>JAYKAV010002938.1:616921-646205 GCA_035582835.1 Phoebastria nigripes | reverse complement strand
TCCTGGTTGGGTGGTCTATAACAGACTCCCAGCAGGATATCTGCCTTGTTGGCCTTCCCCCTCATCCTTACCCATAAGCACTCGACCTTATCATCACCATAATCGTCAAACTCTAGACAGTCGAAACACTCCCTAACATCCAGAGCCACCCCACCGCCTCTCCTTCCTCGCCTGTCCCTTCTGAAGAGCTTATAGCCATCCATTGCAGCACTCCAATCGTGAGAGTCGTCCCACCATGTTTCTGTGATGGCGACTAAGTYRTAGCTRWCCYGCTGCACAATGGCTTCCAGCTCCTCCTGTTTGCCGCCCATGCTGCGTGCATTGGTGTAGATGCACTTGAGCTGGGCTATCGATTTTGCCCCCAACATTGGCATGCCACCTTTACGCTCATCTCTAGTGAGCCTGGTTTTATCCCCTTCCCCCTGCAAACCTAGTTTAAAGCCCTCTCGATGAGCCCCGCCAACTCATGAGCGAGAATCSTTTTCCCCCTGTGAGACAGTTGACCTCCATCTGTTGCTAGCAGGCCCGGTGCCGTGTAAACCTCTCCATGATCAAAAAAGCCAAGATTCTGCCGACGGCATCAGCCCCTGAGCCACGTGTTGATCAGGTGTGCTTTCCTGTCCCTGTCAGTACTCTTCCCTGCCACTGAAGGGATTGAGGAAAACACTACCTGTGCTCCTGATCCTTCAACCAATTGCCCYAGTGCCCTGAAGTCCCTTTTGATCGCTTCTGGGCTTCTCTCTGCAACCTCGTTGCTGCCAGCCTGTATAACCAATAGACGGTAGTAGTCAGAGGGCCGTACCAGACCAGAGAGTTTCCTAGTAATGTCTCTAACCTGGGCCCCAGGGAGGCAGCAGACTTCCCTGTGGGATGGGTCCGGTCGGCATATTGGGCCCTCCGTTCCCCTCAGAAGGGAATCGCCTGTGACAATTACCCTCCTTTTTTTCTTAGCAGAGGTAGTCATAATGCGTGGGGCTGGTTGCTTCACCCTAGGCAACCCCCCAGATAGACCTTCATCTACACCTTAATTTGCCTGGCCCTCAAGTTCCAGAGCCCCATACCTGTTGTGTAAGTAAGTGCAACTGGGAAGGTGAGGGAGGCCGGGCGGGGGTTCACCTGGCACACCGAGCAGGGACCTGTTTCCATTCCCCCCTGTCACTTAGGTCCCCTCCTTCTGCCTGGTCATACGATTTTGTAGACTTACCATTCTGTTTTGGTCCATTTCATATGATGTACTGTTCATTACTTTGATGGTTTCTTTAGCTACTTCCTCTAACAGATTGCCAAGTTGATTTATCTTAGTTCCGTAGGCCGCAGCTGCACACATAGGGCACAGCGTAAGAAAAAATCTTTCCCCTTGTGTTTTAACAGGTCTATTTTATACTCTTATCTCTCTTTTCCAATGTGGTTGCCCTGATGGAAGTTATTGTAGTACTCTAAACGGGGGCATTAACAAACCTAAATAACAGGATCCGTACCATCCTTTAGGCAACTATCGATATGCCTTTTTCCCACAAATCCAATAATGTCCTCCTCCCTCTTGTGTTTTCCATGCTCCTTAATGAGGTATCTTTATCAAAAAGTTTAGAAAGCTCATCAGTATTAATATAATACTGATATGGTGTGCCATTTTGGGCATATTATACTATGAGTAGTAAGGGAGAGAGTTGAATTACATATACTGTTCCCTGCCCACCAAATTCCGCTTTTCTGGAGTAGGCACATATTTTGTCTTGCTGGTCCTGCAAGTGTTACAGCCTTAGGTATTTTTGAGTCTCCAGGAGGGATTTTCACTTGGCCTCCTAAAGTTTCCCTATCACCTGGTCTTTGCATTTTATAGCTTTCACACATTTCTTGTCCTGTCAAGGGCATTGGCTTAAACGGGAATCCTGTTCCTCCTAGCATAATTTGAGACCATATCCAGCAATTTGTCACATTGAGTTTTTTGGCCAATTGTATCTTTGTTTCTTCATAAAGGTTGCCATGATTTGTCCCCTGAATGGCTGAACAGCTAGTTAACATCATGGCTATTCCAACCAAAACACTTACAACTTGCTGATTAGTTTTCATGTTGATTTCTGAACTCTTATCCGAAGAGGATCTTTATCTGTCRAGATGACCTTCCACTGAGGCTCCTTTGGTGCTGATGCTGGTTTTGCTCAAGTATAGTGGATCCAGGGCTTGATTCCTCCTACCTTGATTGCAGTGTAGGTTGTTAGGAGTACTTGAAAGGGTCCTTTCCACTTTTCCCGCAGAGGTTTGGATTTCGATGTTTTCACGTATACGAAGTCTCCTGGTTGATACTGATGGACCGGAGTGTCTAATGTGAGTGGTCTTGTCAAAACAATGTGACATCAGAGACTCACAAGGATTTTCCCTACAGAAATCAGATATAACTTTAAATCTGTCTTTCCCTTTATATGTATTTCCCCTGGAATCAGTGGCGTTTGGTATGGTTTTCCATATAATACCTCATAAGGACTAACTTTACTCCTAGACCCTGGTTGTATTCTGATTCTCAGAAGAGCTAGCGGAAGGGCCTGTGGCCACTTTAAAGAAGTTTCTTGACATCTTTTACTAATCTGCTGTTTCAGTGTTTGATTCATTCTTTCCACCTTCCCACTTCATTGAGGCCTCCATGGGGTATGTAAATCCCACTTGATACCAAGAATTTTACTTAACTGTTGTACAATATCTGCCACAAAATGCGGGCCCTGATCAGAGGACATTCCTATCGGTACCCCAAACCTTGGTATTATTTCTTTGAGTAATAGCTTAGTTACTTCTCTAACTTTGTTGGTGCGACAGGGGAAAGCTTCTGGCCATCCCAAGAAGATGTCAACCAATACCAGGAGATATCTATAACCATTTTGTCTTGGTAACTCAGAAAAATCAATTTGCCAATAATCTCTGGGGGAATTTCCTTGCCTAGTGGTCCCTGGGGGTGGTCTTTTCCTGTTCATGGGATTATTTTTTAAACAAATGGGGCATTTTGCTATTACAGACTTTACTATCCCAGTCATACCTACACATATAATCAAATTTTGAAGGCTAGAAATCATAGCTTCACTACCCCAGTACATTTCCTTGTGTCTCTTTTCTACAAACTCAGTCATTATCTGTGGTGGAACAATGACTTGGTTCGTGGGAGTTATTAACCAACCCCCTCCGTTTGTGGTTACTTTTAACAGTGATGCCAATTGTTGATCTGCCTCACTATAATTAGGTTTTAAGATTGGGAGTTTCACCTGTTTCACTGGTACCAATGCAAGGATGCTTTGCCCAGCCACCTCTTTAGCAGTTTTATCAGCCAATCGATTACCCACATTTACTGCAGTTTGTCCGAATTGATGTGCTTTGCAATGCATTATTGCCACCTCCTTAGGTTTTTGGGTATCCTGTAGAAGTTGGAGAATTTCTTCTTTGTATTTAATAGGTGATCCTTGAGCTGAAAACAATCCTCTTTCTTTCCAGATAGCCCCACGTACATGGACTACCCCAAACGCCTACTTTGAATCAGTCCATATGTTTACCTTTTTCCCTTCAGCTATCTTCAAGGCTTGTCCCAGTGCTATCAATTCAGCCTTCTGGGCTGACGTGTTAATGGGTAGGGCCCCAGCCTCTATTACCTGTGTAGTTGTAACCACTGCATATCTGGCCATCTGTTTCCCATCCCGTACAAAGCTGCTACCATCTGTAAACAACTCCAAATCAGGATTAGTTAACGGTTCATCTCCTAGGTCCTGTCTGCTCGAATATACGTGTTCAATGGTTTTCAGACAATCATGGTACAAGGGTTCAGAGTCCCTTACTTCAGGATTCAAAAACATCGCTGAGTTGATTATTGTGGTGGTTGTAAGTTCTATATCCTCCTGTTCCAACAAGATAACTTGATATTTGAGCATACGGTTTGGAGACAACCAATGTCCCCTCTTTTGCTCTAAAACACAAATTACCATGTGCGGAACATGCACCATGATTCTTCGCCCCATTGTTAATTTTCTAGCTTCGTCGATTAAAAGAACTGCTACAGCACGCAAACATCCTGGCCATCCTTTACTCACGTTGTCCGATTGTTTGGAGAAATATCCCACAGCTCTTCTCCACATTCCCAGTCTTTGAGTCAGCATGCCCGGGGCAAGATGTTGCCGTTCATATACAAACAGCTCCAAAGGTTTAGACAAATCGGGCAATCCCAATGCAGATGCTGATGTCAAAGCCTTCTTTAAGCCCTTAAAGGCTGTTTGGCATTCAGGGGTGCATAGCAGGTGGTTCTCTTTTGACCCCTTCAAAGTTGCATAGAGGGGTTTTACCAACAGTCCATAGTTGAGAATCCAGTCTGCACCATCCGGCCATACCTAAAAATGCCCTCAATTCTCGTACAGTTCTTGGTTCCGGGGTTTGGCAGATCACTTCTTTTCTGTTGGCTCCCAGTCTCCATTGTCCTTGTGAAATCTCAAAACCTAGATAAATCACGGTCTCTTTCCCTACCTGAGCTTTGCTCTTTGATACACGATATCCTCCTTGTCCTAGGAAATTCAACAGACCTATAGTCATCTGCAAACACTCTCTCCAAGTCTCTGCTGCCAACAAAATGTCATCTACATATTGCAGTATTGTTCCTTCTGGGTTTTCCTTTTTCCCTAATTCCAGCTCCTTTGCTCCAATTGGTTGCCAAATATCATTGGACTATTTTTAAACCCTTGAGGTAGCACCATCCAGGTAAGTTGTGTTTTGCATCCGGTGGTGGGGCTTTCCCATTCAAAGGCGAGTATCGCCTGACTGTCTTTGTCTGAAGGTATGCAGAAGAAGGCATCCTTGAGATCAAGTACAGTAAACCACTTATGCTTTTCCTTTAAGGATGTCAGCAAGGTATATGGATTAGCCACTACTGGGTGAATATCTTGAACAATCTGATTCACAGCTCTTAAATCCTGAACTAATCTATATTCCTTGCCATTTTGCCTTTTCAATATCGGGGTGTTATATTCTGATTCACACTCTATCAATAATCCATAGTCCAACAATTTTGTTATTAACTCTTCCAACCCCTTTCTATCCTCCCACTTAATAGGATACTGTTTTTGTCTTACCAGTTTAGTTCCGGGTTTTAGAACAACCTTTGCTGGTTTTGCCAATTTAGACCGACCTGGGATTCCACTAGCCCATACTGAAGGTGTTACTGCATCCTCTACTTCTGCAGGAATTTCTTCTTCTGTTTTTTGCGTACTCTGTAACATAAAAATTGTCGCTTCCACAGCTTTTGATTCAGGTATTAGTAGCTGTACCTCTCCATTCTCAAAGGGTATCTGTGCATCTAATTTCCTCAATAAATCCCTTCCCATCAAGGGTATTGGACMTTCAGGCATATACAAAAATTGGTGAGTCACCCATTGTTTTCCTAACTTAAATTTTAAGGGCTGCAAAAAGGCCGACTTTCTCGTTTCCCTGTGGCACCAACAATGCTTACAGTTTCATGGCTAAGGCTTCCTTTACAACTATGAAGTACAGAGTAAGTGGCTCTCATATCAACTAAAAATTCCACCTCATCGTTCCCAGCCTTAGTGTAAGCAGGGGTTCAGCTGGGGATGATTCCCCTGGTCCCCTTCAGGATTCATCATCCAATGTCATCAGCTTGATGGCTTGTAGGGCTGGGTTCAAGTTCCCAGCCTGAGGACATTCCCTTTTCCAATGCCCCCTTTCTTTGCAGATTGCACACTGATCTTCCGCAAGACAGGGTTGCACAAAAGGAGATGGTTTTCCCCTTCCCCTACCTCTTCCCATCCCCTGGTAACCCCTCCCTATTCCTCCCCTCCCTCCATAGGCTCCTCCAAGAGCCCCTGTCAAAGCAGCAATCAATCTCCCCTCTCTTAGGTTTTCCCTTCGAGCTTGTCGTGTTTTTTCCTTCTCCCTATTATTAGAAATTGTCCATGCTATCTCTAACATCTTTCCCAAATCCCTTGAGTCTGCCCCTTCCAATTTTTGAAGTTTCTTTCTTATATCTGGGGCCGACTGTCCCACAAAAATAGAAGCCAATTGAACAGCCTCTTCTGTTTTTTCAGGGTCCAAATTAGTATATTTCTGGGCAGTGACTTTCAACCACTCCATGAAGGCAGACGGGGATTCATTTGGTTCTTGTTTAACCTCACATAATTTGGACCAATTAATTGCTTTTGGCATAGCGTGCCTTATGCCAAATAGTATCCATCTCTGATATCTTGTTAAAAGCCCTGGGGTCCTGGCTGGTTGGGGTCCTACCCCAGATCTGCGGAAGGGAAATTTTGATCTATCGTTCCCTGCAAATCCCCATTAGCATGTGTCCCTTCTACTTGTTTCCGAGCAGCGTTTAATACAATCTTCTTTTCAGTACTGTCTAGCAATGTGTCTAATATTACCTGTAAATCATTCCAATCAGGGTCTTGGGTCCTGATTATAGTTTCAAATACTTTAACCACCCTTTCTGGGTCTTTTCTATAAATACCCACCATTTCCTTCCAGGACCTTAAATCTGTTATTGAAAATGGTACTTTAACTGTTACTGGCCCATTATTTCTGACCGCTTGCCAGAGGGGAGCTTGGAAAACCTCTCCTGCCTCCCCTTGTCATCCCCTCGTTCTTCCTGCAACCGGACGAAATCCTTCTGCCTGACCAGATCGCCCTCCCTGTTCATAGCTATTTTCCCTTGATTCTTCCATGCCACCAGCCTCATCGGCTCGCCTATGACCACTTCCTTTTGCCCTGCTCACACCACTAATTTCATCATCATCATCAGGACTTTCTCCCAACCTCTGCCGGGGAGCAACCATTAATTCCAAATCATCATCTTCCTCCCGTTCACATTTCAAACATCTCTTCCCAATACTACAAGCAGAACAACATCATTTTAAATCCCTACCCCTCCCTTGTTTTTCTAGGGCCAAGATCATATGGTCCTGTGGGATTATTCTGCATTCCTTCTGCCATTCCGGGTGATTTCTTAGTGTGAAAAATAAATCCATATATGATACATCATCCCATTTACCCTCCCGCCTGCAAAACAACATCAATTGTAGTATAGTGTTGTATCTTAGAGTTCCATTTTTCGGCCATTTTTCCTGATCTTCGAGAGTATACATTGGCCACCAATTATTACAATATTCTATAAGCTGTTTTTGAGTGAGAGGGTCCCCCTCAATTTTCCCCAATATTTCAATATACATCCTAGGGGAGATCTTTTCAGAATCCCCCCTTCTGCCGAGGGTTTATTTCCCATTATAAAAGATCCAGCAGCAACACAAAACACAAAACCAACACCTTCACACAAAATAGCCACAAATAGCAACAGTAACCCAGAACACAGAGACAATAGCCTTACACAACAACCGAAGGGGGCTCGAACCCCTATGTCATTTTCAGTGGAAGACAATAGCCTTACACAGARCAATCGAAGGGGACTCGAACCCCTGTGTCATTTTCAGTGAGACTCTAACCCAGGGGACTCTAACCCCTATATTAGTGGGACTCTAACCCACCCCTTCGGCTGAAGGTTTCCAAACCTATGGACTTTCGTCCGATAGGATCCAATCCTTCCCTTAGGTACCTTTATAGCCCAACCCTGTGAGGCTTTTGCCGCGCCTTACGGGCAGGCAACCACCCTTTAAAAGAAAGGAATGCCTTTACCTTCCCAGGGGTCTCGCTCAGAGCTTTACGGTCCGGGGATCGGAGGTTCTCCCCAAGAATCCCTTGGTGCCAGCTGGAGGTCCTGCGATCCCGCGGATCCGTTGAGATTCAGAAGCAGTGTCCCATCTGGGCTGCCAAAACTGTCACCGAAATTGGGAATAAACCTCTTAACCCCAATGCAGCATTAAGAAGCAGGCATTCTCTTTATTACAGCGCCGGATGCACAGGGGATCATTCCACCTAACGTGCATGCCACGTGTTGCATCGGTTAAAGCTTATATCGTCCTACATCATACATATACATTGGATTTCCCAGAATGATTATACATATTCATTCTATTCTTCTTTTCCATATATGGTCTTGTCTTTGCTTATCTTTGTTTGTAAAGTTCTCAAGTTCCTTATCTTGGTTTCAGTTGGTGTCTGCTGGTTTATCTACACTCCTCCAGGATGGACCATTCACAGTTGCAAATTATGTCCTTGGGTACATTCTTGTTTGAGGCCCCTTATAACATTAGGTGCACTTCAAATTTTGATAGAAGTAATATCAATTATGTAACACATGGCTGGCAATAACATTCTTAGCTCTCACAGTTGACCTCAGTTTTTAATTTTAAATTCCCATGATGATATCAGAATTTCACCCAGTTAACATTGATAGGCTGAGGACCACTTGTTAAGGCACCTTCCTGTTTTTCACTACTGTAATGTCTCAGCTTCTACCAAATGAATGAAGAATGATGAAATTAAATGAAATTCTCACCTTCTTTAGTCAGAAAAGGAGAGGCTTAAAACAATAGGAAGGTAGGAAGGATTTTTTTTTTCATCATTTGGTTTTATTTGCCTTTCATAAATCCTTAAAAGGGATGGGATGCCCCAGTGGAAAGCAGGAACTTGCAGTGTTACCATGTCAGATGTAGCTGTAAATCTGTATGAGACCAGAAGCTGCAACCTGCAAGAGCTGCTGGCCTTGTGAGGCTGCTGGTTGCAGTTTGTGCTGCTCTGTGATCTACACACGAGAGTCAACTTTTCAGACTGGATTCTGGAACAGGAGAAAGGCTGCTGTAACATGCAACAACCAAAAAGCCCATACTTCTTAGCAAGGCACCAAATTCAGAAGAGATCTATTAGAAAGCATGCTTTTCCTAACTGTCCTGATACATGGTACTGAGTCAGAAAAAGGTTGAGAAGTCTGGAACGTCTCTCAGAAACACTGTAGCCCTGATGGTCTAGCCTTTATTTCTCAGCCTGCCAGATTTACTTAAAGGTGTCAATCTTGTGTCAAAATAACCAGTGTGCTTGAGTATATCCACCTCTTCCATTCCTGATTACACTGAATAATGGAAACAAAACCACAGAACATCTAGCCACAGAACATCACAGCTTGCCTCCTTCATGAGTTTAAAAATTCTCCTCTATTTAATTCTCTTTCAGTCTCTCAACTCACGTGACAGAGACCATTACACTGTAACAAATCCATATGCTGTATATTTGGAGGGAACAGCATGGTTATATGTGGAGATTCGTTTCCAGATTATTGATTGCAGTAACTTAGTCTCTATCCCATGAAATGAAGAATGAATTTAGCCATCTGCCAGCTGTACTTCACTTTTAATATTATCCACCAGAGGGCAACGGTCCTAAAACATGATTCCCTACTGAGCTGAAGCTGTGAAACTCTGACTTCAATAGAAGCAGGTTTGAGGCTTTAGCCAGCACTTGAGAAACTCCTCACCATGCAGCTTAGCTCATTCCTCATGAGGCTTAAGGGGCTTCAAACAGATGAGCAACAGAGTCTAATGATAGACCATCTGCTTTACACAAGAGAGTATAGGTGAAAGCACAAGGCATTTCTCCAGCTGTTCCTTGTAACAGGGATCTTGAAAACTAAAAAGGTGTTGCAGTTAAGTCTGTGACATTAAATCTAAAACAATAATAGACATTAGGTCTATCACATGCCAAAGATAATCAAAATGCAACCTTGTCCTAAAGAAAGGTACCTCTCAGCACTTTTTAAATAATGCTTTACTATCTTTTCATGAGGTGCTTTGCTATCCTTTCATGAGGTTCTTCACAAACAGTAAATTTCAGTTAATAGTAATAACATTTGTCTCATATTTCCTTCTGTTCTATGCTGAACTAGGACTGTTCACACCCTGCACTGGACCTTCTACTCTACACGCATTGCAAAATCTCCATCTTTATAAAAGGGAACATGACTTCAATTAAACGTCAACATCCATAACTACAGTTTGTCACCTGTTTTTTTGCTTCTGTAACCAAGCTGCACTGTAATGTGCAGTAAGCACTCAAGAGGGTAGGTTGGATGAAGAGCATTTTTATTACCTGCACTGGCACACAGAATGGTCTAGAACTGCTCAGACTTTTATAAATGCTACAGATATTTAACATCACTCCCATCCTTACATTCTGTCATCTCATTTCCTATCATTTTAGTCCAATTCTGTTACATGTAGCTTCAAAAGCTTTTCATTCCAGAGTGTCATATCCTCATGTTCTTCTCATAGTGTGCATTCTTTAATCTCATGAAAACAGGATCTGTTCCTATTGTCTGTACAAATCTATAAACCCAAATTTATAACCCACCCCATAATCTACACTAGGCTCAGGTTTATAAGTTTATCCTGCCATTGCCACCTGTATCTCCTGCATAGTACAAATATAACTGCCTGTGTCTTACTATCATAGAATAATATGGGTGGAAGGGACCTCTGGAGGTCATCTAGCCCAGCATCCTGCTCAGATAAAAGATAACTTTAAAGCTAGATCAGGCTGCTAAGGACCTTCTCCAGCTGACTTTTGCAATCTACAAGGTTGGAGACCCCACAGACCCTCTAAGCATGTTTCAGTGCTTAACCTCTATTAGGGGGAAGAATTATTCCCTTATACCCAACTGGAAATTTGCTTGCTTAATTTGTGACCTGTTGCTAAGAAGATTCTGGCTTTTCCCCAATAGATAGTCCCTGTTAAGAATCTTGACAGTATATAGTACCCTGGGTCAGATCCACAAAGGTATCACAGTTCGTATCTTGTATTTACATTTAGATATCTAAATTTCTTTTTAACTTTCAAACAACAAGTAACAGATTTGCAAACCTTTGTGATCTTTGCATTCCTTCTCGATACTCGGTGTTATTTCTGCTGCTGCCTAAATATGCCAACCATGCCTTTATCATACTGAAGACCTGCTTGCATCTTTTACTTTGACTTTTTGAGGATTTGGACACTTAGCGTATAATCAAGTTCCTTGTATGACTGCTCAGTCTTAGTTGTTCTGGACAGAGGCTTTATTCTAAAGCAAACAATAGAGCCTCGGATTTTAGAACATGCCTGAGTGTTTTCACAATATTTTTACTATCACCATTACCTTAGGGATAACATGTAGCAGTTGTAATGTACTCTAAGCTATACTTGTCTGTAAACGACAATGAATTTCCTGCTGATAATAAATGGACAGGTTTGTCTATGACAGGTTGATCTGGCATTTCACTCCATGTAGAAAGTTCAGAGCAGCGCTTGACTTTGAAGTGGCTGAAAAAGGAGTAGCTTCAAAGCAAGCAGTTTTAAGAATCAGTTCTCTCTCCCAGTTTTCTTACAGAATCTGTCTGGCTAGATTTGCAGTTTTACAGTTTAGAGAGATTTGCAGTTGCATTGAACTCATAGTTATCTGCAATTTAAAATAAACTGAGCCTAATTTTTATCAAGCAGAAAGTAGATTTATAGCTGCTGAGGAACTGGCTATTTCATCCTGATTTTGAGAAATATCACATCATAAAGCCTCCACTAAGAAAAACAAAATACACAATGAAAGGCAAACATTCTTTACCGGTCTTTGAAGGCCCTGCTTCCTGAAAACATGTACCTAATGCACACATATATAACATCCTTGTTTCCAAGCAGTAATATCTGTCTGAAGTTGAATGTTTGTCTCATCTGGTCTCTGTTGGAACCCCTTGATTTCTGGCCATTTTGCACTCCTTGTGAACTTCACGTCCTTAGCATAAAAAGGTTTTTCCATGAGTAAGGAAGCTAATGAAACCTTGTTTCCTGCAAGTATGTGCTCTTTATCCCCTCATCTCCCAACTTAGTTCTGAGCTCTGCCTAGATTTCTTCCTACATCTTCATTACTGATCATTCAGTATGGTTAGTTGGGAGACTACACGTTACGCGTGTAATGGAAGCCACTTAGTTTAATAAACGTAGAGCAAGTAGAAAGAATGACAACTGAAATCTGGCTGCTTCAATTTCAGTGGATCATCAAATTGTCTATTCTTCTACCTAATTTCTGATTTTCAAGAAATGTATAGGAATACGAATGTGTTTGATATTTCCACTCTTCTTTCAAATTAGACTGGGTCGGACAAGCTCAAAAGTTATCAATGGGAGACACAGACAAGATGCTGTGGCAGCTTCATTTCCTCAGAAAATCAGATTAAAACTTCACTTCTCAGATAATGGACCAGATTCTTTGCTCAACCCAAAGATTACTTAAGATACGCTCCCACAAACCTGGGACAAAGACTTATTTCAAAAGGATACAAGGAGTCAAGGGAGGTTTTAGCCTGTACCATTGTGTAATGACTTGCAAGAAGCTGTTGTAGAAGTGAGGCTAAATTTTGGCAGGAGGATACCAAATACCTCTTATATTTGGCTATGCCTTTATATCTGCAGCAGGAAGAAGCTGTATTGTTGGAACTGCTATGGTGATTGCCTATCAGGTGATAATCTCTTGCATGCTAAAGGTGTAGATTATTAAATTCAGACTAATGAAAATGGTGCTAGGCATATTCTATTCTAGTAGTTCTGACACACAAAGCTTTCTGGCCCAAGAAATAAGTATAATCAACATTTAGATACGATAAAACCATTTGTTTAAAAATAAGAGAATGCTGAAATTTTATCATATTAAATTATAATTCCATTCTTAATGAGTGTAGTTTCTTAATGAAAGGGTTGGCATTTCCAGACAGAAGATACTGTTAACCTCTTCAATGCCATAAAAATGTCATAAATAACTAAGAATTTGTCGAGGAGAAAACACTGCAGCTTGAACAACTGTTTTACAAGGATTGGAATTTTGACATCCAGCCCTGTGTCTCCATAGTAATACCAAGAAACGAACATTGAAATTCAAGTTTATTTTTACTCTACACACCTCAGCTTTTGTCATAAACCTCCTAAAAAATGAGTTGTGCATATTTCACCATCTTGCCTCTCTGTAGGCAGATGGATATATCTCAAGGGCTCAAATTTTCAAAATAGCCTCTGATTTTTGAATACCGAGTTCTCTTTTGTATTATGGGAATTGTACATCCAGATAGTCTTGTAAGTCCATGTTGTCTTAGGTCCAGTTTTCAAGAAAGAAGAATTTCACAGTTTCCATTGATGCGTATGGGCAACTCCACGTATCTGAAAGTCACATCCATCACTGAAGTGCCTATATGTGTTTTCGAAACCCATGTCAAGATGTTCAGATGTGAGATTTTTAGAAGTGAATGAGGGTTATGAATCTTGCCTTTTGTAAGAATTCACAGCTTTTAAAAAAGCAGTCCTGTGCTAATACCTTTGATACATCTGTAATCTACCAACCTTGTCTACAAAGAAAGAGGAAATAAACTTTATTTAATTTTTAAAAGTAGGAAAATATTTCCCTAATTTCCTTTGACTTAAGTGTTGAAATGATAGAGAGCAGCAGGACCTGAGTCCCATAGCAATGGTAGAAAAAGATTGCTTCTCAGATCCTTCAGATCCTCCAGATCCTCCAACTCTATCTTCAGTAGCAAATGGGAAAAATAGAGGGCTGCACGTTGAGCACAGTGATGAATGGATTCTGAGGCAGCTGCTTGCATTCTTTCAAACTTCATCTGCATTAGCAGTGGCCAGTGTTCTGGAACTGTGTGCAGCTGGCTGGAATCCGTATTTGTAATAAACATGGTTTATTCAGATAGAATTTGTTAGATTCTTTTCATTGATGTGAGGTTTACCCCCAGCCCAGACGCTTTCCCTTTTCAGGAGTTATTCAGAAGATGAGTTGTTTCTGACAGGTAGGGTATATGCTACTGACAGGTAGCAGGTATGTTTCTGACAGGTATGTGCTAAGCTTGTAAATCATATCAAGGATTCTTTTCAGTTCTGGAAAGAATACAGGAAGCTGTCGTTCCTCGGTAGCTTTTCTCTTGGAGGCATGTTTTCTCCTAAAGTAGTTATACCATATCCCTAAAAGCTTAGTTGTTTCTAGTTTAGCAAGCACAGAGCTTTATTGTTTCTGATACAAATAATAGCTTTCATTACATTTCTTTATTTTGTAATTGTCCACTGTTTTTATATGTTTTCCCCGGGTATTTGTTGTCATAGGACATGAGTTACTCTTGACTGAAATTGTTCACAGTGTCTATAGCAAATCTACGACAGAGGGATTTCCTGAGCCCTGCTCACAAAATTATTCTTGTAATTGTGACCTTGCCTTGGAGTTTCAGAATTACAGTGCTAAACACAGAAATTATAGCAGTGGGTATTACAGATGCTGCAAAAAATTACATCATTTTAATTTGAAAGTCTGTGTTGTGTTAATATGCCTAAAACAGAAATGAAGCAGCTGATTTAAGGTCCGTGTGACAGAGTGCTGCTGGCTGAGAAGATCACCACCCCTGTCCGGTTTTCTGTTACCTCTTCTGCATGAGGCTATGATACCCATAGCACAGGATGGACAGTGCATGACCTAATGGTATTCACAGCCTAACATTGTCACACAACCACCAACACATTTTACCACGGGCTGCTTGGCTACAAACTAAGAGAGCTGAGAAGCAGACCTAATAGGCTTATACTTCTTCCTCTACATGGGATATGTACTCTCTGGCAGGGATGTAGATGGGCAGCTGAGAGCAGTAAGTCTTCAGGTACTTTAGATAAACCTGAAAAGTACTTTGAGTCAAAGGTCTAATACTGCCTCAGTAGCTTAATAAAAGTTATCTCGCCACTCTTTGGCTGTAGCAGAATTCAGCTGTCTTGCAGACTATGAGATAACAATGTTAATTCCTTTACAGCAAACAAAATCATTCAGACAACTTTCTTAGCCTGAGTTGCTGAATTTAGTTTCATTCTGTTTATCTTTAGTCAGAATAAGCCTTGTTCTCATAACCCCGTCCAGACAAATTCCATACAGCCAGGAGCAGAACTGATATTGCCCGAGACCCAGACAGAAGATTCACCTTCAAGACTGGTCTCTTTTCCTGTAGATAATGCTTTCTATTGTACAGCAAACCACATCTGAATTTGTAGTTTGACAGCAATAGAAATGGCAATAGCCCTTTGGTTTCATTTACAAAAACTGACAGATCTTCTCTCCAGTAGGTAGCTTTTGAGCAATTGCCTGTGATGTACTATCTTGTGTCTGGAGACCTTCTTGCCTCAGACAGGAACAGAATGAAGAGTTCAGTGACTGTTATATTTACATATTTTGCTTGTAAAATGACGCAGAGGACAAGATTTAGGAGAAAAGTGTAAGACCTAACAGAGTTCATATTAAATTAAAACAGAATTCTGAACATCTACAATTTAAGTCTTTGTAATCCAGCAGACAAATACAGAAAGGACTACAGGGCAAGGTAACTGCAAAAATTTGATAGTGTATACACCAATGGAGAAAAACGTTAGGATATAACCTCAAGTATGTAATTAAAAGTATCAGGATTAAATTTGGAAGTGCTGAATATTACAAGCAACGCCTTGGCAGAATGAGCTGTCAAGGCATTGCTTGCAATGAACAGGCAATGAAATAGTTTCTTAAGAGAAATGACTGCAGATGGACATTTTAAAACTAGACAGGACAGAAATACAAATACCAATTGGGAACAATTGTATTCTGGGTGGGAGATGAACTGGGTGAGGTGATAAAGTCAAAAACGTCAGAAATAGAAAAGATGTATAAATAAAGCACTTCTGGGTCTTTGGGGATGAAAGGTGTTACAGGAACATAAACCACTAGTATTCCTTTTTTACAGATGGACCAAAGAAACCATCAAAACATGACACATTTAAATCTTCAAATGAACAAGGGAAAAAATGTGGGGTTTTTTTTTATATTAAAGTAAACTGAACTAGGCTAATTGATGCTATTCAGAGACAGTACAAGGGATTGATGTCTCACACTATCAAGCTATAGAAGACAGAGTTAACTTTGTGAAAGTATCTAGGAGAGGCTTAGGCAAATCTGGTCCCCACTGGGAAACTACTAAATCTGAAAATTAAAAAAAAGTACAAAAGGAGGTGACATATTTTAAGTAGGATTGACCTTCTTAATATATGAATTTGTTGACCTATAATTTGTAGGTGACTTAGTGCACATGTGAAGCTGTAGCGTCTTGCTCAGTCTTTCTCAGTTTTCAGCATTTTGCTTCATGTTAAGGATGAAAGATGTAGATGTACTTATGGGCCAGACCATGGTCAGTGTCTCATGTTTGTGAAACATTCTGTCTTCTGTCTTAGATGCTACAGGTGTCAAATCTGAGCCAAGGGGGTGTGAGCATTCTGGCTCTATTGAAATTTTGGTGTTGGAGATGCAATACGCAAGGAAAATGAAGTGCAGTGGGCCAGGGGGTGTTGGTTAACACATAACTCCTGCACCTCCCAACAACAGGAAACTAAGTTAAGGGATCACATGTCCCACACAGCTCCCTACAGTGCTTTCTGGACATGCTGAGAGACTTTCAGATAGTGTCAGGGACTTTCAGATATTGTGAGCATTCTCAGACCTACCTCATCAACACAGCGAGATACATTACCTGACAATTAAGAATCGATTGTGAATCCTGTCCTTGTTGGCAACACTGTGTTCAAAATCCTTTGATTATGAGCTCTTCTTTGCAGGATGTCATCGTTTAACCCCAGCTGGCAACTAAGCACCACACAGCCACTCTCTTACTCCCCCGCAGTGGGATGGGGGAGAGAATCAGAAGAGTAAAAGTGAGAAAACTCGTGGGTTGAGATAAAGACCCACGTTATTATCTCATTGTATTGAGATAATAGGTAAAGCAAAAGCTGCGCATGCAAGCAAAGCAAAACAAGGAATTCACTCGCTACTTCCCATCGGCAGGCAGGTGTTCAGCCATCTCCAGGAAAGCAGGGCTCCATCACACATAACGGTTACTTGGGAAGACAAACACCATCACTTCGAACGTCGCCCCCTTCCTTCTTCTTCCGCCAGCTTTATATGCTGAGCATGACGTCATATGGTGTGGAATATCCCTTTGGTCAGTTGGGGTCAGCTGTCCCAGCTGTGTCCCCTCCCAATTCTTGTGCATGCCCAACCTACTCTCTGGTGGGGTGGGGTGAGAAGCAGAAAAGGCCTTGACGCTGTGTAAGCACTGCTCAGCAATAACTAAAACATCCCTGTATTATCAACAGTGTTTTCAGCACAAATCCAAAACATAGCCCCATAGTAGCTACTATGAAGAAAATTAACTCTACCCCAGCCAAAATCAGCACACAGGGGAACTATTTATTTATTACAACTTACCTCTCACAAAGCTGTGGCAGTTTGACAGAAAGACATTAAAGGAGAAAACCTAGCTCTTAACTGCCTTGTGTCAATGTTTGGAGTCACCCACTTCAGCCAACACCAATAATTTGCCATTACTTTGCACTGATGTAGGTATCTGCAGAGGAACATCAAGGAAAAAGCCATTAAGGAAATTTTCCAAGACAGAGCAAATAAGTTAAAGAGCCAGGCAGCCTAAATTTCACTTATGATACCCCAGGTGTCTTTGGTCTTACTATCTCCTAGCTAGTTTCAATAATATCACTACGCTAGACATAGAGAGAAATGTTTTCTTTTAATGACGCCTCTTAACAATATTCCATGTTCTCCTAGGTTTGCCCCATCCCATCCCAGCCTCCTCAGCCTACTGTTGTTCCAAAGCCAGTTCAATCTGTCATACATGTCCCATTGCAACCGAGCTGCCCGGGCCGAGGCAAGATGGCAAAGCTCATCAATCCAGAAGAGATGACATCCAGGGATTATTACTTTGATTCCTATGCTCACTTTGGAATTCATGAGGTAATATTTATTTTTATTTCAGCAATTATTACATAATCATCATGATCATGATCATCATCATCTTTTCATTGATTTATTAGTTATTTATCCCCCTCCCACTTGCTCATGATTGTATTCCTCTGCCTTTCCTCAGAAGATTGTATAATCTGGTTAAGTGCCAAAGATATCACCTACTTCTCTAGAGACCTGTACTCAAAACCTCTGTCCCACTTAGATCCTTACATATATGAGTTCTCCACAGAGCTTATATTAGCTATCTGTACAGTTATAATCTTCATGAGTGCATCAATTTAGTGCATTTATGAGGGCTGCAAACTAACCCAACCACACACACAAACTACCTTATTGCTAAGTTAGGTCTTTTGTTCTCTTGCATATTTGAGCACAGATGCCAGCAGAACAGCTACTCAACTGACATGAGAAGCCAAGTAATTTCTTGACTCCTGGCATGTTACTTGAATGCACAGGCTGCATTAATGGGAACATATAGCCCAATAGCCTCCAGTAAATACACTTCTGGAAAGAATTCAAAATACACAGTGGACCATATTTACCATCAAAAAGTTGACTGTAGACCAATACTAAAGGAGACACTAATATCTTATATTTACGTGACCCAAGAGGATGGGATCTTAAAGACTAGGATGCAAAAAGGCCAACAATGTGAAATCAGTGGCACTTTTCACAAAACACATAACAAACAGTATCTATTTCCATTTCTCTAGTAATTGTTTGTGGGGCGTATACATAAACAGAAGATTTCTATCTGCCAATTACATCTCGCCAGTGTAGCATTCACAAATTCAATTCAAGAATGGAAGAAGATACAATTGAGTGGGAAGGAGACCTAAGAGAAATATTGAAGACACATCAGAGGCCTCAAATCAGATTGAGCTCCTGATGGAAGGATGCAGCTCTGTAGGTCTCAGGGACTGCAGGGAGTACCTGGGGCCTCTTGCTGAGGCTGGGAAGTGGGAGGTTGCCTCCTTGCCTGCAGGAGGTATGCAGTGGTAGAGGATCTCTGTCAACAAGTAAAGGAGTTGCTAGAGGAGGTTGGCAGACTTTGCAGCATCAGGGACATGAGGAAGAGACTGACTGGATCTTCTCCAAGATCTTGAAGGTACAAAAGCCTAAATCCCCAACTGAACTGAAAGGAGGGGCTGTCAGAGTCTGTACTTATCAGGTTTGGAAGTGGAGACTTCTCTGATGGTGAAGGCTGGAAACTTTTGACTTCTGGCAACAGGAGGAAGGCTCCTGATCCACCTGCAGATCTCTAGCTACAGAATAGGTTCAGTGCCTTCATTGTAGATGAGGGGCAGGAAGTTCTGTCCAATGAAGCATTAGAACCAGTTGGCCCTGAGCCACGCAGAAGCACTGCGAGGAAGTGACAAGTGACAGTAGTGAAAGGCTCTCTCCTGCAGGGGACAGAGGTCCCCATCTGCTGACCTGACCTGCTGTCTAGGCATTTGGATCTGGGACATTGTGGAGAGGCTGCTGACATTTGTGCAGCCCTTAGACCAGCCTTGGATTACTACTGCTGCTCTTCCACATGAGCACCAATGAGACCTGGAGCATATTAAGTGTGACTACACGGCTCTTAGGATGATGATCAACAGCAAGGTGTGCCAGGTGGTTTTTTGCCTCAATTCTAACAGTGCAAATAAGGACTTGAGGAGAAGTGCTCCTGCAGGTCCACAACTGGTTGTGCAGCTAGTGTCAATGACAAGTTTTCAGCTTTTATGTCTACAGGACCCTCTTCGAGAATTGGGGTCTGCTAGAAAGAGATGGAATCCATCCGACAAACCGGGCCAAAAGCGTCTTTGCCAACAGGTTGGCCAACCTGGTGAGGAGACCTTTAAGCTAAGAATGATAGAGGAAAGAGATGATGACCGACAGTCACATGGGGAAGTGGTGGACCAAGTTGGTAAGCAAAAGATGGAGGGTGGTGTGGACAAAACCTCATAGTCAATAAAACAGAGCAGAGGGGGCCCACCCCAAGTGTAAGCACACAAAAAAGGAAGTACCAAGAGGCAGCATTATGGGGGAAGGTCTTATACCTTTTCTGGAAAATTAACATGACAGAGAGCCTCTCTGAAGTGCCTGTACACTAATACATGCAGCCTGGGAAATGAACAGTAGGAATTAGAGATCAGTGTGCAGTTGCATGGCTACAGTCTCACAGGGATCAAAGAGATGCTGTGAGATTGCTCGCACAACTGGAATGTCACAATAGCTGTATACAGGCTCTTTAGGAGGGACAGACTGGGAAGGTGAGAAGGGAGACAGAGCAGCTGAATGCATGTCCACTATGGGACAGATGATGTTCCAGCTGAGAACTTATGGGGTCAGGATTAAATGGCAGACCAACATGGTTGACATTGTTGTGGGTGTCTGCTACAGACCACCTAATCAGGAAGAAGAAGTAGATGAGGTCTTCTTCAGACAACTGAAAGAAGTCTCATGTCTGCATGAGACATGGGTCTGATTTCTGGTCCATGGGAGACTTTAATCACCCCAGCATCTGCTAAAAGGCAACAGAACAGGACATAAGCAATCCAGGACATTTTTGGAGTGCATGATGATAAATTCCTGGCACACATGACCTGAATCAGTGGGGGGGAGGGTGGGGTGTGTGTGGTGCTCTGCTAGTCCTGGTACGTACTAAAAAGAATGAACCAGCTGGGGATGTGCTGGTCAGGACAGGTTTGGCTGCAGTCACCATGAGATGGTGAAGTTCAGGATCCTGAGAGCATGGATGCTTTCTCAGGATCCATGCTATTTGTCCTGGGTTTCAGGAGGGCAGTCTTCATCCTTTTCAGGGATCTGCTTGGAAAAATCTCATGGGAGATGGTTCTGCAGAGAAGAGGTGTCCAGGAAAACTGGTTGATTTTCAAAGCTCACCTCCTCCAAGAATCGTCCATCCCAACATGCAGAAAGTCAAACAGTGGTGGCAGGAGGCCTGCATGAATGCACAAGAAGCTCCTGACAAAATCAAAACCAAAAAAGAAGCATACAAGAGATAGAAGAAGGGTCAGGTGACCCAGAAGTAATTTCAGAGCCAGGGTTAGGAAAGCTAAGTTGCATCTGGACATGAATCTGGCAACGGATGGGAAGGGTAACAAAGCAGGGCTTCTCTAGGTGTATTAACAGCAAAATGAAAACTGGGGAAAAGGTGGGACTGTTGCTGAATGAGGCAGGGTATCTGGTGACAAAGGACATGGAAAATTACTTCTTCAGTTCTGGTTTTACTGGTAAGACTTGCCTTCAGGAATCCCAGGTCCCTAAGATGAGTAGCAAAGTCTAGAGTGAGGAAGACTTACCCTCAACAGAGAAGGATCACTTAAACAAATTGGACATACATAAGTCTATGGGACCTGATGGGCTGTCTCCACCGGGGCTGAAGGAGCTGGGTGATGTCATGGGCACAAACTTAACTGGAAAAAAATATTCTTTACTGGGAGGTTGGTAAAATGCTGGCTATGGAGCCTCCATCCTTGGACATATTTAAAACCTGATTGGGCAAGGCTCTGAAAAACCTGTTCATGTCATTTGTGCCTCTTGTTCTTTAATTGGTTACCACTGAGAAGAGTCTGTCTCTGCCTTCTTTCCTCC
Source organism: Phoebastria nigripes (assembly GCA_035582835.1). Lineage (NCBI taxonomy): Eukaryota > Metazoa > Chordata > Aves > Procellariiformes > Diomedeidae > Phoebastria > Phoebastria nigripes. Next base: position 624,856 of record JAYKAV010002938.1, on the reverse strand, counting down.
CCCACTCAACAGATATTTATACACATTGATAGGATCCCCCTGAGCCTTCTCTTCTCCAGGCTGAACAATTCTAGCTCTCTCAATCTCTCCTCACATGTCAGATGCTCCAGTCCCTTAATCACCTTCATGGGCCTTCACTGGATCTGCTCCAACGTCTCTTGTCCTGGGGAACCCAGAACTGGACACAGGACCCCAGATGTGGTCTCACCAGTGTTGAACCACCTCCTTTGACCTGCTGGTGATGCTTTTTTTAGTGCAGCCCAAAATGCTGCAAGGGCACATTGCTGGCTCATGTTCAAACTGCTGTCCATGAAGTTCCCAAGGTCATTTTTGGCAAACACTGCTTTCCAGACAACCAATCCTCAGCCTATACTAGTGCATGTTATTCCTCCCCATGTGCAGGACTTTGCATTTCCCTTTGTTGACTTTCTTGAGATTCCTGTCAGTTCTTTCTTCAGCTTGTTGAGGTCCCTCTGATTTGCAGCACAACCATCTGGTGAATCAACCACTCCTCCCAGTTTTCTGTCAACTGCAAACTTGCTGAGACTGCACTCTGTCCCCTCATCCAGGTTATTATTGAAGGTATCCAACAGTATTTGTGCCAGTATTGACTCCTGGGGGGACACCACTAGTGACTGGCCTCCAGATGGACTTTGTGCTGCTGATCACAACATTTTGAGAGCAGCAGTTCAGTCAGTTTTCAGTCCACTTCACTGTCCATTTATGTAGTCCATATTTCATCAGTTTTTCAATGAGGATGTTACGGGAAAAAGTGTTGAAAGTCTTGCTAAAATCAAGATAATCAAGCATCCACTCCTCTTCCCTCATCCATAGAGCCTGTTATTTCACCATAGAAAGCTATCAGGTGGTCAGTCATCTCCAAATCCACACTGAACATTCCCAATCACCTTCTTGTCTTCAATATGTTTTGAAAGTTTCCATGAGGGTGTGGTCCATCACCTTTCCAGTGTTGTTGGACTTTGCCTCTTTCTTTGCCTGATACCAAACCATGCTTTATGATGATAGCCTTTTATTCATCTACAGTTATTGAGTACATATAATCTCCTGCCAAGACAGGTGAGCGAGTGACTGATATACGTCACAATCCAGCGCACTAGTGCTTCAGACTTCTGGGCAGTGAACTGATTCTTTATATCCTGAAATTCAAAACCTCATTTGCCTACTTGCTTAAACTATGAAATGATGGCAGTAGTATAAGCAAAAGTTCAGCCTTCTAGACCTAACAGAAGCATTTTGAGAAAATTCAAGTGTGTATTGAATGGCCTACACTTCTTTTAAAAATGGCACTTGGATCTTGACCTCAGTGCTCTTTATTGATATAGTTTGACTGATATATGCACACTTGAGAGCAAGGTGTCAATGAAATGAAATGCATGTATTGCTGCTATCAGTGAAGCAAAAATCAGCACCTAACAGTGACAACTTATCTAGGTTATACATTAATATCTTCTGGAAATTGGTCATGTAAATGAGTGAACAGAAGAGCAGTAAGGGAGTACCATATAGCACAGTATCTCTAAGCTCTGCTATGGACTTTCTGCATCGCTTTGGGCAAGGCTATCAAGACTGCTGTCTTCTAATGGTTTATGGAACAATTCCTTTTGTGTTCAAAGAGGAACCTCAGAAAGTCATTCCTTTGAGGCTCTAGGTTGTGCATGATTTAGGAGAAAAGGAAAGCTTGGATTTCTGTATGGCTTCTGTATTTCTTGTGTCTATGCCCAAAGCAGTGCTGTGGTTAGATTACATTCTGGTTGTCAATTGTAACAGTGAAGTAATATTTAGAGAAATAAAATTGTACAAAGGACATCATGCTTCTTCTCAATAATTCAATTCTAAGTAGCTAACATTTTACAGTTGCTTTGATGTGTGCACCCCAAAGTACTTGAAAAACTCTTCAGGTTGTGTGTTAATAATGCTTAAATTATAATAAGGGAATGCATTCAGGAGCAGTGTTGAATGCATATAAGCACTTCAAATAATAACACAATGCTTTTTTTTCATCGCAGGAAATGTTAAAGGATGAAGTGCGCACATTAACCTATAGAAACTCAATGTATCACAATAAACATGTTTTTAAAGATAAGATTGTCCTTGATGTTGGAAGTGGCACGGGAATCCTCTCTATGTTTGCTGCAAAGGCAGGAGCCAAGAAGGTATATGGGGTAAGAAGACTTTCTCTCATATTTTTAGTTTGTTTGTGCATTTTGCCTGAGAATTTGGCTTGGTGATTTACCTTTTCTTACCTGTCTTGGTTTGAAATTCTTCTCTCCAAGCTCTTGTATGGCTTGATTTACAGTGACTTCAGTGGAGTTCTGTTGCTTTCTATGACCTGCAGTAGTGTGCCTTTTCCAAATTGAGATATAATGTCTTTTCTTGTGTGGAATCTTTGGTGATCTGGTACATATCCACATTTCTTCTTGGCTGCAAAAAAATGTTAAAGGGACTCACTCCTACTCAAAGGTCAAAGGAACTACCTTGCTTGTTTAAATTCTTAAGTTCTGCAACTTTGTAGTCTTGGGAAACAAATTTCTTTAATACACTTTTCCCTGTACATTATAACTCAGTGAATCATGCAAGAAAGCATGGGCATGTTTTCTGTGCCAACAATAACGCTTTTCAGAGGCAGAAGGGAATGCTTACCTTAAATACATTGAACTTTAGGAGCATGAATGTGCAGTTCTCTGCAGAGAAGTCATTAGAGAGCATAGATTTGCTTCCTAAGTATATTCAGAGATACTTGTACTGACTTTAAAATGACAAATACCATTTCTTTTTGCTTTGGACTTCTGTGCCCTGCAGACACAACACAACATAGAAAAGGGGAATTAGATTCTATTTCTCTGTGTACTTCTTTGTCAAAATTGTTTACTAAAACTTAGTTGACTACATCTGTGCATTTGAAGACACTGATGTCACTGAATATCTAAACTGTGTGTCCTTATTACTGGTAATGATACATGAAATGCAAGGACTCCTGTTCAATTCTCAGGCTTATATTTTCAAAATCCAATGTTAATTCTGAGTGCCTCATCTGAGTATCAGACTAGAGCATGGAAGTATAGATAGCTGAAATCAGAAGGTGCTGGCAAAATTTTGGAGTTTAAGCATGAGACTTAATATACAGAATTGGCAGCTGGAATGTATTTCTTGTAAACCAAGTACACAATTTATTATCTCAAAGCCTCAGGGAAAATAAACCTGTAGCTTTCTCTGATGCAGGAATGCAGCTCTCATGCAAGGATGTTACAGTGCTGTAAAAGTATAAGCATATACAAAATGATGATGCTGTGCTCCCACCTTCCTATCTCCCAGATCCCTGGCCATATGGTCTTCCTCCCTCCCTTGTGCTGGCACTGGTGCTTATCTGCTTCTACAGCGAGCCAGCTCACTGGCAGAAAATTCACCCAGTAAAAGAAAAGTAAATACTTTTTCACAGGTTTGTTGTTGTTGGGGCTTTTTTGCTTTGGACTTCTTTACAGTTCAGGCTGTACCTCAGGCATTTATAAAGCTCAGTGGCCCACCAGTGTTAACTCACCCATGTAATCAGTGATCAGCACTGAAGCTGGGGGGTGTGCTATCCAGGAAACTTAGCTCTCAAAGGAACTCACTTAGGTGTGAAACTCCTCTGCTACAGCCTAAGAGTTTCAACCTTCTTGTCACATGACCTACCTCACCATGAACCCTGTCACACAGCAAGCTGCAGAGTTGTATTTGTGTTGGAAAAGCAGATATTTCAGAGATCTGGCAGTGGCAATCTTACAGTCAAATTCAGACTTTATGGTCCTATTGGCAAACAGTGCCAATGGAAACTGTGAGTGTTCCTTCTAAAAAGCAAACATTTGCCATGAGTAATTACATAGAGCTGAGATGTTCCAGTTTCTTCTCTACAGTTAGATGTGATTTTTCAAATAGCATGATATGGGAACTGTTGACAAATGCAGAGTGTTGGTTTTCTGACTACAGTGCCACTGAAATCACTCTCCTCTTTCTCACTCTTTCCCTTCTTCAGGTTCAAATTCATCCACTACCCTGTCTGGTTCTTTTTATCCCCTCTTACTCACTCTTGGAACTTATTCCTTGCCGCTACCTCAGCCAACTGCTAGAATCATCTCTGGGTCTTCAAGAGGTGTAAATCATAGAATCACTGACTTATAGAAAGATTTAGTTTAGAAGACCTCTGGAAGTATCTAATCCAACCTCCTGCTCAAAGCCGACGTAAGTTTAAAGCTATATCAGGTTGCTCAAGGCCTTGTCTAGTCCAATTTGGAAAATCTCCAAGGATGGAGACTCTAAATCCTATCTCAGCACCTATTCCAGTGCTACAATCAGCAGGAATTTCCCTTGCCGCAGCTCATGATTACTGCCTTTTGTCCTGTCACTGTGCACTTCAGAGAAGAGTTTGACTTCATTTTCTCTGCAAGCCCTTTTTAGATAGTTGAAGATAGCTGTTGGATTGGGGGGATCTCTTCTACAAGCTGAACAGAAACAGCCCCCTCAGTTTTTCTTCTTTCTTCATGTGCTCTGACCCCTAACCATCGTGGGAGGATAACAGTAGATCACGCAATGATGTTCATCTAACTGGGGAGCTGCTGTAAGACATGTAGAGATAGGATTGGCATGTGGCTGTTGGTGCTTGGGAGGGGTGAGTGAGGGACAGAAAAATACATTCAATTATCCCTTGAAACCTTGGTTCATCTGCTGCATTTAGTCATACAAAATTCAGGACAATCACTGCAGTAGAACTATCTGAATTCTATGGTATTTTCAGCCAAAGAAGACAGTGTAGCTAAGAAGGAGTTAAACAGACATATAAAATGAAGGCCCAAGTCAGATGTTAGCTGACTTGGATAAAAAGGTGGTGATGAGGACACAGCCCAGGGGAAAAGGAAATCTGGGAATGTGGTGACCCCAGTAAAAGAGGAGACATTCACAGCATTAGATTGAAGACTGAGAAGTAAAATGAAAGTAGAGATGAATATACACACACAGAACTAGACACAGCTGAAGAAACTCAAGGGTCCTTCAAGGGTCCATACTGGGACCATGTTGTGGTGTAACCCTAGCCAGCAACTAAATGCCACGCAGCCGCTCACTCACCCCCCCCCCCACCTCCTCCGGTAGGATGGGGGAGAGAATCGGGAGGGCACAAGTAGGAAAACTCACGGGTTGAGATAAAAACAGTTTAATAATTGAAATAAAACAAAGTAGAACAGTAACAATAACAGTGGTAACAACAACAACAAAAGAATATACAAAGCAGGTGATGCACAATGCAACTGCTCACCACCCGCTGACCGATGCCTGGGCCGAGATGGGAGAGCCCCCCCGCCCCCTTAGTTTTATACTGAGCATGACATCACATGGTATGGAATACCCCATTGGCCAGCTGGGTCAACCGCCCCGGCTATGCTCCCCCCGCCAGCTTCCCATGCACCTGGCAGAGCATGGGAAGCCAGAAAGTCCCCGGTGCAAGCACCACCCAGCAACAACCATAACATCAATGGTCCATCAATGTTCCTTTCATACCAAACCCAAAACACAGCACCCCCCCCAGCTACTGGGAAGAACGTTAACTGTCCCAGCCAGAACCAGGACAGAATCCACCCCTCATTCTAGATCATCTACGTCATGCCCAGGTCTCACATTTTCCAATACATTCCAATTAATCATCACCATTTTTCCTGCCCTTCGATATATATGCACAGATATCATTCCCTTAGTCTATGGGCCATCCCTCTAAAATGTCCATTGAGTTCATTTAGTCCATGAGTTTTGGGCTCCACCTGTCATAGCAGTCTTTCAGGGCAGGAGAGATGGTGTGTGGTGTTGGATTGTTGCATSCTGAAGCCAGTTCTGCTTCCATTATCACTGCGCTCCTCTGGTTTTCTCATCGTTGCACTTTGCTTGGTTTCATCGGAGTTCCTTCTTCATTAATCTGGGTGATTCTTGCTGCAACACCTTTGATATGACATATAGTAACCATAGAAGTGATGACATACAGTATTATATAGCAATTAACATCATACATTTCCGTTCATTGGCTATTTTCACCCAAAATCAAATCCCCCTGAGGTACACATCAGACTTGCCCATCCTTTCGCATTATCCACCAAGTGCACCCAGGTCCTGGAGCAAAAGTGATCCCACGAATGGGTTTTCCCTTGCCTGAGGCAGGACTAACCCAGACTGTCTTCCCCGGCATATTTTTAATGTGCACTACAGGGACTTTATCCCCGTCTACAGTACGTAAAAGTTTTGATTGGGCAGGGCCAGCTCGATTAAAAGATCCCCTGGTGTTGACTAGCCAGGTGGCTTTTGCCAAATGTGTATCCCAATGATATGTCCCACCACCCGTTGCTCTCAGTGTAGTCTTTAGCAGTCCATTGTATCGTTCTATTTTCCCGGAGGCTGGTGCATGATAGGGGATGTGATATACCCACTCARTGCCATGCTCTTTGGYCCAGGTGTCTATGAGGGTGTTTCGGAAATGGGTCCCGTTGTCTGACTCAATTCTTTCTGGGGTGCCGTGTTGCCATAGGACTTGCTTTTCAAACCTAGGATAGTGTTCCAGGTGGGATATGGGGCACGGGATATGTTTCCAGCCATCCGGTGGTTGCTTCCACCATGGTGAGCACCTAGCGCTTGCCTTGCCGGGTTTGTGGGAGTGTGATATAATCAACCCGCCAGGCCTCCCCATATTTATATTTCAGCCATCGTCCTCCATACCAAAGGGGCTTTACTCGCTTGGCTTGCTTGATGGCAGCGCATGTTTCACATTCATGGATAACCTGTGCAATAGTGTCCATGGTCAAGTCCACCCCTCGATCTCGAGCCCATCTATATCTTGCATCTCTTCCTTGGTGGCCTGAAGTGTTCTGGGCCCACCGAGCCATAAATAATTCACCCTTATGTTGCCAGTCCAGATCCACCTGAGCCACTTCGAYCTYAGCAGCCTGRTCCACCTGCTGGTTGTTTTGATGTTCTTCAGTGGCCCGACTCTTGGGTACGTGAGTATCTACGTGACGCACTTTTACAACCAGGTTCTCTACCCAGGCAGCGATATCTTGCCACAATGCGGCAGCCCAGATAGGTTTACCTCTGCGCTGCCAGTTGTTCTGCTTCCATTGCTGCAACCACCCCCGCAGGGCATTTGCCACCATCCATGAGTCAGTATAAATTGCTGGCCATTTTTCTCGTTCAGCAATATCCAAAGCCAGCTGGATGACCTTCACTTCTGCAAACTTACTTGATTCACCTTCTCCTTCGGCAGTTTCTGCCACTTGTCGTATAGGACTCCGCACAGCAGCCTTCCACCTCCGATGCTTTCCCACAAGACGACAGGACCCATCAGTGAACAGGGCATAGTGCTTCTCATTTYCTGGTAGTTTATTATACAGTGGGGCCTCYTCAGCACGYGYCRCCTCCTCCTCTGGGGACATTCCAAAATCTTTGCCTTCTGGCCAGTTCGTGATCGCTTCCAAGATTCCTGGGCGACGGGGGTTTCCTATTCGGGCCCGTTGTGCGATCAGCGCGACCCACTTACTCCAAGTAGCATCGGTTGCATGATGTGTAGAGAGGACCCTCCCTTTGAACATCCAGCCCAGCACCGGCAGTCGGGGTGCCAGGAGGAGCTGTGCTTCRGTACCRACCACTTCTGAAGCAGCTCGAACTCCTTCATATGCTGCCAATATCTCTTTCTCAGTTGGAGAAAGGGCTCTAGGTAGGGCCATTCTCCCCGGCTGCGGCATAGAGCACATTTTTTACATCTTGTCCGGCCCGGACTGGCCCAAGGACTACCGCCTGAACTATCTCCCGTTTAATTTCTTCAAAGGCTTCTTGTTGCTCAGGGCCCCATTTGAAGTCATTCTTCTTCCTGGTCACTTGATAGAGAGGGCTTACAATCAGGCTGTAATC
>JAYKAV010002938.1:544075-614005 GCA_035582835.1 Phoebastria nigripes | reverse complement strand
TTCCCCTTGAGGGTTCTGAATAGTGTTAAACAGGGCTCGGTAGGTATGGGCCAGGCCCCAGCACATTGCAGTGATCTGTGCCTCCCTAGAATTGCCAGGGTGACAGCATACTTTTTCCAAATATTCTACTAATTTTTCTGCACTTGTTCAGGGGTGAAGTTCCAAAACGCTGGGTGTGCCCACCATCCTAGGCATTTGCTCATGCTATCCCACACACCCTGCCACTCATAACTATCCAGCCTTGGGGCCGATCTCTGCATGACATTCTTGAATTGCTTATTAACCTTAGACAAAACCGAAACAATATTCCCAAGGAATACCAATAGGTGTATCTTAACTACCCAGGGATGTTCGAGGTACTGACAAGTTGTTGTAACAAAGGAGAAGACATCATAGACGAAGGTGCCATTCTGTATTTCCTCCATAAAAAGCTCCTCAGAGGAAAAGGTATAATTGCTAATTGTCTCCAAGAGGTGGTACCCAAAGTACAGTAACGGCTTCAGTACAAAACCCAGATACCAAATAATGCCCAGTGCCAGTGTTTTAATAACAAATCTCCCCGGCAAAACATCACTAATCACTACAGAGCACAGCAGACCGCAGAAACCAACACCAATCTTTAACATGTACAGCAAAAACAAGAGCATGGTGCAGATCAGATAAACTAATATTGAGAACAGATGAATCAATATTGTGACCAACAACTATTAACAGATATAAATTCCTTAATATGCTCTAGTTAATCTGTTGTTATCTCAACCCTTCGTGCCCCATGTTGTGTGCCAAAAAGGACAGTCGTGGTTCAACCCTGGCCAGCACCTAAACACCATGCAGCCACTTGCTCACCCCCCATCACCTCCGGTAGGATGGGGGAGAGAATCGGGAGGGTACAAGTAGGAAAACTCGCGGGTTGAGATAAAAACAGGTTAATAATTGAAATAAAACAAAGTAGAACAGTAATAATAACAATGATAACAACAATAATAATAGAATATACAAAGCAGGTGATGCACAATGCAACTGCTCACCACCCGCTGACCGACGCCCAGGCCGAGACGTGAGAGCCCCCCGCCCCCTAGTTTTTATACTGAGCATGATGTCCCATGGTATGGAATACCCCATTGGCCAGCTGGGTCAACCGCCCTGGCTATGGTCCCCCCGCCAGCTTCCCATTCACCTGGCAGAGCATGGGAAGCCGGAAAGTCCCCGGTGCAAGCACCACCCAGCAACAACCAAAACATCAATGGTCCATCAACGTTCCTTTCATACCAAACCCAAAACACAGCACCCCCCCAGCTACTGGGAAGAACGTTAACTCTGTCCCAGCCAGAACCAGGACAGACCGTTACTATTTAATATCTTCATTAATGACATAGATAGTGGGACTGAGTTCACCCTCAGCAAGTTTGCAGATGACACAAAGCTGAGTGGTGCAGTTGATATACTTGAGGGAAAGGATGCCATCCGGAGGGACCTTGACAGGCTTGAGAAGTGGACCAGTGTGAACCTCATGAAGTTCAACAAGGCGAAGTGCAAGGTCCTGCACTTGAATCAGGGCAATCCCGAATGTCAGTACAGACTGGGTGATGAATTGATTTAGAGCAGCCCTGCAGAGAAAGACTTGGGGATACTGGTGGATGGAAAATTGGATATGAGCCAGCAATGTGTGCTTACAGGTCAGAAGGCCAATCGTATCCCGAGCTGCACCAAAAGAAGCGTGGCCAGCAGGTTGTGAAATGTGATACTCTCCCTCTACTCTGCTCTGGTGAGACCCTACGTGGAGTACTGCATCCAGCTCTGGGGTCCCCAGTACAAGAAAGACAGGGACCTGTTATAGCAGGTCCCGAGGAGGGCCACAAAAATGATCAGAGGGCTGGAACACCTCTCCTATGAAGAAAGGCTGAGAGAGTTGGGGTTGTTCAGCCTGGAGAAGAGAAGGCTCTAGGGAGACCTTATTGCGGCCTTTCAGTATATAAAGGGGGCTTATAAGAAAGGTGGAAAAAGACTTTTTACCAGGGCTTATAGCGATAGGACAAGGGGCAATGGTTTTGAACTGAAAGAGGGTAGATTTAGATTGGATATAAGGAAGAAATTTCTTACAATGAGGGTGATGAGACAGTGGAACAGGTTGCCCAGAGAAGTTGTGGATGCCCCATCATTGGAAGTGTTCAAGGTCAGGTTGGACGGGGCTTTGAGCAACCTGATGTAGTGAAACATGTCCCTGACCATGGCAGGGGGGTTGGACTAGGTGATCTTTGAAGGTCCCTTCCAACCCAAACCATTCTATGATTCTATCATTGTAAACTGAGGTACAGACATATTTTATTGGAATATACAGGTTTTGTAAAATCCAAATGCTTTGTAAAATTGGACAGATTTGAGCGGATCACTGACTTGAAAGAGAACTRGGGAAAAACCTGACAACACTGAATTTTTTTCCTATTTCTTCACCTACAGAATTCAGTATTTTCTTTTTCTGAAATGAGTTGCTTTTTAAAATAAAATTGTACCACAGTATAGAGTCCAAGTCAAAATAGAGATGAACAGCTTTAGCCACCCTAAAGCAAGTTTATTTTCTGAAATATATCTTTCTTCCTGGAACATYTGAGTGTYGGTTTTTTATTATTTTGCTTCTTTGAGAATGAGGCTGATTTTTGGAAACTCGTAGTCATTCCTGAAATAGAACTTTTTATTTCTTTGCATCTTCTTCTTTAGAAAGGTTGAAAAGCCACCTCCAAACACCTACATACCCATGCTTTATTTAAAAATAGTCCGAAACAAGCAGAAAGAATGAGCAATGGAATTGAAAATGCCAGACAGATGTGAATACAGGCAGGAAAACTGAGTATGTTATAATGGCTGTAAGTATAGACAAGGCATATAGTCTACACAGTTTACACAAGGGAAGAAGACTCTCTGGAATGGCACTCTGGTGTTCCTTTCTACATGCCAGTTTTGGTTTATGTTCAGGCCATTGAGTCAGACATCTTAAGGAGCGGTTTACATCCACAGGCAAGCGAAGTAGAATTAATGCTCATGTTCCCATGGGGACAGGGATTGATATCATGACTGCTATTATGTCTAGCTGTTTCATGGGCTATATAAAAAGAATAAGGGATCTGTGTGTCCTTCCATCCGCTGTCCTGCCACCTGTGAGTGCCATCACAGAGGTCAAGCACAGTTTGGCTTTTAGAGGTTAAATGGAATTCACTGGACATATAAAACACCTCACTAAAGATAATATAATTCTATTTGACATTCCCATAGGGGAATTAGAGAGACAAGGATTATACAAAGTATTATTGGCAGTTTAAGTCAAATTTGGAAGAGGTAAATTAGGAACCAATTAGGTGACTACCAGCAACTTTGGCCCTCATGATTTTAAAAGGGCATAAAAACCAGAGAGATTCATGGAATGCAGTATTTCTCTAAAAGATATCAAAGGTCATTGCAAACATGGGTTTTTATTCTAGAACTCAGATTTTAACAAATTTAAGGGCAAATCTAAAACTAGAAGGTACTTTGTAATTCCTTTCCTAGTAAAAGCACAGAACTGGTCATAGGCAAAGACATGCAGATCTGGATGTTTTTGTAAATACAATAATTTCAGTCATTTCTTATGTGTAAAATGTCTGTATTCTTTTTTGATAGCATGCATTGCCAAAGATGATAGATTTTTCACAGAGAAAAGCAATTGCTTCTTGACACAGACCAGTATTGGCATAGTTTGAATTTTAACATTATTCACAAAGTTTGAATGTATTTTGTTTTAAAATACGTGAGGAAAGGTAGCACCATATTAAGATATCATTGATCATGATCCTGCCCACACAGGTTTGATTTACTCTTTAGCAATGGTTACATGCTCTGTAGAGTTTGCTGCCTTCAGTAGATTTTGTTTTTATTCATATAGCTGAGATCTCTAGCACATAATTAAGTCTTTCTCTTGTTTTTCTTTTTTTCTTTTTTTCCTAGATTGAATGCTCAAGTATATCTGACTACTCAGAAAAAATTATCAAGGCCAACCACTTGGACAACAGTAAGGCATATATAAAAATAATTTCTTCAGGAGAAAGAGAAGATAACTCTTTTGCTTTTTCTGATTAATTTATGTTGTGTGTTTTATATGTAAATGGTAGTTTTGCATAATTTACTTATGTAAATACAAAACTAAACACCTCATTCTAGGCACTACAACAATTCCTCAAGGGAGAAGTTACTTCTACATTTACTTTGAGGCTCACAAACAACAGAAGCAAATAGGACTCATCAGCGGGCAGTTTGATTTAGCAAAGGAGACAGAAGGCCCATATTAGAGCTAAACTTTTCAAAGTAATTCTGCTGTTTGAATTCCACCTTATCTCTTAAATAGAATCAACACACACACACTTACATTGAAATTGAAGTAAGGTTCAAAGCAAAAAGTATTCCATAGCAATACAGATTTTTCACTAAGAGTTTCTCCTGACTTCCAACTTTAAAAAAAATATTTTTAAAACAAAAATCATATTGAAACACACCCACAAATGAAAATGTTCAATTCTCAGAATAATGGTATCATAGAAAACTTTTTTTATTTCTTGAAAGGAAAACTGTTGAAATTTCCAGGGATGTGGAAACACTTCAATTAAAAAAAAATGCTAAAAATACCCCCAGCCTACTGAAAACTCTTAACAAAAAGTAATATCTCCAACAAGCTCTATTTCATGTCTTCAGTCCTCCTCCAAATCACTGCACACAAGATATCTTTGTAACAACCTAAAAAATCAGGCTTTTTTTAACTGCGTCTGTGAGACAGTTCTTGTTTAAAAGTGCTCGTTGAGCTTGCCTTTGCTGCAGAGCAGTGCAGGTCATAGCTGGCTAGACTGTATCATTTGCCCCTGCTTTTAGCTGTGTCTGTGCCAGTGCTATGCTAGCACATGTGCAGGAATAGATTTCTGTTCTGGTTTAGATCTGCTCTAATTTTTATTGCTGTCACTGGCAGCTTCTGACTAACACAGAGCTGTTTGGGAGGAGAATTTATTGTACAGCATGCGTATTCAAGTGGTGTGGTGTGAAAGAAACAGCAGTGACGTGGGATATAAGAGGCCAGCCAGTGTATGCAACTTTTGGTTCAGAAAAAGAAGGAAGCAAAGGACCAGAAAATACTCTCCTCCACAGTAGGGATAAGGCACTAAAACAATGAGGTGTTGACCTCAGCTTGGTTATCCTGCATCTTTGGTCCAGAGCCTGTATATTCACAGAATGGCCTTTCATCAGATAGCTACACAAACAGCATACCATAAATCAATTCACATTCGGATTTCCAGCAACAGGAATTGTGTGTGAAGGGACCACTGTCAGAATAAATAAGAAGGATCCAGTGTGTTCCAGAAGTTGCAGAAGGTATTTATCTCTGCTTCTTCCTCCTGTTTCTCCAGGGACCAAGTCCTTGGAAAAACTATGGAGGAAGAAGCAGAGACCCCTCCCCTTTGGCAGGAGACTTGCCTAGACAGGTTCAGCAGTCTGTCTGACTGCAGTTTGGTCTCCAATATAAACAAATTACACAACTGAACTAACATTTACACTTACACACTTTACACTTACCCACATTCACTTTTATTTTAATGCAGCCAGGTACTGAGCCAAAGAATCTTGTTGCTCATGGAAATTTTTCTTCCCCCCCCAATTGTTTAGAGAAATGCAGAGTCAGCAAAAGGGACTGAACCAAGAGAAAACCCAGTTTCCAGAACAGATACAATACAGCTGGGGACAGCACAATCTGTTCCCACATGGTGCCTTATGAAGATGTTTCATCAAAGTGAAGGGAGGTGGAAGGAACTTGTGCTGCTGCTGGTGCTGCTGCTGCTGCTGCTTATACTGTGACTGTTCTAGGTATAAACAGAGGGCTTCAAAGTCTGCAGGTGTGTCACTCTGGCAGCTGTCAACAGTGCTAAAATTCACTCCAAAAGGATTGTGGCAGTGAAAGTTCTTGGGAGAAAAGAAAACTAAAGAGAACTCGTGGCTGGAGCTTATAGACATGAGGAGTCTTCAGTGTAATAACAGATAACTATCGAGCTACTAACTGTGAAAGGAAGGAGTTTAAAGAATGGGAAGGAGAAGAGAACTCTGCTCTTTTCAAGTCAGGTTGCTCTTACCAGCTGATACTTTGTGTTCCCAGAGTGTTCCCAACTTCTTAGGGGGCCAGTCTGGATTAAAAGTTTGCTATGCAAATGAAGTGGCCACATCTGGTTAGAGTAATAATAGTACTGCATGTATTTTGGAAAGACGAAACCTCATTTTCCCTGGGCTGAGTTCTAAAAATCACTCAACCCACACTTCCACTCTTAAACAGCTAACCTAGTTCTAGCTAAATGAAAGTACCTTCATCTTCCCCAAACTGAATGTTGACCACTTTCATCAATAAAAATTGCCATCATTAAAAATTGCGATTTATTAAGAGTAATACAGTAGTCTTATCAATTAGTAATGGAAAGTAAAATATTCCCTACTCACTTTATTCCTGAATTTCAAGTGCATCAGTTACCTTGTGAAGGAAGAATCCAGAACCATAAGACTTTACCCGCTACAACAAACAATATAAATAGCAGACAAACACAAGCTGAAAATTATTTGTCTACAGAATTTGGAATACTTTTGTAAATAGGAAATATATTTAAAAAAATGCAAGAATGATTGGTGAATTGTTGGTGATCCTAAAATGAAATTATTTTTTACAACTGAACTAAATATGGACCAGCATTTAATTTTCCTTTAAGCAAAATATCTGTTATAGTATCAACCAGTTCTGTTAATTGATTGTTGATTTGCTTTTGCAGTGCATACCCAGTCTCCTGTAAGTAGTATACAGTATTGCCAGTAATTTAATGTGCTGTGTTGTAATAGTGTCTCTGAGGATCTGGTATTCCACTCCATCAAACTTCTACAACCTTTTTAATTTCCTTGAAACTAATTTGGTGACAAAATACCTGACAGCAATGTTTTCCAGCAGCCACTTTAGATAGCTGTGGAAAGTTATGCAAGTCTAAACCAGATAGAAGATTCAGAGTGAGAATGCCAGTAAGTTATAAAAGATTCAATCATGAAGCAGAAAGGAATGAAAAATTATTTTTCATGAGAGAGCCGTGTTTGTACAAACTTTCTTGGTTGTGTACTGTCAGACTAGATTTGACTTTCTCAGTTGAGTCAGCTCCCCAGAATTCATGGAAGAAATAAGCCTTAGTTTCCTCATTGTGAAGCCAGCATAATATGTTTGAAAAGCAGATGAGAATTAGATCCTAGTTCCATAAATCTCTAATATCTGAGTGATGAGATCATGTATGTGTAACCCTACAGGCATGTTTAAAGGATTCTAGGTGGATTCTTTGCATTACTTGGTCAATGATCTAGAAATCTTCCAAATTCCAAAGGGCATGTAAAATGAGATCATGCAGGTAACCAGGTAAGGCCCGTTTTTCTGTTGTTTTTTATATATGGGTTTTATTTGGTTTGGGTTTTGGTTTGGGATTTTTTTTTTCCTTTTATACTGATACTAAAACTTCTGTTTATTATACTTACTGCAAGTAGTTTTAAAATAGTGTAAAATCCATTGAGTCACATGGAGTCACCCCTTATCTACAGGCATTCAAGAAGAGAATCATATTGAAAAGGTCAGCCTGACATTCACCAATAAGAAACTTAGTCAGGTGTTTTATTATGTGAAACATATTTCTTTGGATTCTTTTTTCAGTAATCACAATATTTAAAGGTAAAGTGGAAGAAGTTGAATTACCTGTGGATAAAGTAGACATCATCATCAGCGAGTGGATGGGTTACTGTCTGTTCTATGAGTCAATGTTAAACACAGTCATCTTCGCACGAGACAAGTGGCTGGTAGGTGCTCTGCATGTCATACTCCTTGCTGGAGCAATCGTCATTTATTTTCTGACTACAAGCTTTCCCTCTCCTACTGTCACCATAACAAGACACAGTTACATCTCCAAGTGCCATTTCTTAGGCTTTAACTAAAAGATTAACAAAGGGAATTTCAGTAAAAGAGCTTTGCTTTTGATTAACTGCTGGTGAAATTTGTATAGACACTATCTAATGACATTGTCACAGGCTGCGAGAGTTGCTGAGATTAAAGCTGATGTGACAATCTGAAGGAAAACAATAAAGGCATGCAAGGGGTGCTTGTCTGGTTTTTGTATGTGCAGTTCAAAATGTGATGTCTTTGTCAGGTGAATAGATTACGAGATCCATTTCCCCACAATTCATCAACAGAAACCTGGAGGGCTAATGTTTCCAGACCGAGCTGCTTTGTACGTGGTAGCAATTGAAGACAGACAGTACAAGGACTTCAAAATTCACTGTGAGTAAATGCGTAACAGTAACCCTTTTCTATGGTTATTTCCCTAGAATATTTGATTTGTAGTGGCCTACTGTAATGTCTTCACTGGCAAAGTTTTGCAAAAGCCAAGAAATCACGCTGACCAGGCCAGAATTCCAATATTAACATGAAAGCTGAGAAAACTAGTCTGGTGATAAATTCAGGAAACTTGCAGTATCTTAAAGTGCACAAAGGAAAGGTGCATGAATAAATTGATGTAGACCTTGCTTAGAGTTATATTGATACCTCTACCTCTATTTTAAAATGTGGATTTTAGGAGATTTAGTTTTGTTGTTGTTTTGATAAATACACCATCCCACATAACTGCCATTAAAATTGGTAATATTCTCTTGCCATCCAGGTGCTGGTTTTTGTTTTTAAAATAACAAGAACAGAAAAATTAATAAGATGCAGATGAATTGTAAAAGTTAAGAAATAAGTCTAGAAAAAATGACATCTCACTAATAAGCTTGTGAAGAAGAAAAAAACATGTAATGCTTTTTTAACTTTTTAAAACACTTTATGTGAGATTTTAAAATGAAAAATAAGGATCAGAAATTTCCATTTTACTTTGATGTGAAAAAAAGTTCTAAACTTTTTTGTTTTACTTCATAGATGCATAAAATTGACTTTTCCTTTACATTTAAAATGTGTTTTTTTTTTTCCTTGAAGTTTCATTGAATAACTGGTGACCTCTACAGGTCACCTAATCCAGCCTCCTGCTCAAAGCAGGCAGATTTCATAGTTAAAGAGGGTCACTCAGGGCCCTGCCCTGCAGACTCAAGAGATGGGGATTCCATAGCTTATCTGAGCACTTGTTCAAATGCTAAAGCACCCTCAGAAGTAAACGTTTCTGAATATCCAGTCAGAATTTTCGTTGCTGAAACTTGCCTTCATTGTCCCTTGTCACCTGAAGGGAATCTGACTTTTTCTTTGTTTCTATGGCAGCAGGTAGCAATTAGATCCCACCATTAGCCTTTGCTGTCCCAGGCTAAGCAAACCCAGTTTTCTTCAACACTCCTCATATTTTAGCACATGGTTCACTTTCATCACCACAGGGTCATATTCCTGGTTCACATTCAACTTGTTGTCCCCCAGGTCACCCAAGTTTGGATTTATTTGGTCATAATAGTTTTGGTGAAAGAGTAAGTTCTACATCATTTCACTCTTCTTTTCTTTTTTTATTTTTTTCTTTTTTGACTTCTATTTGTTTTTCAGAGCTGGTCAGTTTCACTTAAAGGCATTTTCCATTAGGGAAAAAAAAAATCACAAAATTCCTAAGCAGTTTTATTAATTAAGGATACATGCAAAAGCTTGGGTAAAATTAGTGGGTTCAGTCAACCTTTAAATGAAAATGCCTAACTCCTCATTCCTTGCCTCTCAGCTCCTCTCAGAAAAGAAAGTTTGGTGTTTCTGTAATCAAATTCAGTGCCAATACACAGAACCGCCAATGGGTCAAAACTGCCATTTTGGGTCAAAAGCAAGCCCAGTGCAGTGGGGCAGTGACAAGAAGTCTGTGTAGGTGCTAGGGAGAATTATATCTACTCCTCAGGGACAGCCTAGATTTTTCTCCTCAGTTATGTGAAGACCTTGGCAGCTAAATTCCTTACAAAATTTACAGATTCAAAAGGATGTATAAGGCATCCATTCTGTAAAGGAATCAAAGCCATTTTGGCCTAAAAAAATCCCTTGTGACTTCTTTCACCTTGCTTTTGAATCCCTTCCTTTCTAGGCCTTGAGCCTTTTTCTTTTCTCACAGACAATACTCCTGTTTTCAACACTTTTTATTTTTTCATCATTTAAAAAAAATGTTTCTGGTTCTTTTTCTCTTCTAAAATGTTGTTTTCCTTTAAGACACTTTCTTTTCTGATTTCACCTCTGATTTTCCCTTCCCCCCTCACTTTTCATACCTCTGCATCTTCTTCAGTTATTTCCATTACCTATCTGCACCACCATCTTGTCTCTCTTTTCAGTTTATAAAACCTTGATGGTATCTCCTTACATTTCAATTTTTCATCTTTCTTTTTTCTCTCCTAAGGTGGATAGAGTCTTGCCTTCATATGAGATGCAGGGCTGAGCATTTCAAAGGGCACTCAAGAACCATCATATTGATTAAGAAATAATGCAATATGCGGTTTCTAAAAAAATCTGACTTCTGATTTCTCCAACTTTATTAATGCCACAGAGTACTACTATAGTCAATTACTCTGATTTCCTGCAAAATATAAAACATATAATTTTATCTTTTAACTCCTGTGACAGGTCTCTGTCTAATACAGACTGTGGCATATATTTCAAGGCATCCCATGTAGGCTGAAGTACATCAAGTGATGAGGCCCTAACAACTCTGTTAATAAATTGTTCCTTCCGGGTTTCCTAGTTAATCTTTTCTGAGTAACCACGTAAAAACATATGGCTTCTATAAATATAATCTGAAGTTCTCACATGCTCATGATGCCTGAAACGAAAGTTTTGATCACCAGCTCCCCTGCAATATTGAGAAACTCACAGCCCAATAAAGAGATAACATATCAAAGAACTGTTCATGTCCAGCTTTGTTCCAATTTAGAAATATGCAGATTTTTTGCTCATACTACATTTTCAGTCATAGTCCTCTGGGAACACTAGTAGCTCAAATGCTATGCTCTGAAAAAACAAGACATTTCAAACATGCTCACTATTGCTGTTTATCAGTTTACCTTGCTTGTGTTCAAACAATATTTTAAAATGTTCACAGTATTCAGTTTAGACTTTCAGATGGAGCACTGAATGGACCTTAACTCATATGATTCATAAGACTAAGATTTCACTTTTTTGGAGGTTTTTGTTTTCATTTTGTTAAGCAATCTTAAAAGCAAAGCCAGTGTACTTTTCAGTGTTTCAATGTTTCAATGTTTTAATTTTGTTCAAGAAAAAAAAAAAAGAAAAAAAACCTCAGCAAGATAAGAAGCATTTATTGGAACAATCAGAAGAACAGTTCAAGTATAGAAGATCAGCTTGGCTTTTAAATCTTTTAGAAAGTGGACATTTTTCTTTTTTGTCATGGTGTACATGCAGATTAAAACTTGGATGCCCCAAATATTGAAACACACCTGTAATTCTACTCCTGTCAGTAATTCATTTGCTAAAACTAAGACTACTTAAATAATTAAAAAAGTGTGCAAACTGCTGATTGAATAGCAATCTATATAAAAAGGAAATATTAACCAGAATGGATAGGAAAGGATAGAATAATCTTAACAGCGATCCCAAGTCTCAATCTGACATTTTATATGATTTTGGGCAACACTCTCAAATGTCTAAAGCCATGAAAACCATCAACAAGTCTCATATAACAGAGTTTTGTGGAGACCAAAAAACAAGGGCCACTTGTTCAAAGATGTACATTGAGGGGTTGTTGTGCCACAGCTGCATTATCTGTAAAATAGCAATGATGACATAGACAACTGGGGTAGGGAGCAAAGAGCTAAAGAGGAGAGCTGAAAGTTAGGGGATGGTAGAAATTCTTTCAAATGAAAGGTGCTTTGAGAAACAAAAAATATTTTTATTATTACTGCTAATATTTGACACATCCATTTGCATTGACAGGGTGGGAGAATGTGTACGGCTTTGACATGACCTGTATTAGGGATGTTGCCATGAAGGAGCCTTTGGTGGACATAGTAGATCCAAAGCAAGTGGTGACCAATGCCTGTTTAATAAAGGTTTGGTAATTCCAAATATACCTAATTATGAATGTTTACACCTGACTCTAGGATTCTTTGGAGACCTGCTGCTTATGTTTTACTACTATCTTTGTATGCTTCTAACTAGCTGCAGAAGCCATCATCATAGAATGCTATCACACTAAGAAGGAAAATTGTGCAGTTTTAAATTAGTCAGTTCTAGTATGTTGCACATGCCCAATACTGTCACCTGAGCTAAGCGTGAACATTGATATCTTGATCACTTATGGAATACCCAAAAGCAAGATGCTCCTTGTGACTCTGTACTCATCTGGCTACTGCTAACTGTAACTTAAGACTCTTACAAATTATACATGTGCAAATACTGGATAAATAGAGACATGTTGTATTTAGATATGAATTTTAATTGCCTTACCTTCTTGTAAGTAGAGGTTGGAAATTACTGATGGAATGCTGCTGAGGAGAGAGGTAAATTACTTCTGTTTGCAGTAAAAAAGACTGAAGCATCAGTTTCTGAATTGGTCAGCTCTGATGAAATAACTCTAATTTACTCCAGAGCATGAGATCAGAATTGGAACGTAATTTATTTGTATAACTTCCTAATTCTTAGCCTTATCCAGAGTGTTACTGTGCTCTCCCAAGCCCATCATCTGCAGCCAGAGGTTAGCTTGTACCCTGTTCTACATGTAAGACAGAATGGTCACTACTCCCTGTTCACAAGATCAGGTTAAGAATCCATACCCTGCAGGAACACATAAAAGCTCTAAAATTCCTTCTATGTTGAGGAATCCTCCTCATGTGGGACTACTCCCATGAATAAGGCTGTCCACATGAATAGCAGTGGTAGGATCAGGTCCATGAATCCAAGAGTGTGCTCATTTATCTCAAAGACTCAGTTCTAATTTTTCCCTTTCACTTTTTGCCAGTAACAAACACAGCATTAAGTATTCCCATATGCTAAAAGGAAAGACATACCTTTAGTCTGCAGAACCTTTACTGAAAGCAGCAAAAAAGGAACAGAAGTAGAAACTCTGTGTGAGTACATATGCATGCACAGTCCATCTGCACTGAGCGGAACACAAGATGGTTGTGTCTGAAAACAGCCTGAGCCAGAGCAATTTAAAGTTGCAACACACACACAATATAAACAGCTATTTAGACTGCATAAAATATGTCTGGAGAGTGAGAGATCAGGTGGCAAAATGGGTTGGCTTCTCTGGAATAAAAAGTTATAAAAGCTGCATGCCCTTAAATGAAGTGCAAATCTAATGCTTTCTTTAGAAGGTCTTTGAAAGTAATTGCGTTTAAGAAGACAGACAAAATTTTTCAAACTGTTCCTATTCAGGTTTTATATTTAATTCTACATGGCCTGACATCTTTTGTCCATACACTGAATGGTGCTTTACCATGTAATGGCACCTTGGGAGCAACGCGGGTAATAACTACACAAGCAGAAACCACTCTCTGTTCCAGAACCTGTCCCTAATCTCACAAACTGATCACTAAAAAAAGAGAAAATTGTCAATGAAAGGCAAGAAGGAGGGAGGCTTTTGTTCAAGCTAGCAATATGGAAGCAGGAAAAACTGAGGCTGCATTTATTTTTTAAATTTAATTTACTTTTCCACATGGTTTACTTATATAAAGTGCATTTCTTTGATCCTGAAAATATTTGTGAATTCAGAGAATAATATTAGCCTAAGAAAACATTTGAGAATAAACAAAGCAATAATATTTAATTACTTAAATGTTTTATTATAGCATTTCAAGATGGCACAGCTTATTCATATTAGATTCACAAAGGGATGTTTTTAGCGGGTGTATTCAACCCAAACCCAGCTAACTTAGGGTGCCTACCAGATGAGTCTGGGTTCCCTGTACATTACTCAGTAGATGGACTAGTCACTAGATGCATTCCTAACAGACCAGTCAGAGCCCTGTGCTTCTACAGTTATTTCAATTCCCAATTTAGATGCTTTTCAGAGCATTGTTCTACAAAATCAGCAAAATAAGACATCAAACCCTGCATGCCGTGTAACCATGACACTTACCTAGAATGCTGGAGACTTGAGTAAAATTTCCTCATTTGTACTCTTCAGGAATTGGATGTAACCCAAGTCTTGAACCCTTCAAGGAACTCTAGCCACTAAGCCACAGGTGCACTGGGGGTGGTGCATGCAGGGAATACAGCATCTTCTCTGTTGTGGAAGCAATTCCTCTTTGAATGATCTCTTAAATATATCCCAGGTGCATAGGAATTTTCCTGACAAGTAGGAGTCCTCTGTTTAAATTCCAAACCAAATCAGCCAGGAAGGGTAGTGGGACCAAAGCATCTTCAAACCACCAGAGTCAATAACTGATCTCAGGAAAAGTGTACAAGTGTCCTTCTGAGGGCCTACCACTTTCAGTAACATTACCTGAAAAAATGGAAAAGTTTGTTTCAAACTCAGTAAGACAGTTGTGTTTTCTTCTCTGATGCCCTTGCATATTAGAGAAATAGAAATGGGTTTGGGTTGACCCAAAACTTTTTCTCCATGTTAATTTTGATTTGGTGTCAGCTCCAGAGACTACAATAACAATAAATCAATTCTTCATACAACTGTAGAAAAACCTGCAATGAGAGAGTGGCAAAACCTCACAAAACCAAAGAAGAATGAAGAACATGCCACATCCAGTTTATAATAAAAAATACTGTTGGACTTTCCTGAGTATCCTCCCCTATCTAGCCACAGAGAAAGAACAAAAAAAAAGAAATAAATCTACTTTTATGCTCCCGTTTGTCCCACACTTTCCAGGAACAGTTTAAGCTCCTGCAGGTCACACACCACTTTAAGGTTAGACAGTTTAATGCTACTTAAAGCACAAACTGCCTTCCCTGCACAAAAAAAAATTATGCAACATTCTTGTTTATCAGAGAACATAGCATAATAGCAAAAAAACATTGACCTATATGCTCAAATATCCAGTTCTTTGAGAAATTTCCACTCTTTTGGAAATATCATGATTCACCTGTATGAAGCCTTATTTCAAAGGACCTGCAGTATTTTCTGCAAAAAGGTACTGTTGCTCAGAGAGATCCAGCCACATAAGCGAGGCAGTTGTGTGTGAGCTCTGATGAGTTCCATGTTCTTCTCCCATAGTAATCTTGACCCATGARGTTTAGAACAAGGCATTCCTCATGAGACTTTTCTCTTGCTCCACTGCAACTTCAGTGAACTCCCCAATCACCTTCCTTTCTCCCAGCTTCTCCTAAAGTAAAGCAAGAGGCACCTATGCCACTCGTTTTCCATCTTTCTTCACACTGCTCTTTTTTTCTCATTTTTCTTCTCCGCTCTTTTCTCCACACAAAAATCTCCCTTCCTAAGTGACTTTCCCTGTCACTCTTTCCTTTCCAACAGTTCTCCCCACAGTCTTTCCTTTCAGCATCCTCAGATTTAACTCCACTTGTTCTCCCCCCCCCAAAAAAAGCCAAAACACCAAACAACACCCTAGTAATTTCCAGGCATTTCCTTCTGTGCAAACAGGAAAAGGTGGCAGAAAAGGGGCCATGGCAGGAGGCTGAGGTCTCTGTTATCTACAAGCTGTAGCTACACTTGCTTCCCTGTTATTTCATCTAATAGAAAACCAATATATGCTGCAATATCTAGTCAAAACAATCTCAGATACTCCATTCTTCCTTTCACTGCTCCCCTGAAACACCCAGAATTTAGTGTTGTTTCTTCTCTCCCCTCATTAATAGTTCTCTGCAGTCTTTAAGAAAAAGAAAAAAGAAAAATAGTTTTCTTTTGGAAAAGTGAATGTGTTTTGGGGGCTGACTGTTGTGTTCGGTGCTCCCCTCACATCTGTATGCATGTGTGCAACTGACAATATAAGTAATTTTCTCAATGCTTGTCAGAAAAGAGGGTTTGGCCCTTTCTTCTTTCCCTAGCAATTAATTTTACTTCTCAGCCTTCAGATCAATCCTTTTCCTGAAGCTGGCAATACTGCTTGTACCAATGCCACCTGTCCTCCAGCTTCTACATCAGTTCAGCACCTTTACCTGCTATGATTAGCACTGCCTTCACCATCACATCCTATGTTGGGGTGACTATTTCCCTCTTTGTCCAAACCAAGACGGCTGGTGCAATGGGAGAGAGGAAGGGGGGGAAGACCGCAACCCCAAATCCAAAAACAAACAAACAAACAAACAAAAAAACCCACCAAAACCAGACATTCACTGGGATTTGAATCTTTAACTTATCTCCATGCTCACACAATCCTAGCTGAGTGAGCTGACTGGCTGGGAAGGGGATCAGAAAAGAGGTGCGGTGGCACTGTAGAAGCAGCCTTAATTACAATTCGCATAAGGCAACAGGTCAGGCAGCAAGTCAGCATTTTTCCCATCAGCAAACCTGATTCAGGGCTGTTTCTCTCATTAGTTAGGTTGCCTTCAGCTAGGGTGATACCATTCAAACAAGAAATACGTAGCAGCTGGCAACACCACATCTCAACCTCACTGTCATCATCCCTGTGATTCTAAATGATCTTCTATACATCATTTGCTCAGTCCTAAAGCAATTTGTGCCACAGGACAGCCCAAGAACCATTCTTTATGCAGTGAATGTAAAAACTGGACCTCTATCTGTCTCTCTGCAACAGGGACATGTAGCATGGCATATCTCATGGTCTTTCATGCAGTGTCAAACACAGTCTGGACCTCCTTATTTAGCTGAAAATTCTGACACTTTTATTGTTGTTCAGCTTACACATTTTATTTTTTTAGTATAATTAAGAGCTGTATTTTGATCAGATCCCTGCTTAACTATGCCCATTTTGTTGTTATTGTTTTTGAAATCTGAATGAAATCTGGTAAATCATTACTTTTCCAGTTATTTTATGCAAAGGTAGCATTTGTCCCCTGTGCTGTTAGCTGTAATTAAAATTCAAGGAGCAGCGACATTTAATATAAAAATATATAGTAACCAGAGTACGATTCAAAGAGATCACCAAAACAGGATCAGGCCAGTTTCAAAACTATATTAATTAATAAAAAATCCCACATTTGTCTCATATCTTGCATAGTAAAAAAAGCATGTTTCTGTCCTTAAAAAAATGACTGCAAAAGTGACCACCATTTTATCCAGCACATCTGTTCGATATTTCTGAGACATTTCCACTAACTTCTCTAATAAAAATATTTCCTACTGCTTTTGATTCCACTTTACCCTGCAAAGCCAACACAGCTCAGAGAGAGGGAGCTAGATCCCTTTTATGTGCCTCATTATTGGACTTAATTCACAATTTCCCCACAGTGATACCACTAAAAAGCCACCAAAAATTACAGAAATCTGCAGCTATCACCCACCGGTCCAGTCTAGCTTGTCAAAGCAAATTTTGCAGGCTGCTATGGAAGTCTGCCAGGAGACTTCAGAAATTCTTATTCCTAGTATGCTTTTTTCTTTTTTTCTTTTTTTGAGAAAAAAAAAAATACATTTTAAGGCTATCCCAGCTTTAAATCACAACTTATAAGCATGGGTCACTTATAAGCACTAGTGAGTCAGGGTGCCATTGCAATGTAGTAGAATAATTTAAATTATGGTTAAGTTATTCTTGAATGATATTGCTAATCAGACAGGCCAAAACTATAGCTTGCTTAAATCATCTCACCATAAGTTTTCTAAGTCTCAGAAACACATGATATGTGGTCCATGCAAAGACCTCAGTAACTGAAATATGACTGCATCTTTTGATGTCTATTTTTGCAGACTTCTCTTAGATTATAGAATGCTAGAAGAGCCCTCTATTGTGCCCTAAAAGAGCCCTCTAATGGACGTTCTAGACTTTGCTCTCCATTTTTGCAGTGTGAGTTTGAAGTAATGCTGGTGAGGTCAGTGATATGATTCCTGGCTTATGTTGGTAGAGTACAGGAAATTTGGATTTCTGCCTACAAAGCTTCTATTTCTCTGTATGCATGAGCAGTTTTGTTGTTAATACTGACTTTCCGAATAATAGAAAAATATTTTGGGGGTGTCTGGCTCTTGCCAAATATGCCCTGACAAGGACAACAAGGATAGTGAAGCCAGTTATACTTAGGAGGATATCAGAAAGTGCACTGATAATAAACATTTCCCATTGCATTAGAATACAATTAATAGTATTTCAGACTTACTATCCTCCCTATCACGACTATGAGTTTTGGAAACAACCCTGATAAAAGCAATACCTAGCTGGGAAAATCAGATCCATCTAAAAAACTGTTTAAGCCTTGAACAGTGAGATTTAAATATTGATGGAAATAAGCAATCTTGGAGACTACATCATTGCTCCCAACTGCTGCAATCAAGCCATAGTACGATTTACACGATTTGCTTCTGTCTAGTTCAAGAGTAAGATCCCTGTGCTTACTATTTGGAATTGGTTATCTGGCACAGGACTAGAAAGCATTATCAGCAAAAAGCAGGCCCCTGTCATGCCTCAAATGTTTTGATTGCTTGACACTGTCAAAGCACATTGCCTTCCAGAGATGCTCAAACAAATCAGAAGTTTATTTTTATTAAAAACCCAACTCTGCCATCTTTCCTCATGCTGACAGTCCCTGATGACGAAAGGTCTTAGAACTGGGACCTATATCTCCATTTCAACATCCATTGTGCCTATATTTGTCAAAGCACGTTTTTACCTTGATTTCCTCCAGCTCCCACAGCCCCTCCCTGCCATTCCCAAGGACACACACTCTTCTGTGAGTGGCCTCTCTTATCACACTCTGTCAACTTATTCAGATAACTGGATCATTTGCTGATGATTTGATATATTCAAATGTACCATTGATTTCTTACAGTGTTAAAGGGAGCCCAGTTGTCTTTGTTGCTGATCATTAAACAAAATGCTTAAGTACATCACTTAACACTTACCTTAGAGTCACAGACATCTGCATGTAAATGTCTTTTTCTTTCTCCTCAAAACAGGAAGTAGATATTTATACAGTGAAGACTGAAGAATTGGCATTTACTTCTGCGTTCTGCCTCCAAATTCAGCGTAATGATTACATTCATGCTTTGGTCACCTATTTTAATATAGAATTTACGAAGTGCCACAAGAAGATGGGATTTTCTACAGGTAATCTGTATTTCTTTTAATTTCATTTCTATTGCTATCAGTATATCAGTGCTACTGGTCAGATGATACATGAAAGTTTACTGTACCACCAGGTTTGAATTTCAGTGATAAAAATTATTGTCACTTTGGGGGAGGTGAGCAGGATGGGGAAAGGACAACTGCTTGTAGGAATTCTGCAAAAACACAGGCAGGATTTCACAATGGCTACCAAGCTTAGAGCTCAGCGGGAATTATGACCCAGGAGTTTATGCCCATCGCAAGTTATTTCTAAATCCTGTGTCAAGTTTCTCAGATTAGAGAGGGAATTGTTGGCTCAGTGAGAGATAGCAGCTCTGCATCCTAGTCTCTCCCAAATCCAAAACTGAACAAAAGCTCTTGCTTGTCTCAGAGTCTAGAACAAAACCATTGTTTTTTTCCAAGATATAACCACACACATACTGCTTATGTAAATCGGCTCTAACAACCCAAATGTGAAACTCTAACTTACCTTGCTGAGCAGATATTTAAAGGAATAATTCCATTCCTGTAAGGCATCATTAACCAGCCAGTGTTGCAAAAAATGTGGAAACCTCATGACTGCTTTAATGACAAGAACCACAAATTACAGTTGGTGCTGGTTGCAGTTAGCACCATTACACAACTCAAACAGGTGTAAATGGTACCTGATGTAAGTTAAATATGATTAGAAATCTCTTTTTTTCTCCCTTCACAGGAGCTCTCAACCCTTTACATAAGATTCAAAGCCCAAAGTACTTTGTTAAAATATTTATATTTGATTCTAGAAGTATAACCATATGGATTATGTTATTTGGTATCTCATATTCTTATGTTTTTCAGTAACAATGTTTCCCTGGACATTCTATAAATGTGTTATACTATAGTATTTCCCACACCATGATAGGCATCAGTATGTGCTGGGAAACAAAATGTAGCTAGGGAGACATGAACAATCTGTGAGGCACTGCAGTGGTATCCTGAAGTGCTAATATTTCTGAGTTTGTGCTGAACAAAATTATCTAAGGTGGAAAACTCTTGACGTTCTAGGCATTTGTTTTTTCCACAGAAGGCTCATTTTTTCAGCAGAAGGCAGCCCGTTAATCTTTTCTAAAAGGTAATATGGTCAAACCTCCAGTTTTCCGTAAAAAATAGCTTTGAATGAAGGGTGTAGTTACTGTGTTGTGATGTTAACCGAAACCTATCTTAGTAAAGGAGGTCTCCTTATATTGCCAGAACTATATGAAAGGTCTTTTATATTATTGAGAACATGGCTTCATCTGCAAAGGAATAATGGAATGTGTTTCTGTTTTGTGTGTGCATATAAACATACATGTTTTAAAAAACATCCATTGAATAGATTAGGATATTTGATTAATGTTTTCCAGTCAAATGTGTCCCATCAGCAAATCTGGCCCTCAAACCCAGCCATTCTTTGCTTGACTCTTAGACATCCCAGTGAACAGGCATTAAAAGTGGCAAGGAAAAGGACCCATTATATTATTGCAAGGAGTTGCTTGTCTGCAGAGTAGACATAGACTTACTCCAGTATCAGTATAGCAAAAGGTGGCTGGGATAAGGACTGAGTTGACTCTTCTTGCCTCTTGGGTGTATAGAATAAAGAGGGCTCACTCAGGCACTTAGACAGAAAATGTTCTGCAAGACCACCACAGGTGGGCTTAGCTTCCCTTAGCAAATAGGAAGTGAGGACTTGAGCAAGGAGAGAGGCTAAACAGTATTAGGGAGAAGAGGCTACATTTGGACAAAAGACTAGGGCAGATATCAAGTTTGGCATAGTGTTTTTCTTACAGAGAGGTTTTTGCAGACCCACCTCAACTTGCAAATGTATGTACAAGGTATTTTGTGCCTACCTGTCATAAAAAAGAGGGGAAAGGAGTCACAATCTCCAATATTTCTGAACCTCTATCAAGAACAGGGTTCATCAGCAGTGCCTGAAAACCTAGCTTCTCTAAACTATCTATAGCTCCCACAGGCTGCTACTTCAGAGGTTCTGAATGCTTAGTCATACACTCCCATTCTAGGATCCTTTCAGCTTTGATGACTTGCCCTTTCTCAGCATTCTTTCTGCAGCTAGATCTCTTAGCTGCTGGTGGCTCAGCCTCCTTGGAGGTTTGCTTGGAGAGGCTTCCTATGTCTCCAAATTCTGTCTCCTATCACTTGGCAAATGCTACATTTCTCCTACTGAATGCTTTTCTTTGCTTTACTGCCAATTCTCTGAACATCTTACTTCAGTAACTAACTTCTCCAGCAGGCTGTATGGCCCACCAAATAAAAAAAGTTGGATGTCATTGCATGCAAATGAGGAAGAGCTGCTAGCCAGATATCCATGCAAAGTCTAATTCTTAAGATTTTCAAGTCCATGCTGAAATTGTTTGTGTGTTTTTAAGGGCTTCTTCTAAAACCAAAGTTCACTCCAGCCTTCTTTGATGCAAATGAGGCTACAGCCATATCACCAATTACAGCAGATCTAGGGACCACTTTGAAGCCTAGGGGAACCAATTGGTTGTGACTCCTCTGCCCAGTATTTGGTCCAGGGTTTCCTCTGGGTCCCATGTGGTGCCCCTCTAATTGCACTAAGACAAGTGCTATTTATGTGGAGGGGTTAATTGTTATTCAAAGTATCTAAAATAATGGGAGAGGTGCCTTGCAGCCATTGGAGAAGTAGGGGTTTTATACCATGATACTGACAGTACGTGGGTTGTGCCTCAAGGTATGCCATCAGGACTACAGAACTTTAAACAAGTCCATAGGACCAGACAGAAGGCATCCAAGCATGGTGAGGGTGCTGGTCAATGTCATTGTAAGGCTACCCTCTAACATCTTTAAAAGGTCATGGTGATGGGGGAAGGTTCTTGATGATTATAAAAAGGCAGCTATCACACCCATCTTCAAGAAGTGCAGTAAGTAGGATCCATGGAACTACTAGGCCAGTCAACCTCACCTCAGTTCCTGTGAAGGTTATGACACAAATCCACCTGGAAACTATTTCCAGCTATATGAAGGACAAGAAGGTGATTGAGAACAGCTAGCATGGATGACCAAAGCCAATCATACGTGACCAACCTGGTTGCCTTCTAGACAACTGACTGTGTGGATGAGGGAAGATCAGTGGCTGTTGTATACCTTCACTTTAGCAAGGCCTTTTATATAACCTTGCATAGCATCCTTACAGCTATATTGGTGAGATACAGACTGGATAAGTGAACAATAACATGGGTGAAAAATTGGCTCACAATGTGTCCATTAGCAAAGTCAAACCAGAGGCCAGTTATTAGTAGCATCCCACAGGTGACCAACAGTGAGGTCAATATTGTTCCACATCTTTATTACTGACCTGGATGATGGGATAGAGTACACTCTCACCAAATTTGTTCATGATCCAAAATTGGGAGGAGCATAGGCTGGAGAGAAAGGGCTGCTATTTAGAGAGACCTACACAGGTTCAAAATGGGCTGATGAGAACCTTATAAAGTTCAGCAACGCCAAAGGCAAAGTCCTGCAGCTGGGACCAAAAAACTCCATGCAGTTGCTTGGGCCAACTGGATAGAAATCAGCTTTGTTGGAAAAGACTCTTGGATTCTGGTGAGCAACAAACTGAACAAGAGTCAGAAGTATGCTTTTGCAGCAAACCTGGCCAACCATCCTGACCTGTATTGAGTGTAGACAGGAGGTTGAGGGAAGTGGTTATCTTATTCAGCACATCATGATAAGGTAGGTGCGGAACAAGTTACTCCAAAAAAGGTCATTTGGCCTTCTGTAACTGAAGGAATAGACACCACTGTCTAGAAGACTGGTCTGGATTCTCAGCTAGTATCTGTTGGCAAACCTCTACAGAATTCAATAAAATATCCAAGTTTATAGGACATAAGGAAGTGCCACTTCATTGATATGTCATTTTTTTAATTATGAAGAAAATAAGTGTGTGATTTGGAGTGGACTTGAAGACCTGTGCCTACATTCTACACACACTCCCTGTTCATGGAGCACAAGTTTCCAGCTATGTCAGGCTTTTCTAAGGAAGATAGCTCTGCGTAAGGGCATGTGCACATGTACGTGTGTGTACAAGATAGCAGTCATGATTTAAAATATAAGTTCAGTTTAGTTTTGGCCTAACATGTTTTCAGTTAGAAATTTTACAGAGGCATGTCCAAATGGAGAACAGATTCTGGACCTGAACTCCTGCAAGAAGATCTCTCCATTTAGCAATTGAGATTAACAGTCATTAAAACTGTCTAGACACATAGCCAGAAATTATCTGGTAAAATACTTTTCCTTTGGAAGATATCAGTTTGCCAACACAGTTTCTGACAAAAGTTTGTTTATATCAGTCCTCTGATTCTAGAATTTTGGAAAAAAAGAACTTTTAAAAATTCCTGCCCTGACAGTTTTTAAAAAAAGCTTCATTATTTGCCCAGTCACAAACAATTTCTAAAGCCAAATATTTTTTTGAAACATTGATGTTAAAATGAAATGAGATCATTGTTTTATTAAACAGTGTTAAGATATTATTAGCATGATTCAATACAGTGGGCCCATGTCTGCATCAAAAAAGTGATTGGGGAAACAAATGGAAGAAAAATAAATTTATCAGAGGCTTTTTTGCCAGGTCAGGAAGCCTCTGAACTTGTACAGCTATTCTTAGGTTCCTAGCTGCTCTTAACTGCAAGAATGCTAGGAACAAGAAGTAACCAATGCAAGTTCATTAGGCACTGCTCAAAGATTTTAATTTAAATCAGAAATAAAAACAAATAAGTAAAATAAAAACCTGAAATAGCAGAAGGTCATCAAAGTGATTCTGCTAAGCAAGACTAGAAATTAATTTAGACCAGTATCCATCTCTGGCAAATTGCCCATAGCATATGCCTTTAAAAAGTCCAAAAACAGATCAAGGTGCAGGTGCCCTTTCCCCAGCTGTATCCCCCTGGAAACTATAAAATCTGCTGTTCCAGGATCATGAGTCAAAGTTTTCATCTGTGTCATTGTGATTAATAGTTTTTGATGAACCTTTCTTTCATGGTTTTGTGTAATTGTTTTTGAACTAATTTAGACTTCTGACTTTCAAAGCACTTAGTGGTAAAGATTTCCCCAATTTGAATGTGTGTGGGTTGAAATGAAAGCATCAAAAAAGTGCCTATCATGCCCAGTAACCAGCTTTGTGGAATCCTTCTTGCTGGGTGTGATTCACATCTGACATATTCCAGTAAAAATCAGAAGACAACCCACTGACAGTCAATAGAATTGTGTTGTTGTAAAGCATGTTTGCTAATGTAGTATATAAGTTAAAGCATTCTATGAGAAGAAAGTCTTTCTTCAATTGTTCCCAAGTCTTAATTTGATTTGTAAGACAAAGATGAAATTTCTATAAATAATAACCATATATATTTTTTAGCACCTGATGCTCCCTATACTCACTGGAAGCAAACTGTCTTCTACTTAGAGGACTATTTAACTGTGAGACGAGGAGAAGAAATCTATGGGACTATATCCATGAAACCAAATGCAAAAAATGTGGTGAGTCAGCATCACTGATTCTAATTCCAACTCTATTGATCACAAACTATAAACAACAGTAAATAAAGGGCATATAAGTAAAACAATGAGCATGCTAAAGGCTCTAAATTCATGTTTATTAGTAAAAGCTCTAGTCACAGCTTCACCAAAGCAATGATAATGCAGTGCTAATGTTACAGAACTCAGCCTGCAAACAAGCTAGCACGGGAAGGAAGAAATGATTCAAGTATACCACCAAGTCAGCTGCCCTCTGCAATCAGCTTGGCTCACATTTTGTGACACAAGTAGGCAAGGGTCTCTCCATACTGTCACTAAAATCAGTGGTAAGATCCCTTCTGCTCACACAGGATGATCAAGAGTAAGTACTTCAGTTCCACATCCACAGCCAGATTTCCCACTCAGTGCCTAAGAACTCTCCTTTAGGAAATTAAGTAACAGATTTCAGCTGAATGTCTGTATGAACTCACTGATCAAATGTACTTGAAGTCACTAATACAGTGATATGGTTGTTTAAAAATTGTGGCTTTCCACAGAAAACACAGATGTTTTATTTAAGGCTAAAGCTAAAGCATGATGGATATCACACTATCATGACTGGTGAAGACTTCCTCAATTTCTCTGCTATGGGCTGAATCCCTCACCAAGTATGTCAGTTATTCAGTGCTTTTAACTTGTAAGGAGACTATGAGACATGGTCTGATGGACAATCCATGCCTGTATAGAGGAGCAAGACATGAGAAGTATGGCTTCTGGGTGAAACAGTGGCACCATTTTCTGCCAAAAACCTTGAGCAGAATCTCTTCATTTTCTATTACAACATACAGCCATTAAAATAACCTGGTTATAATCCGTCTGTGCAGTTGTAATTGTTGAAATATTGCATTTGTTGCCTGCAGCAAATCTTAACAGTTCATTGCCTGCCTTTTTTGCATTACTTTTCCTTCTTTGTACCACTTTTCCTTTTTTGTACCAAATACGGATTGGATATGATTTTCATAGTAGTGTTGATATAGGGGAAGAAATAAACACAAAATAAACTCAGCATTAAAACAAACACATTCACTGCTGAAGCTACCGCTTGCTGTGAAAGTAGCGTAAAACAGTCTGTTTCCCACCTTTATGTTGTCCTTGGGGTACTGAAACATTTTCTTTTGGGTTGAATGTATCAATTTTCTTTTGAGGGAAAAATGACGAAAACATTTCAAATTTGTTTGCACAGCAGTAAGCACCTGAAAGCAGATTTAGGTGCTAAAATTGATATGTTCTTGACAGTTATCATAAGACAGAGAGACCACCTTGGTTCAAAAGGATTTGTTAGTGCTTTGTTCTTCTGAAACATGAAGCATTTCAAAAGCTTGTAGGGAGACAGCTTCATTTTGTAGGGCTATGTAGTGCCTCTTTCCAAAAAACATGTCATTATAAGATAAAGAATGACTGAGGGCTTCTCTACAATGGGAAGTTTACTAGATCTGTTCTGGAATAACTCCTAGTGTGAAAGCCCTAGATTAAGAGCATCTCAATGGGGGATACCCTTAAAAAATTGTTACAGAATATATATGATAGCACAGCATTTCAGAAGCTTCCTATTTGTAACCAGGACACTAAATCAGCCTTAAGAAGAATACACAAATATGCCCTAGACATAGATTGTGTGGTGAATGCTATTACACATCCTATGTCCTGCTTTTTCAGTGTTAGCAACATTTAAAAACAAAAGAAGTTAGAAACCACAGTAGGTGTCTCTTGAATCTGCAGATCTTTTCAACCCGAGCAATGGTAACTGAATTCATACACTAAACTTACGGTCTTACTTACATGTTACATTTAAATCTTTTTACAGCGTGACCTGGATTTCACAGTAGACTTGGATTTTAAAGGACAGCTATGTGAAATGTCAGTATCTAATGACTACAAAATGCGCTAGCAAGAAACCTTTCAGAGAGATGAAAAGGAGAATTTTATCAAGTCCTGAACTGCTGAACTTCAAGCTAGGAACTACTGTTCACAAGATTATTATATTAAATGCTAGAATGTTTACTCTGATGGAAAGTGGTAACCTGATCCTTCTTGCAGCTAGTACAGGGGGCTGGGATCCCACTGTGAATGTACAGTATACAGAACTGTAGCTCTTGTCAAACATATAGGAAAAATAAGCAACAGTCTTGAGTGTTCTGGTTAACTTTAGGATGACAGAAGATGCATATCCAAATTGTACTACTTACTGTGAATTTCTGGTTCTTCCAAGCTTTGCATGTTAAAGATGATTAGGGCAGTTTTCTCACTATGAAAGACCACTAGAGCACATTACTGTGATAGTATTACTGGACTTATATTCAATATAAATGAATATATATATTGTACATGAGAAAAAAATGTCATTTCATAATATACATTTGTTTTGTGATTATTTAATTCTCATTATGCAGTTATGGAAAGATAATGATGTTACCTCTGGCACTACTCTAGGCAGTGATATATTCCATTAACTGTCCAAAGTTATAGCTTTGGTAAATATTCCATGCAAAGTGTAGATAAGAGCTGAGCATTTACAGAAAGTTCAACAACTATCTTTTTTAATGTCCTCTGGAAAATGTGGACCATTAGTTTTAAAATGCACCTTCACAACTGGATGTATGTCAGAGCTTTAAAAACATTAGCTTTTTATCCTTGAAAATATTCCGTGGTGAGTTTTTATAGCTGGATTTTGCATGAGACCTGAAATCAGACACCTAGTATTTAAATGTGATGAATGCAAAGTCTCTGAAATGGTGGGTAATTCATGTTCCTTGGCCATGCCATATTTCAGTTCTTTGCAAGATTCTTAATACAAAATAATTTTTTAAAAAATAAGAATTAGTGTTTCCTTTTGGTGATGTTTTAGATAAGTTTTAAATTGCAAATACTATTCTCAAGAGTACAGTGATTTGCAGGAACAAGCTTATGTCTTTAAAAAAATGTCTATGGCTTCTGATATTACTAAGATATCTGTAGTTTGCCCATCCCCTTACACCCCTTGTTTTTCTTACTTACTTTTTCTCCTGCTTATAGTTAAAATATTAACTGCTTATAATTCTTCATACGTATGTATCAGTTCTTTTTCCTATATGAATGTTGACCATTTAATCACATGTAATTCGTCAAAAACTGCATCATCAGTCCTATCTACCCATTTTCCCATCTGTCTGGCATTAGGCACTAAATCATGTTCCATCATGTATTGGATGAGATTGACTAGTTTAGTTTTTAGGCACTAAATCATGTTCCATCATGTATCGGATGAGATTGACTAGTTTTTTGCCCAAAAATCTTTTTAATCACCTGCAAATAAAGCATACTTGAAAATGTATTTTGCCAGTATTTGTCAACTTTTCACTTTTTAGAAACCTATTTCTATTGTTTTTCCCTTCACAAAAACTGTACAGTGCCTCCATTTTCTTATGGTCTAAAGATTATGGTCTAGGGATTGTATCACATGGTATCTATGTAGAATGAAATTAAACTGTAATTCAGCAGTGAAAGATACTGTTTGCAGTGTAGTTCATCACTGTTGTTTTAAAGCACTTTTCTTTCATTTTCTTGGAATGAGGATGAACAACTTTCCTCACAAAATGGCTAGGATTTTATCTGTCAAATATTGCTGTCATTTTCAAGGGAACAGTTCATAGCTAGATCAGCTACTCTTTCAGTAATGGCTTGGACCAGAAAAACCTCTAGAAGTCCCTTTCTGCTAACACTTCTGTGATTCTAAGACTTTAAGGTAAGAAATTCTACCAGATTTTCTCTCAGCCCCCTCCATTTATATAAAGATACTCAAACAATGTTTTCATCTTCTCCTTTGCCAGTAATCACTGAGCTGACTATAACTGAAAGAGGAAAGACTCTTGCTTTGTTTGTCTAACTTACACTTTGACAGCACTTCAAACCATCCACTGCTCTGATTTGAGACAGCCAGCATGGCTTCACCAAGGGCAAGTCCTGCCTGACTAACCTAGTGGCCTTCTATGATGGAGTGACCACATCAGTGGACATGGGAAGGGCTACAGATGTCGTCTATCTGGACCTCTGTAAGACCTTTGACACGGTCCCCCACAACATCCTTCTCTCTAAACTGGAGAGGTATGGATTTGACGGATGGACTGTCTGGTGGGTGAGGAATTGGTTAGATGGTCGCATCCAGAGGGTAGTGGTCAATGGCTCAATGTCCAGATGGAGGTCAGTGAGGAGTGGCATCCCGCAGGGGTCCGTATTGGGACCGGTACTGTTTAATATCTTCATCAATGACATAGACGGTGGGATCGAGTGCACCCTCAGCAAGTTTGCAGATGACACCAAGCTGAGTGGTGCGGTTGACACGCCTGAGGGACAGGATGCCATCCAGAGGGACCTGGACAAGCTGGAGAAGTGGGCCTGTGCGAACCTCATGAGGTTCAACAAGGCCAAGTGCAAGGTCCTGCACCTGGGTCGGGGCAACCCCCGGTATCAACACAGGCTGGGGGATGAAGGGATCGAGAGCAGCCCTGCCGAGAAGGACTTGGGGGTACTGATGGATGAAAAGCTGGACATGAGCCAGCAATGTGCACTCGCAGCCCAGAAGGCCAACCATATCCTGGGCTGCATCAAAAGAAGCGTGGCCAGCAGGTCGAGGGAGGTGATTCTGCCCCTSTACTCTGCTCTGGTGAGACCCCACCTGGAGTACTGCATCCAGCTCTGGAACCCTCAGCACAAGAAAGACATGGACCTGTTGGAGCAGGTCCAGAGGAAGGTCACRAAAATGATCAGGGGGATGGAACACCTCTCCTATGAAGAAAGGCTGAGAGAGTTGGGGTTGTTCAGCCTGGAGAAGAGGCGGCTTCGGGGAGACCTTATTGCAGCCTATCAGTAGTTAAAGGGGGCTTATAAAAAAGATGGCGGCAAACTTTTTAGCAGGGCTTGTTGCGACAGGACAAAGCGGAATGGTTTTAAACTAAAAGAAGGTAGATTTAGACTAGATATAAGGAAGAAATTTTTTATGCTGAGGGTGGTGAAACACTGGAACAGGTTGCCCAGAGAGGTGGTAGATGCCCCATCCCTGGAAACATTCACGGTCGGGTTGGACGGGGCTCTGAGCAACCTGATCCAGTTGAAGATTGTCCCTACTCATTGCAGGGGGGTTGGACTAGATGACCTTTAAAGGTCCCTTCCAACACAAACTATTCTATGATTCTATGATTCTTGCCCACTACATGAATCTTTAATATCTTTAATATTAAAAGAATAATAAAGAAGGAAAAAAACCCCAAACCCACCGTGTTTAAAAAAAGAAAAGACAAATCACAAAAAAAAAAAAAAGAAAATTCACAAGGGTCTGCCTGCCTTTACTGAGAATGTGTCATTTTTGCCTGACAGAAAGCATTGAAGCAGCAAAGAAAACTTGATCAGAACAGCTCATTAACCAGTTTGAGAGGTATTTTAAGCACTGCTGTGTACTGTCCTTTCTGCCTCATCTTTCACCTAATGACAGTGAAATGTAGGTCTCTCTTCAACAGTGGCCACCTTGCCTTCTTACTACAAGTGCCCATTCACTTCAGTGTTGCAAGATTAAGTCCTTGCTGATATTATTAATGGCACAGTTCTGTGGCGATGACCAGACTTCAGTCACATTCAGCCCTGGGAAACTGGCTTGTGCTTTTCTTCACATCAAAAGCATGTCACATATTTCTCCATCACATAAAGAACTGAGAGTGCCTACTGCAGTGCTGAGTATCTTCAAATCACAGTGATCAAAAAGAAAATTTAGTCTTCCAAGGCCATTATAGGTGTTACCTACCACTAAGGTTTTGAAAGCATCAATGAGTTCAGCATACATAGGATCTGTTAAGTCAGCATTAGTGAAACAGATATGCAAAGAACTTGCAGGCCAGGTGCAATCGGCTGATAGGCTTTCCTCAGCAATCCAACAAGTCTGGGTAACTACCACAGAGTCTGAGCCTAATCTTCTCAAGGCTTGAATAAGAAGGTCTATCATGGACTCCAAGGTTGAACCCAAGCCACTGATCTTCAAAGCTTTGTACTAAAATACTAATGACAAAATTACCATTGACATCTGAAACAGACATACATTTAAAGCTTTTCTTTTCCTTCCCACTGACAGAAGCTGAGGACAGAGCATGAGAAAGAAACTGAAATACAGTATTTACAAAAGACTGTCCCTGATGAGTAACAAATACAGCACTGGAGAAAAGAGAAAGCAGGTCGCTTCTGCCTTGACTCTAATCTTAAGGCAAAAGTATTAAAATTCTTCTCAAGGATTGTCCTGTCACTTGAAACACAAAGGAGCATCCAAAAAAGCTCCAAATACTGAGCCTGCCTCTAAATGGCATAGTTCACACTTGCAGTGCTTGTAGTAGTAGGGAGGTAGTAGAGAGGTAGTCCTTAAAGTTGAGAGGGCCACTCTGTGTTCCCACAGTTCTCTACATAATACATACAGTATAGTATGACTCTATTCTCACATGCATTTCTTATTCCCAGCACCAACTAGCCCTTGCCAGATTTATTAAAGTTTCACAGTTCGGTTTGGTTTGGTTTGGTTTTTGCAGGGCTTGTTCTGGGGACCTTCCTATGTGCAGAATTAGGAGTTTTAGAGCCTTTTTACACTGTCTTAGACTTTTAATAGGCATTGAAACGGTCCAGAATATCTACAAGAATATTACTCGAGACAGCATGTTTTTACTGCAGAGCTAGTTTGAAGAACCTTCTCAGAGATAATTTCTTACAGGATTTGTCTTAAATTTAATATTAATTCATAAATTAATTTACCACATACAGATTTGATTGTAAATAATAAAGAGAAACTTCCTTCACTTGGAAGGTAATTTTATAAAGGACACATGGTATTCTATGTATATAATGAAGACTAAATCCCCGCTTTAAGAAGATAATCTGTCACTCTCCTTTACCTGTAAAATACATCCCACGCATACGACTTACATAAAAAATACATATATTGACTGTCATTTCAACATCTTGTCAATAACATTGTAAGTGGCCCAATTCATATGGATTGAACACAGTGTAATAGAGGACAATATGTCTGTGTTGTATAATCAGTAACTTCAAGTACTGTGCATACTGGTAGATGTAACATGTTCTCTGTGATCAGAATAAACCACAAGCCATTTAAAAAAAAAAATGTAAATAACACTTAAGAAAGATTTACTCAACAAAAGCATGTCCCAGTGTCACTGGTATAAGAGACAAAACAACACAGTATTATAATTACTTTCAAATTACAAAGCCCCATGAGTGTTATAGAAATGGGAAATTAGCTTTTAGAAGGCTGCTTTCATTGGTGAGCATGCTTTTCTTTTGCAGGTAGGAGTAGCAGGAGAGAGGGGTGGGGAGGGTGGTGGAGCAGGAAGGCACCAGAGTGACCTACCTCTTACCAGTCTGTCAGTCCCTTGTTCATTTGGAGTCAGAGGCTCAGAACGCCTTTCTCAGCTGAATAAGAGTAGATTACTTTAGCCACAGGCAGTGACTCATGCTATATATGGAGAGGATGGGTGAGGGGGAAAAAAGAAGGTATTCAAAATGCAAAACAGAGTAGCTAGAATTATTTTGCTGTAGAACTTCATAGAATCTTAGAATGATTTGTAATGGAAAAGACTTCTGGAAGTCTTTAGTCTAACAGCCTGCTCAGAGTAGGGCTAACTTCAGAGCTAACTCATGTTGCTTGGGGCCTTGTCCAGACAAGTCCTGAACACTTCCAAGAACAGAGATTCCCCCGCCTCTCTGGGCAGCTGCTCCAGTGCTGCACTAATCTCATAAAGAAGCATTCTATGTTCAGCTGGAATTTCTCTTGTTATAACTTGGGACTGTTGGCTCTTGTTCTTTTACTATTTGCCCCTGAGAAGAGCCTGGCTCTGTTTTCACTGTAACTCCCCATTAGATACTGGAAGATACAATTATTTCCCACCTTAGTCCCCTCATGGTAGCTCCTCTCTTCCCTATACAACCCTAACCTTTCATATGAATTACACCACCTATCCACCTGCAATGCCTCACCTCCTTTTTTCCTTCTAACAGAGGCTATATATGTATTACTCCTGTTACACACTGCTTAACAAATGTATCTAAGGGTTTTGCAAAGAATGTAACTTCAAGGGTCACTAATTAAAGAGAACTTCAGGTTCTCTTACTGTGTTGTGTTGGTGGCATGGAGGACACATTTTATGAGTAATTTTCAGCTTGGCATATGAGGTGTAAGTTTAAGCCAGCGTGTGCACTTGCCTAGTTTGAACATACAACAAAGCCAGGTGATTTCTTTTTCAATAGGCATTAAGCATTCACAGACTAGTTCCAACTGGAAAAGTGGGAGGATTTTAGTCTTTTTTGAAACATTTCCTTTCAACGTTTCTCAGAGATCATCTCAGATGTTAATCCCCAAAGCACACAGGCAGGTGGAAGACAAATCTTTT
The DNA here is from genome assembly GCA_035582835.1 of Phoebastria nigripes. Lineage (NCBI taxonomy): Eukaryota > Metazoa > Chordata > Aves > Procellariiformes > Diomedeidae > Phoebastria > Phoebastria nigripes. Next base: position 580,880 of record JAYKAV010002938.1, on the reverse strand, counting down.
AGATCATATCTAAACTTCCTAAAAATTAAGTGTGAATTTACAGCACGCACTTACAAATTTTTTTAAAAAGCAACTAAAGAAACAAGCCTGATGTTTCAGATCTGATATAACAATGTTTGTTTTCTAATAGCCTCATCGTAAAAGAAAAAAAACACATTACTTTAAATTCATTTTTCATATATTGTTTTAGAGTAAAGAGGATGTGAATCATCAGCTAGAGATTCCCCAGAATATTGGTATTTCTGCACAGTATGTTGACTGAGGTGAGCCAGGGCAGTATGCCTACAGGGAACAAGACTGTTCCCTGAAAACAGCTGCTGCTTCTGGGGATAGACACAAAACCACATATGCTATACACAGCTGAGATGGAGAAAGAGGCAGATCACTGCTCACAGATGACTGCTAAAGCAGAGCACCCATCCTTTAGACAAAAAATTATTCCAGGGTCCAGATACTGCTGAAGGGAAAGGAAAAGGTTTTTTATGATCTCAAAATTGTTGCAATATCTGCTGTTCTCTTTACCTGTCTTTCCAGTCTCTGCAGGTACTGATACAATTTCCCTGACTCCCTTCCCTTTCACTTTTCTTAGTATGTTTGATATTTTTCTCATTTTTCAGTGGAAACAAACATTGGAGATAAGTGATGATGCAAACAACATGAAGCTAGCATTTTTTGAGAAAGCTTGGAGAGAACTGCAGTGTGATTGTGAAATAGAAGGAAACCATGTTAGCTTTGAGATGACAACTACAACCAAAAATCAGTCTTACTTCCTCACAGAACATACAGGTTTGGGCTACAGTCCGAGTGATTCCTCTGAATCATCAAACATGATTTTTTAGAAGCACAGCAGTCAGCAAAATCAAGCCTGAGCTGACCCCTGAATCCTCATGTGGAAAACAGAACATCCTCTTTTGCAGTTCAGTTCTGTGCTTTAATGTCTAGCCATTTCATTTGAAACCGTCAGCATACAGCCCTAAAACCAGAAATGGACCCCTATGTTAAGGTCACAACAGAATTTAATCACAAACCATACATGCCCTACCATTTTGATGCAGAAATATGAAATGGCAGTCCAAAAAGGCATATGTAACTCATTAATTAACAGTAACTTGTAATGCTGATCAGTTAGCAGAAGTACTTTATAATCGTAGTGGCATATTTTTCACATTTATTGGCATGACAAATCAATGTAATTAGCTAATGAGACCTGATTAAAGCAAAAACTATTTACTTCCATAATTGTCTGATTATCCTATAATTTCTGTTATCACCACAGACAGACCATCTCAGAAAAAAAATAGCTCACTATTTTGCTTGCTTTCCTATGGATGAGTGTAGGCAAGCAAGCAAGCAAAGTGGTGTGTGAAGCTGAAACAGCAGCATGTGATGGATAGCATTTGTATATCAGGTAGACAACAACAAAACACACGATGACAACAAGTTTTGAGCTATGAATTGAGGATATGGAAGCAGCAGAATTCAAAAACTGAAGGTATCCTTTACCACTAAAGACGTGGAGATAACTGAGAAAAGAACTTCTGAAAATATTCAGAAAATATTCAGAAGACCAGGTAAATTGGTCTGACACCTCCCACTAACAAATGTAGCGGAGACATTAAAACATAACATTTTCTGGGATAACTTCCCATTTGAGTTCTATTGCTAAATGATACCATTAAGTAGGAGTTCTGTTAGGCAAAGGCACATCTGGTCTCAATCTGGGCAAATGCCTAGACCCTTCCAACCTAATGTTCATGGGTCCAAATGCAAAATTCACTTCTGCTTGCCAGAACATTGACACTGTGTTATGTTCTTCCCATCCTTGTTCTTTCAACAGTACTGACACAATATGCTGTTTCTTTTGCTTCATCTTGAGATGTTTCTAGCTTGCACTTCAGTGATATACAGAAAAAAGGGAATCCGCTCATAAATCAAAACCAAATCTAAATCAAACTTTTCTTCTAAGCTGTCCTCATCTCTTATTTACCTGTGTGTCATATGTTCTTTTTATTATGGTCCGCACTCATGTAATTGCTTGTGGTAGTGAGGATAAATCTAGTCAGCCTGGAGACCCTGCTAGTCCTATGGGGCTCTGAACATTATATAGAGTCATAATTTCAGGAGCCAGAAAGTACCACTATGATCTACCAATCTCTTGAGAACATCTTGTCCAACCCCACTGCTGAAGCAGGACAAGATGGAAGAGGTTGCCCAGGACCGTTTACAGTGGGTTTTGAATATCTCCAAGGATGGACACTCCACAACCTCTCTGGGAAAACTATTCCAGTGTTTGACCACCTCCACAGTAAAAAAAAAGTATTTGCTTGTGTTCAGATGGAATGTCATGTGTTTCAATTTGTGCCTGTTGCCTCTTGTCCTGTCACTGGGCACTCCTGAGAAGAGTCTGGCTCCCTCCTCTTCATTCCCCACCTCCATCAGGTATTTACACACACTGATAAGGTCCCTTTTGAGCTTTCTCTTCTTTAGACCCTCTGGGCCCAGTCATTCAGCCAGTTTTCAAAGCACTTTCCTGTCCAATTATCTAACCTGTACTTTGTCATCTTGTCAATGAGGATGTTATGGGAGACAGTGTCAAAAGCCTTACTAAGGTTGAGGTAAACAACATCCATGACTCTCCCCTCGTCCACCAAGCTAGCCATCTCATTGTAGAAACTATCAGGTTGGTTAAGCACAATTTCCCCGTTGTAATTCCATGCTGACTATTCCTGATCACCATCTTGTCATTCTTGTCATTCATGTGTCTGGAATTGGTTTCCAGGATTAGTTGCTCCATTGCTTTCCCAAGAATTGTGGTAAGGCTTACCACCCTGTAGTTGTCTGGAACCTCCCTCTTGCCCTTCTGGAAGACAGGACTGACATTTGCTTTCTTGTGAATGTCTTGCACCATAGAGTGCTTTCATAGCACCCTTGGATGCTATGTTGCAAGTGTTGTAGCGGTCTTACACTAACTGTTAGGCTTTAATGTTGGTATACAAAGCAGACATGCAGATGGTTTGCTTGACTAAAAGATTATCTGTTTTTTTTCCATCTGTACCACAGAAATTGGTTGTAAGGAAACCTTGGAGGTTTCTAGTCCAACTTACTGCTCCAAGGAGAACCTTCCCCAAAGCTATGTCAAATCACTGTGGCTTTGTGTAAAACCTGTCCTGAAAACTTCCAAGGACGGAGATTTTATAAGCTATCAGCAGATCCGATAAAACACATTCTCCTTCATGATAGACCATGACTTATTTAGCATTATATTTTGAGACCTGCCAGCAGATAATTTTTAATCATTTGATAGATGTCTGTAATGATGATTTTGTATGACTCCACTTTCTTGATCAGAAGTCTAAGTATGCTATGTTTGCACAGTTACATTGTCTCCACAGCAATGACAAAAAGATACTTTAGCTACTGTTCTGCACAACCCTAAGAATCATGTCAATGCGGAACAAATATTAAACAAAATTTCCACTACTTAATCATCTGTGTATATGTTCTCCATTTGCCTTGATGTGAGTAGCACTTGACTTCTGTACAGCATACCCTACATGGGGCATGGACATGACAAAAGCAAGAGCTTCAGACATCCTATCTGAGTTCAGTAATTCCTTGCACAATCTCCCCTGGGGCTTTTAATGACACCAATGCATTTCAGTGTAGAAGGTGACATCACAGTGTGGTTACAAATAAAAATGTCTATAGCATATATATAGAAAGTTTCACTCCTATCATTCATTTGTCTTTCTCTGCTGACAGACATGTCATTTAATGCAAATCAGTTTCTCTGTTAGAATAATACTTAAAGAAGTCCTGTCACTGACAAGCTGCATTAGTGATTTATGCCTTATTTCAAAGGGATGAGCAGCAGCCTTATTACAGCTTCATAATATAAGTCCATACAATACAGTGTTGCTATGACAATTGATGAGTCTTAAAAGTCTAGATTCAAAGGACCTTGATCAAAACTGTCTTGTAGTGAAGTACAACATAGTTCAGTCCTATGCCCCTGTAACAACTGGGAGCAAGGCCATGCAGAAGCAGAACAGTGCATTCACACTCACAGAGGAACCACACTGAGCTTTGCAGCCGAGTGCTCTATCTCTATCTCTACCATGCAATGGTAGTCTTGAGGCTTTTCAGCCCCTAGCAGAGGTATCCAAACTGGTGTTTGGCTGCAGCAATACTGAGCTCAGCACTGGTCCCCAAAGCCACCTGAGAAGCATGGTAAATTAGTTCACATCCAGTTCCATTTATCTGTATTTAAAGATGAAGTTACAAACAGATGAGACAATTAAACACCTTGCTGATACTGAAAATGGGCTGCCCACCCCTCTAGACTTCTTTTCTCACAACTGTGATCTTAGCTGTGTTTTTCCGCCCATATCCTCCTACTAGCTCCTGTATTTGTCAGATTTTGCTGGGCTAGCTCAGCTCACTAATGCTGTAGAAAACTCTGTCTTCTTTTTTTTTTTTTTTTTTTTTTTTCCCGTCCTCCTTTTTTTCTTTATTTTCCGCCAAGGCAGTAATTCAAACTGGTTTATTGCAGAGTTCTAATGACTTGTAAAAGGTAAAACGGAGGAGTAATGACTGGCAGGGGCGGTGAGTCACAAACCCACTCTGTACTCTCCCCCCTGAAAAAGATGGCACCTGAGCTTTAATAACAGCTATACAGATACAGCAATATTCACATTCCTGATTCATATACTTGATTTGCTCTGTAAAGGCAAGATTAAAGTTTAGTGCTGCAGGAGCACTGAATCCTGCAAATAGGCAGACTGTGATATTCCAAAGCTGATAATGTTCACTGTGCAATGTGTTCATTGAGAAGACAGCAAAAAATAGATGAAGCTAGATACAGTGGCAAAAGACCTGGAAAGGACCTCTATTATGTACGCTCAGAGCAACAGAACACAAATCTCACAACACATGAGATAAAGATGACACAAGATAAAATGTGGAAACGCAGGGCACAACACAGTATGTCATAGAAGGATGTTAGCTGTGGCTGCTGCTGTTCCTTTTTGCAAGTCCAGCCAAAACCCAAGCTGAGTACATATTGCAAAGATGCAGATACACACACAACACTAACATCATCAGCCACACAGACAACACAGAGAGCAGTGTCTTCACTGCTCATCACTCACATACACACAAACAGCAGCTCAAGTAATACAAGTACTTGAGTAAGACTCAGAGCCACATAATACTCTATTTGAATGTCTCAGTTCCACTGGCTTCCCTACTCCCTTCCTGTTCAGCCTATGAAAATCAGTCATTTCCAGTGAGAAAGCCCCTCTGAATCTGGGTTCTTCTGGGAATGGGAAAAGACTTGCAATGATTGTTGCGCTCAGGAGGAGCATGTTGCAGAAAAGGCACCGGAAGGAGACTGATGACTGCAGAAGCTAAACACAGTTTTCCAGTATGGCTGAACTTGTTCAAAACACTTTCCTCTTCAGTGTTTGAAAGGAAAGAAGCAATGCTTATCTGACTAATCAGATGACCTTTAACTTCCAGTACATTTGGAAGGAATCAGCGTCATTAGATACAATATTTCAGGTTAGTTGGTATGCACTTACCCATATTAACTCAGTATTAAAGTAGTAGGAATGAACTTTTACTCCTGCCCTGTAAACTTAACCTACAGATTTTTTTTTTCCTTGAGATGTCTATTTTCATGATACAAAAATCAGATGTCTTCTACCAGTTTCATATTAAAAGAACTTTAGTTGTTTGAGGTGTAAACAGGTCAAAGTGTCCATCTTTCTGTTTTTTTCAGGAGTGCATGTGAGTGCTATTGCAATTCCTGTCATTTCAATAGTCAAAAAGACCCATTATTTCAACAGCTGTGGATGAATTCAGGAAGTTGCTACTGATGAGCTTTATGGGCATGTTTCTGCTTTCTAAAACAAGCTTCCACTTGTGCAGATGATGAAGTGGATTTATTCAATAATGATCTCACATAGTAGAAAATTCTGCCAATATACAGATGTTGCAAACAAAACCAGTCTGAAGTTGGGGAATTTTACCTGAGTTAATTTACTATCAACCAACATAAATCTTTTATCACTGATTCAGGTACTGGGGAAAGAAAAAGAATGCAAAAAATTACACAAACATATCAATGTACTTTTTTCCTTTCCTCTGCCCCTGAGTCTCAAGCTTCCTTTATTTTCACTGTGAGGTACACTCTGTCTGTCAGAATTCATCTAGTGAGCCAACAGGCAGCACAGGAAGTTGAGGCAGTGTGCGTAATGCTTTCTGCCATCCCAAGTATTATGGTTTCTGCCACTCAGTGCCCAATGCTTCCAGTTGTCCTGGGCATAGGGATTTCAGTTGTCCTGTTCCTTAGTTGTCCCTGCTCCAGCATGGGGAATGACCACTGGCTGCAGTTCTTTCAGGAGCAAACTTTCTTCAACGTGGTCTGTTCCTCACACATTCCTTGTGTATGGAATGTCCCTATCTTAACAGCTGCAGATTACTTCTTAAATATGTTATGTGGCGAGGTGCTGTACACTTCTCTGAGTAAGGTTATAGTGTGCAATGTTTTTTTTCTACTGTTGTTTGGCTTGCATCTGGGCAGGCTGTAACCAGACCTCCCCCACACAACTGCAGCCCACTGCTACTTACAGCCTATAACATATGCCCATTCCAAAGGACTAGGAGCATTGTGTTATATCCATACAAATGGGCTTTGTAGTGTGTGTGATACCCAAAGATCTGTCAGTATTGGGTACCTGACCAGGCTGAGAAGATTAATTTCTCCCACTTTCTCCTACCAACTGATCATCCTCTCAAAGAATTTACATGGGTGCGCGCTGCTTGTGAGCTGATTTACTGTGTACACGGTGGCATCAGAAGAAACATTACTGAGTCAAGGAGTTACATCAGTGTACTTGAGAGAAGGACGAAGCCTGCTGAGTGTAAGAAGCAATTTTTCAGCAGAATTTCTCATTCACTATTGTTGGTACTTTTCATTCTAGTAAGGGAAATTTTCAAGAGTAATATACATCCCTAAAAGAAGATACTACAGTCACCGAACTTACACCAGCTATGAATTTTGTCCAAAGACTATTAGGAAGAGTCCAACAGAAGGAAAAAAGCCAACGTTATGTAGCTAAAATGTTCTGTAGTATTGCAGATACTTGTATTCAAAGATTTCTGTATTAGCATTTTAGTCACTTCTAAATGAAGATGTTTTTGTTCTCTCAGAGCGTAATAGGAATAGGTGAAATACACTTCTGCTCGGTATTCCTCTGCCTACTACCTTTTGATTAATTTCTCTTTCAGTACAAAGACATCATCTACGTCTCCAAAAATCTCTACGTAACCCACAAGAGAAGACTTCATGACCCAGAGTCCAGTTTCATGATGCACAGCTGCATCATGATCTTGGCTTATCTTTACCAAAAAGCTTTTGGGGGAAGAGGAGCGGGGGGCTGTGAGCAAGCTAAAGCTAATTCAAAACTGGGGGGAAAAAAAGAAAAAAGAAAAAAAAAAGGAAAAGTAAAAGAAAGCTTCGTTGCTATTAAGCCAGTATTGGCTTTCTGATGGATCTGAGAAAAATACTGACAGGAGGTATAAAACCCTGGAGGAGAGTCAGAAGACAGCAGCCCAGCAACACAAAGGATCAGTTAGCATCAAGGAAAACTGGAAGCTGACAATTCCCGCACCAGTTTGATGACCACCTGGCCATTAGAATCTGTCCAGAAGTAGAGCCTTGTAGCATGTTAGTCATACCTATCTTCTGTGTGCATTAATCAACAAATAATTGCTGTTTGTTAAGGTGTGCAGACAGATGACTAGGACCTGGCCTGTGGTTTAGCTAAGCAAACAGCCCATGAGAAACTCTGGACATGACACGAGAAACTCTGAACATAAGTAACAGAATGAGAAGCTGATAATAGTTACAGATAGCACTGTGAGCAACGGCTGGACTTCACAGGTGGTTAAGGGGGAGTTACATGATAACTTCATGGCTAACTTCACAGATAATTGGAAGGGAACAGTAGGGACTTTTTGGGGAGTGGAAACTTGCAAGGCCAGCAGCGCCTAAGTAACTATATCAATAATACCACGTAAAGCCAAGGTGACATAGGAAATAGTAGAAGAAATACAAAATGTGTGTGGGTACAGATGTAGCAAAACTGGGACTAATGGGGAAAAAGCAACTAGGGGCAAGTTGTTTCTTTGGGATATGAAGGGCTGAGAAAGGGATGGGTCAAGGTGGATGGAGGAAGAACAAGCATGGGAAAAAATCAAGAGAAGGTAGAATAAAAGGGGCCAGTTGTATGCAAGCAATCTGCTGGTCAGAGTTTATCTGACTGAGCCCTGCCACCCCATAACTACAGGCTATCCTACAGTCTTTTTATTAAATCTTATTTCTACCAAATTTCTGCATGATCCTGGGGAGAGAGGGAGGGCAGAGGGGGAGAGAGAGCACTGCAAGTCATAGGAGTTGTGTATGTGTGTATGTTTTCATCAGCAAACTTCAATCTTGATCAGTTGGAAATGAAGAGAAAGATTGGGCTATCTGTGTTCATATTTATGGGAATGCTGTTTGTGTGCATGTGGGTAACAAGCAGCGAAGATGCTGTTCTCTGTGTTGTCTGTGTGACTGATGATGTTAGTGTTGTGTGTGTATCTGCATCTTTGCAATATGTAGTCAGCTTGGGTTTTGGCTGGACTTGCAAAAAGGAACAGCAGCAGCCACAGCTATCAGTCTGAGATGGGAGACACCTCCTGGGTCTTAGACTGCACCAGATTTGGCTCTAGTAGATGAAGAAAAAGAAATCCCCTTCGTCCCAGGATTCAGCTGCTCCTTAGCATTGTCTACTCTCAAGTTATGTATATCCTGCTAGCAGGGTTTCAGTGCATACTAAAAGATGTCCAAATAAAAATGATCCTGTAGAAGTCACATAAAAAAGATTCACCTCACGTGTCACTTTCCTCCAAAATCAAGATGAACTTCAGGGAACAAAAAATTAAGCATGTGAATTTGGAGTTTTGTGGGGCTAGAGTCAGTGGTAGTAAAGCTGAAATTAAGCCTTTAAACTGTCTTCCTGAGGCTGACAGAGGAACAGATCATTCAAAATCAATTAGCAAAGCCAATATTTAAACTAATGACACTTCTTCCCTAATTGAAATTGGGATAAACAGTTGTTTTTGTTGAGGTTTAAATTAGGGGTTTGCAATAGTTCAACTCCAGCCAAGACTGAACATAGGTGATTCAATTCTGAGAGGATTTCCATGTTGGATAACATGTAACAGTTGATAAGGTGACTCATCCCTCCACAACCAGTAATGGAGTTCAAGAAGCAACCCTGGGAAGTGAACAGAAAGCCTACTGATTTTCATTAATGGATGCTCATTTTGCTCCTTTTGGGTTTTAGGGGTTCTTAAGCACCTCACTGGAAGCAAGGAGAGTTTTTCATTTGGATGAGCAGACTCTCAGGAATCAACAAGGGAAAAACCCCCAAGCATCAGCTCATCCTGGGCTACTTGGTCCATCCACCATTCCTGATAGGAGGAAAATCCTGGTTATTCCACCTGATAGGGAAAGGGGTCATATTTGGATCCTAACTCATAGGAAAGGGCATTTGAGTGCTGGTATGGATATAGGAATTGCTGTAGGGGAAAGTTTGCAAACTTCTATCGTATAGTTCTTGGCACTAGATAAATACCTTTGATCAGACTGAAATCCCAAGAGCACAATTAATTACTGACTAAGTTTTTATCCCAAAATAGTTACTTATTGAGCTAGTGCTTTAGTTTAAAATTGATTCATTATTCAAATGAAAAATAACTTTTTTGAAACATTTAGAAAATGGATTGAAAACATAACGTCTGTAACAGTCTCATATAATAAAATCTACAGTTTTGCTTGATATTTTAATGAAATAAATTATGCCATGGGTTCCACCTTCCCAACAAACTCACCATCATGAATAATCATTCTTGAATGCTTACCACAATAGCTGGATGCAGTGAAGACAAATACCAACAGGAATAATTGTTGATCGTGTGCTGGCTGGGTGACCCACTCTCAAGTTTCTTATTTTCATTTATATTCTACAAAGGCTTCCAAAAGTGATTATGACATTTGGGTTTCTTATGAGCCAGGGTGGGCCATGATTTTCTAAAACACATCCCTGTGGGTTTGATTTCTCAAACACTGTATCACAGTGCTATCTGGCCCTGGTTAAACCAAAGGGAAATGTTGTGTGGCAGATGCTTTTGAAAAATCAGTCACATGTTTAGGTACATGAGGAGAAATTTTTTCTTAACATTGCTAAAGAGAGCAATATCTCACTGGATGTTGGTGAGATTTTTCTCTCCTTAAATGCTGGAAAGTTTCTCAAAATCTTCCTCAAAAGAAGATCTACTATTTCTGAAAATTCTGGCTCCAACATCTGGCATGAAACCTTCTGTGACAGACTTCTGGAGACAGAGAGCTGTTCAGTCAGCCATAATATGCTTTATACTACAACCAGCTACACCAGTGAAATGAGCTTCCTATGTAGGTATGTGTTTTATGTGACAGTGAATTGATTTGAATGTTCAAGTTGGCCACAGATTGCTTTGGGACTTCTATAGGACACCATAGCTACACAGAGGTTCAGAGCAAGCTCTGCAACACAAAGCAATACAGCCATGTCAAATATGGTGAAGAGCGCAGGCTGATTTGCTCTGAGTGCAATGCTAACTTGCCAGAGTAAAACACTGCACTACCATGGCATTACTGTTTCTGGAAACTAAGCTAGATATTTGCATAGCACCACCTCACCATGGAAACATGCCAGCTTATTTGGCAACAGCTCAGGCAAGCCTGTATGGTATCTCAGTGACCTGTCTAAATATACCTAATTCATCACATCTAAAGTGGGAGGACGGGTTTCTTATCAAGGACCTATATGCAACAGTGTGTAGTATAAATGAGTTAATACTACTTATGAAAATCTTCATAGTTCTTCAATCCTTTGTTCATGTATATTTCACACTAAGCTTTAAAATACTTTGCAATTGCTGGTGTGTTGCTTTTAAACAACCAACCAGCTACCTATTTCAATGTTTAAAAAACTATAACAAAGGTCAGCACAAAATCAGGATCTAAAGAGCACTGAAATAAACAGAAGTATTCAGAAGATGTCATCCACACCAGTAAGAATTTACTTCACATTCCAAGTAGTTTTCTTCCTATAAAACTATTTCATATTATTAATAATGTGGCAGCTCCTACAAGCCTGATCACAAAGCAGGATTCAGTGGTGTTAGGTGTCAAACAGAATAAAAGACTGTTACTGCCCCAAATACATTGTCTATTAACTAAAGACAATATTTGTAAAAATGAAGATCAGAGCATACAAGTTTACGGTTCACTTACACCTACACTCAGAACACAGCAGAAGAAATATTTGGAAGATAAAGCAAATCTGATGGTGCCATGTAGTGTTGTGTAAATAAATATATGACTTGTCTAAACATGCCCCAGCATTTTATGGCCTGATACAGCAAGACTTTTTATTCATATCAGATTGAAGTTCAATGGTTTTTTCTTTCACTTTATCTTCGTGTTCCTTTAAAATCCTGGGGGAAAGAAACAATACTTTTGAGAAAAAAGTCAATAATACCCATACAAGATCAAAACAAAAACATTTCCCCCAAGCCTATAAAATTGTCCAGAGATTAACAGAAAATGACAGAACTAACAAACAAACAAAAAAGTACAATTATGGTGGCTCCATCACAAAACCGTCTTAGTTCATTTAGTTAGAAAAATGTAGTTGGTGCTGATTGTTAGCATTTATTGTATATTACAGAGACTCAAAATAGTAACTTTCATTTGTTATTTTTGAGGCTGGAGCAAAATAAAAACACATCTGGCTACCTAGACATTTATCAATTACCTGACACATTCACAAACTTTCACTAACTTCAGCAACAATATTGAAGATCTGCCAATTCATTACCAGTGTTTTCACCTCTGTAAGTAGTTCAGAGGGGACAGATTTACCTGTATTTTTACCCCTAGCCTTTATATAACTTCAAAAATCCACCTCTCCCTCTCTCCCAGCCCCCAGGCAGACAGCAGAATTTGAGCTGTGATGAGCAGAGGGAAGAAAGAAGCACATTCAATATTCTGCTGCAAGGAAGGACTCAGCAGCATCCATTTCCAAGCATATTTTTCCAAACCTCTAAGAACTTCCTGCAAGAACTATCACAACATCCCAGGCCCTCAGCTTTCCTAGCAACAATTCAGGTGTTTCTGGGTCTATACAGAGCTTCACTAGCTTACACGGGACCCTTTATGAACCTGAGCAACTGCTCAGTTGGAGCAACAGGGTCAGGCTACAGACCAGTTTAAAAGGAACAAATATTTCATCACCGTTATAAAACTAATTTAACAAACAGAATTCACTCTGTCATCAGTGACAGGGAAGTCAGGCACAAATATAACTCATAGATTGTGTTTTCTTCTTACCTAGCTAAGTGAAGCACAGACTTTTTGGTATTGTACCCAGAATATGCACTGCATTCATAGAAAATTAAATTGTAATCCTAGAATTAAACAGAAAGACCATTTAAATTAATTTAGCACAATTTCTTACTCCAGCTTTAAAAAAGAACACAGATATACTGAAATATGCAAATAAAGAAACAGAAACAGATCATCTTAGGAAAAATTAGAATTTAATTCTAGAGCTAACAGTAAAGAGTAACAAAAGGAAAGAAGTCCAAGTGTGCCTCCCAAACAACAACTCTATGCATTTCTTAGCAGATACTTGTTTTATACAGTGGCTTTTGCTGTAAGAGCTTGATCTCTCAAAGGCTCAAACACAAACATGCCTTGAAAGGTACTGAAGTCTTGTGAACTTTCCTAGTGATGGTGAGGCAATTAGTACATCACTGAATGCTTGACAAAGCAGGTGAAAATAATTCCAGTGACTTTTTTTTTAAATCTTGGAAAGCTTCAGCAGCAGTGTTTCTGTATTCAACAGTTTGAGACCAACGTTTACCAGCAAATGACCAGTTAAAAACCTCAGCCAAAAATAACCACAAATTAATTCTATTTAATTTTTTGTACTTGTGAAAATTTTCTGCACCTTCTTTCGCAGTCAGCCTGCATCTTTGGTTTTGTAGCCCCTGGGAGCTTTGCAATTAAGAACAATGGATAAATGACCAAGCCCTGGAGACATGCTCAGTACTTCAGCTGAAGCCTTATCACAATAAATTCAAATGCAAGAAATCATCTGCACAAAAGCCTGACTTGGCAGCTGTGATGGCAAGAGAAGTTTGAGAGGGAATGACTCTCCAAAATAGACATCTGACTACTTTCACAAGATATTACATTGAAGCTCACCTACATTGCCTCTATAGTGTTACTACATGCTCTTTTACCCATCCAGCTTTCAACTTTCTATTCACTTTCCACTTTTCTGTGTGTCTTATTGCTATTTATGACAGTAGCTTAAAATGCAAATAAATAAGTCAATAGCTTAGAAATGGCAATCACATGTCTGCATATTTTCATTTGTTTTCTATTAACTGTGGTTACTGCATTTGTACTTATTTAACCATCCTTCATAAGACACTTACAATTCAGTTTTCAAAAGTTCCCATTAAAATGACCAGGTATTTCGGTTTTGGTTTGTTTTCTTTTAAATATACCATGCTTCCAGAACTGCACAGCTTTTTGAAATTTTTATCATCTTCATGAATTTTCAAAGATGAAAAGCGGGGAAAAGAAGTTTCATAAATATGGTAGTTTATTTTAGCAGCTCTAAAAAATGCTTCAATGTTATCAAATGTCAGTTTTGAATATGCTGTCAATGGTTATATGGTTTGTTCTAATGAACATCAGGATTCAACCACTTGTAGTAATTTCTGGGTGGCCAGATAAGCACAGAAGAGCAGAGAAGGGAAGAAATCAGGCAATTTTAGTGTTGGATGGATATTTTATTGATTTTTTTTTTTTAAATAGTGTTCTGTATAATATTTACAATGATGTAACCCTATGATTCTCTTGCTTTCCTTAGAAAAGTTTTAAGATAAAACCGTCTCAAATTTCTTGTTAGCTACGCAAACAGAAGTTTGAAATAAAATTTACACTCCTTTTTTCTGCTCAGCTGATCAGAACTCTAATAGAAAACCTACTGTGGTCAGTACCTAGCTACTTTATGTCAGTCAAGCAGAGAGTGATACTACTACTACATCTTCCCCACATACAACAGAATTTCACTAGAGGAGATCTCTCAGTGATGGCATCATTTATGCTGGCATGAATCTGAATGGATTTTTCAACAAATTCCATGGGCAGGGCAAATTCTTGTTGGTGAAAGATAACAATTTAAACTCAATTGATATTAATTGCTTATTTCTGTCAGTCTGGCAAACAGGTCCTTCGCTGGAGGGGGAGTCAGCCTGGAAATGCAAAGTGTCATTCCTTTGAATCAGGGAGGAAACTTTAATTGATAGCATACACAATGAGAACAAAGTAGCAGAAGGGAGGACACATATAATTAATAAGCCAGGAAATGCCATCCATCTCCATCCAGGAATTAGCTATTGAACCTGGGAGACCACTGGCAATTACTTCATTTTAAAAAGTTACATACAAATCAATAGACATCTAAAGAACAGGGAGGAAAATGAATGATTACCGGAGGGAGCTGGGCAATTTCTGTCCTGTAAAGTAGCATCACTCTGAGAAGAATAGCTCCCTCATTAGCAGTATTTGTATAACAATGGCACTGACAGGTTGATAAACGAGACACTGTATGAACACACAGTAACAGTCCTCATGCCATGAAGCATACATAGTCTGCAAAGTCAAGGCAGACAAAGGCATTATTATCTTATTTTATAGTTGAGCAACAGAGGTAGAGAAGGATTTATTGGTCTATTTAAGATCATTCAGGAAGTCTGTGTAGGGCCAAAATAAAATCATGCTGCCTGAATGCCTGAGCAGCACCTCCATCATAAGCCATTATATTTAAATAATTGGTAGTGGTTATACTAATCCACTCATATAGAACATTGGCTGTTACTGGATGCTCACAATATGATCTGAATACTCTCTGTATTGTTGTGCTCATATGATCAGTGGACCAAGCTAAGCTAAACAGAAATTTGTTAAATGGAGTTTTCCTTCTGGATCCTCTGCTAAAAAAGTCAAACGGACTTGCCTTTTTTTTTTTTTTTCTTTTTTCTTTCTCTCTCCTTTTCTTTCCACTCCCAGTAGCTCTATCAAGAGAGTTTTAGATGTTTTCCATCAGGTTGTTCTTGTACTGCATGTGAACATTTTGGTTTGTGTCTGCTGTTTCTCCCTGGAAAGTCAATACTGCAAAATTCTTCTTACCATCATGATGTTTACTCTTTAATTCATCCAACTACAGATCAGCTTCATCACAGCCTTGTTGTTCCCTATGATGTCTTCCAGAATCCCTATCCTCATTCTATTCCCCTTTTCCTGGGGTATCACACACACACTGCAACTACCAGTCTTCTCAAATGACAAGGAATTGAAAGGACTCCCTTCAGGCTGCCATTCTTCCTTTTAATAATGAACTGTGCTGCCTGCCTTGCAAAGATGTTTTGTGACATGTGCATTATAATGGGAGCCCTTGGGTTTCTGACCGAATTTGTAGTACACTGACTTGTAACATGTGGAACTGAAGCAAAGCAAGAGTTAATACAGCTGGGCTGGAATGCCCTCTGAAAGTACACATTCCTCTCTGACTATAGAAAAAACTAGGTAAAAACAATCCCATCCTGTGAGACCTTGAAACAGTCCATAAAAACTGTTGGACTTCAGGGTCAACAGGCTAACCTTTGCTCTGCACGAGAACAGGTTCAGGGTTGTTTTCACCAAATATGGCACAGCACCTAGTCGGGTGTGTTTCAGGTCATTTGTGAGTAATTCATGGGTTTATTCACAAAATACGTAACTCAATTGCATTCACTAATAGAGACAGTGGTATGTGGTTTCATAGGAATTACATGGCTATTTAGCAAGAATTAATATTCATTAAAATTCATGGTTATTATTAGCTCAGCAAGCAAATTGTTATAATTTAATTATATCTACGCTGCTTTTCAGCTAATCCATTGTCATTAATCATTCCTTCCCTTAGCTACCTCAGGCAGCACATTGAAACATTCAAATGAGTGATTCAGATCCATTAATTTGATTATAACCATCTTTAATTTGACAACTTTCTTTGTTTTACTTATGCAAACCATTTTGTTGTCTTGCATGACATGTTAGAATTAATGGCCTGGTGGGCTGCGAGTTCTATACATTAGAATGATTCATCTTTGTTTTACTAGTACAATTTTTTAAGAGAGCTAAATGACACATAAGACACCTACTCTGTCCATTTACAATTATGTGTCATTTGGTTTTTCACAGAAGGATTCAATGTTACACCCTGGAGTCCCTCCTAGCCTCCAGGGTCTCAAAACTATCTGCATCTCCTAAAGGGAAAACCTTTGAGGGATGAAGTTCAAGGCTGATACTGCTCCCCTATAAAAACAAAATAATGGACACAAATCTGAATACGGAGGTATGCTTGTAAAAGGCTGTATGAATAATCAAAATAAGATTAGAAGAGATCTGGCCCTAATTCTTTCAGTTATAGAGAGGTGCCTAGCAGCAATCTTTCCTATAAACCACAAACAATTCAGCTGCATTTCAAATTTTGAAAATATCCTTTTTGGTTACCAGCAAGCTGACCTGTAAATCTGTTTTCAAAGGAGAAACAGGTACATACGTGAAATCCAGCACATTGTTTCATTTAGGTAAATTCCTACCAAGTCAGTTAATTTCTCAGGAATAGTGGGATGACTTATTTCTAAATAAATGAATATTCTGGAGGCATTGGTGTTGAAACTATATGCATTGTATAGAGAGATTCAAAAGAAAAATTGATGGGCATGGTACAAAGGAATATAAACAAGCATCTGCTATTTGCAGTCCCTTAATGCTTAAGTTATGGCCCATGGATCACCAGTGCTTTGGTAGATGCAGACTGTTAACTCTACTTATTTTATCTCCTTGATGGAAAGTTACTAAAAGTAAACATGTTTTCTACTCCTACCATAGGAGTAACAGATGGTCTTCCGTGGTTTTACAGGAGGTAGGAGGGAGAAAAGGTCCCCAAATTATCTCTCTGTTAAGAATCCATCCACAAAGAGAGAAAAAAAGAGAGAGAAAAAGAGAAGGGAGGGGGAAAAAGAGAGAAAGAGAGAACAAAGAAAAAGTGGTGGGGGGAGAGACAATGAGAGTGAATTCTTAAATACTTTTTGGACCACTCACTTTTTGTGTTTTTTACCTAGATAGTTTTATAACTACTATAATTATCAGCACTTACCTCACCGAGAGCTGAACTGATGAGTGTGATGGGGTTCCTAATCCTTAAAAATACTTGTCTGATTAAAATTAATCTGTGTGTCTATGAATTCAGACTCCGTTTTAAAACCTTCACCTTCAAGTTTTGTAAGGGGTTCCCCTCTAAGTGTAGTACCTTAGCAAGATGCTCTCCCATTCCCATAGGGACCTCACGTTCCTTTTCATTATCAGTTTTATTACCCAACAAAAGCACAGGTACATTCTCCCCAGTTGCCTCCTGCAGAACAAAGAGTAAGTATCAACTGAGGCATTGTATTTAAAAAAATCACAGATCAAGAGGATAAAAACTAACAAATGTCACACTGCAACAAGGCATTTAAGACATCACGTATGAGCCAGGTATGTGCCGCTTTACTTACAAACATATCAGGAATTAAAGTTGGATAAAAGGCATGAAAAAGACAGAATGCTAGAGATTGCACTAACTTGGCATTTTTTTTAATAACAGCACAGAAGCTCATCAGACTCCATATTAAAATGGGAGAGAGAAAACTACCATGCTACACAGGCTCTGACATTGCGTGTTTATAGCCAYTGCTTTTCTAATTACATGGACAGGAAAATAATGACAACATCTGGGTACGTTTATGCCAAATAAATTACATAAAGTAGTGGAGAGATACACAGAATAGCCTCCCCGCCAAATACATAGAATAGGCACAAATAAAAATTAATTCTGAAAATAGTCACAATGAGTACATTCATAAAGTGGGCTGAATGCTGCAGCAGTAAATGGACTTGTCTGTATGTCTTCAACTTAGCGATAGTTTGTAGCAAACAAAATTAGTCAGTAAAGATGAGTGAACTATTACAGCTTGGAAAAAGATTTTGAACACAATATTTGATTTTTCTGGATCAAAATCTGGAATTCTCCTCTAGCTTTTACCATGAATTTCCACTGAATTATAACAATCACTGATTTGTTAAGATCGTATATTTAATAAGGGCCTGTTCTTACAAAATGCATGCTACTATTACTTCAGCAGAGCTACTCAGATGAGGAGTAACTATGCCTGTTTGGAAACATTTGAATGAATGAGTCCTAATTTCAACTTGCAAAGCCACCTATTGGCCATTATGGAAAACAGTGTATTATACTAGAACACATGCCCAATAAAATCAGACTAAATGATCTTCGCATACCAATTTGTCCCCTACTTTTTCAGTAGCAATACTCTGCAATAGTGAGCAGATAGGAAGTCATGCTTTGTTCTCTCTAGCGACTCAGTCCTTTATGGCAGCAGCCTCAGTTTTATTTTTATTTTTTCTTTTGGCCACAAGCAAATTCAACTGCTTGCACCCTCACTATGTTGCCTAAGAGCTACAGAGATATACCAAGAGAAAAAAAGAGAATTTTTAATTAACTGAAGCCACTCAGTGGCATAGGCTATGATTTTGTTTTCATGTGGTTGAAAGGATGATCCCCAGGAAACTGAACTGTCTACCACGAGACAGTTTTATAGCACTGATGTAGATACTATAGCTTTAAGTTTATGGCTTACGTTCACAACACAGTCAATTTCCTGTGAGCTACATACCTGGTTGTCAAACGGCTAGCGATGATCAGTGATCATCAGACCATCATCACTGATCCAAAGCACCTCCCAGTGCTAGTGGTGATCCAATCGGAGTTATCAGCTAGATAACCTTTATGAGAAATCAGAGGACTCCATGCTGGGCTTTCCCCACCACTCATTTTAAGTTCTTAAAACCCTGGAACTGTGATTCTTTTCATAGACACAGAGATTCTAAAAACAGCTTTACTGTTACTGTGCAGACCAAAATCACTAACAAAAATGTAATTGTGACAACACAAGAAACATGCTGCTCTGTGCTTTGCTGTGCTAACACTCCCTGTCCAGAAGAAGGTAAAGAATAATGACACCAGAGTTTAGATTTAAAGTTATGTCATGTTACCTCAATGCTTATCAGCCACTGCTTGACATCTGTGAATGTGTCTTTTGCTGTTATATCATACATCACAATGACACCATCAGCTTTTCTGAAAAACTGCTTGGTAATACTTCGGTACCTACAAGTAAGAACCTGTTTATAGCTCTCTTCAATGGAAGTAGCAATCTGACAATATAATCAAAATTTTATAGTAATCCCCTCCCAAAGGAAGATGTTTCCATACAGTTTCTTCTAATCATCTAGTCTTAGTTAAGGGTTAAACCCCTGTTAATTTGGTTTACATATGTATTCTAAAATTCCATAAACTAGACAAGGGAGAAGTTGTAATACTGATCTTCACTGCAGATCCTGTTTGAAAGGTGAGGCTTATTATGAATTGTAGTAAGCAATCCCATTCTTTCTGAATCATCAGACCCCTTTTCACATTCAGCAGAAGATTCACGGAGGACAGTACTACCACAAGAGCAAAATAAATTCTTTGCAAAAAAATTTTTTTTGAAAGAAAGTGTTTGGAAAAGTTCCCTCTGCCTTCTTTAATTGATTCTGGGTTAGTCTGGATAATCAGCTGCATATCTCACCTTCTCTCATCCTCTTTCATTTTAATCTTGGAGCAGAAATTCCCCCCTCACAAAGTGCTCTGCCTAAAGCTAGCTAGATTTCTGTTTGGGGCTTTTTTCCCAAGCTTCCTGTAGAAAACATAGATCATCATTATCATCTTTTAGTAATAGAAAACTACACAATAGGTGAGATGGGGAAGGAAATTGCCACTGAAAACTTATAAAAATTTGGAGATCTTCAATGGGATTGTTTTGGTGAAGAAAAACCTCTTTTTTTTAACTATTAAGGCATTTTCTGCTATAGAAATAATTCTAGGTACATTTTAAAATCAGCCTTCCTCCTAAAGAAATTGTGTGGTACTAAACTTTTAAGAGCTTTAATAAGAATCTCTTTTACAGATTGGCAGTTTTTCAATGGACACTTAGCACCAAATCAGCACGTTATTACTGCTAGGGAAGTATCTAAACTGTGAATTCACTGGCTCTATTAGGAATACTCCTATATTTGTTCCTCTCCTGAGAAGCAGGATTAAGTCCATGCTTACTAATCTTCAAACAGATGATTCAAGGAAGCAAAACCTTAGAATGTGTACTGGTTTTGGCTGGAATAGAGTTAAATTTCATCACACTAGCTTGTACAGGGCTATGTTTTGGATTTGTGATAAAAACACTGTTGGTAACACACAATTTTAGTTACTGCTCAACAGCATTTACACAGCGTCAAGGCCTTTTCTGCTTCTCAGACTGTCCCACCAGTGAGTATGCTGGGGGTGCACAGCTGACCCCAACTGACCAAATGGATATTCCATACCATATGATGTTGTGCTCAGCAATAAAACTGCCGGGGGGGCAGCCCAGCTGGCTGAGGCTACAGTTGCTAAGGACTGGCCGGGCATCGATCAGTTGGTGAGCAAATAGGTTTTTTTTGCATGACTCGTTTTTCTTGGTTTTGTTTCTTTTCCTCTTTATTGTTTTTTTGGTGGTGGTGGGTTTGGTGGTTTTTTTTTATTATTAAACTGCCTTTATTTCAACCAATGAGTTTTCTCACTTTCACCCTTCTGATTCTCTCCCCCATCCAGTGGGATGGGGGAGCGAGCGAGCAGCTGTGTGGTGCTTAGCTGACTACGAGGGTTAAACCACAACAGAATGTTTCTCACCGTTCCTGGCCAGCAGTGTCCCAGAGTTGCAGGGCTACCTGGGTATGATCTACTGTGATGGTTTTCACATTGTAATCCACACCTATAACAGAAATACAAGGTAGGTTGTCTCTTTATATGCTCAGTTTGATCTTTGAAAACCTGATCCAGCAAATAGCAACAATTCCAGAAAGGTAACAAGACAGATACTACATTAAAAATTATGTCCATAGTCTCTAACTATCAGAGAACAACAAGAGCTTTTATTTGCCAGAAGTTCTTCAGTAATAAACACTGAATGTTAACAGAGTAGTTGAATTTTGTAAAAGCTGTAAGATAAGTAACTTTCCAAATCAGAGTACACAAGTCAAGGGTCCATTTGACAGTCCACAGCAGTCTAAGCCATTTAGCCTGGAATTCATGCTGTATAACTTCAGTTGTCTGAAATTTCAGCTTTTAGTCTGAGCTAGCCACACAGGCACCTTCTACAGTTAGCAGAAAAACACAAGGCACTGCACCAAGGGGACAGTGGAACCTAAGATAAATGCTGAAGATAGATGGACTGAATATGTGAAGAACCTCCTCCCCCTTCAGAATATAGAAGATGAGCTGACTACAGTTAGGTTAGTCCCTAATTTTTATGTGGCTAAATGTAAGTGAGACAAAAATTAATTTACCTAAACTTTTAAATGAATCCTCTCCCAATTCCCCTAAACTGTGATGATATAAGTATCTCCTGGATATTTATAACAATAATTAGAGTCTTAAATATTAATCAGTCACTGCCTCCTCCTAATGACAACCTGCATTTTCTTGTATCACACTGTACTGTATCATAGAATTACAGAATCATAGAATAATTCAGGTTGGAAGGGACCTCAGTAGATGGCCTTTAGTAGGTCATCAACAATTTCTTTGGGGCCATTTTCCAAATAAATGGGATTTTTACCACTGGCATTAATGAAGAAGCATCCAAGCCCACGTTCCTTCAATGGGCAATTAAGAAATCGGGATGGAGGATATATCTATTGCTTATATCTCAAAGGAAGAAATTTGAGCTATTCTGTAGAAATTCAATGAGAACACTCTTCTCCAGGTTGTTCACTTGACTTTTCAACTGTCTGTATCTTGCCAGCCATAGTCCACACCTGTGAAACTCATTGATGTGAAGACTAAATCAAAGCTATGACAAATACTTTCTTGCCATTGCATTTGCAAGAACACTGGATGACCCGCCAAAAAATGAAAAGGTCAGATGCATTCCTGTGCTTTTCCTCTGGAAGCTCCAGGCAATTGCACATACTGTGTAAGACTTCAGAATCTAGAGAAGCATATCAGCCATTTACAAGACAACATGGATAGGACATAGCACCAGACTCTTAAATGTAGACAATTGCATATAGGTGTCTAAGCTCCCATTACAGCTAATGAAGATCTAGCCAATGAAGAACCAGGGGTCTACGAAATGACTAAGCTCACCCTGAAGTAGGCATCAGGGGTCAGATTAATTGGTCCCTAGGCTCCTCTGACTGGATTGATTTGGAGAGGATGGCGGGGTAGAATTCAGCTGTTTGCTCACAGGCACCTAGTGCTATCTGAGATGCCATTTGGTATTCAAAATGTCTGTTTCAATGTGGCAGGACACCTAGGAGACCTGCTCTCTTCCAAAGCAGCAGCTGAAGGCCAGGTGAAATACCTTATAGTGCCAAAATGAATTTAAATCCCTATGCTAAGATCTTAGATCTTCCCTGACTCTAATGTGAACTTAGACACTCAACATACCAGTAGAAATTTAAACTCAGGTGTCTTTATCTACCCCATAAGTCAAGGGAGCTACAGCAACTGCTCACCTGAATGTTCTCAGATTGTCACAAATGCAAGACAAATCCATTAATTTAAATACCTTTTATTGTGAACAAGTTTTATTTCATATATGCTGCACAATAAGTAAGGCTGAAATATAGACTAAGTGTAATGAATCTGGTCATTTACAGTAACTCAGCTGCATTGCAATAACCTATACTTAAGTTTTTGTACCTTGATTATGTGTCTGAGTTTTGAAAGTTTGGTTTACAACTTCAAGCAATATAAATACAACATAGGCTTTGAAATGTTTGGCTTTGAAAACACTGGTCCAACATATTTCTTTGGTGCTTAGTATAATGCTAAATCTTCAAACATAATTCAGATATTCTACTTTCTCTTTAAAACAAAATCAGATTACTTAGAGGGATAGAGATGGGGTATGGAGGTGGGATGGTTAGTACAGTGCAGTCCAGAGGACAGGATACCAGTTCAGAACAGTGAGATCTACAAGGAAATTCTAGCTTCACTGAAATCAATAGGATTTTTCTGATTTATTTCAGTGCTGCCAGGATTTCAGTATGGAATCTACTCTGAAGCCTCGCCATTAATTATCTGCTTCCCAGTTTAGGAGAACTCACTTTGCATGTCCTACTCTCCTTTTGGATAATGGCTTTTACGACATCTGTATGTTTCTGTTTTGCAACACAGGGCCTGATCTCAGTAGAAGCTGCTAAGTACTGTTGGAACAAAAATAGTAATAGTAATAATGTTTCGTAAACTTACCTACAGTAGCAGCTGTGCTTGGGAAAAAACGATCTTCACAAAATCGCCTTAAGAATGAAGTCTTTCCAACACTCGAATTGCCCACAAAAATAATCTTGAATAAGCGGTCTGGGACAGAGTTTATTCTCTCCTCCTTCAAGTAAGAGCAAACATTAGTTTGTTGCAAACATCCTCCAACTGTTCCATAAATCCTGTTGCCTCTCCAATTTGCCCTGTCTTGAAGGCTAACTGAGATGGGAAGAAGAAGAGATTTTATCCTATCATGTTCTCCATTACTCATAAAACAATATTCTGTTTCTTACAATAACTCAGCATGTCAGATGTTTGCCATGCATCATTCCAGATAATTTGAAGTGCAGTGATTTGGACTGAGCTCTGGAAGTATACTGAATATGAACCTTGACATGAGACTGCATTGAAAAATGCATGAAATTGCCAAAAGAAAAAGGTTTATGTTCATCCCTGCAAATCAAAACCCATAAAGCTTCACACAGCTCTGCTCAGTAGTTTCATCGTATACCAATGATACAGAGGAAACAGCACATCTTCACCTAGCTAACGGAATCAAAGTCATAATTTTTTGGCTTATGCCATCTATCACCAGATTCTTCTCTCTGCTACTACTGTGGAGCCAAGAGCTTCCATGGAATTACTGCACTTCTACATCTGTTTAACATTACAGGCAGAAGCATGGGGGAAAGAGACAGACAGAGAGAGAATTAGACCCAGTTAATCAGGCTGTAAACATTCAGCTATGTTTCTGTCATTTAGTTTTTTAAGCAGAAAGAAGAACAATTTATTTTGCCTATCCACGTCCTGTTTACTGCAGGCTAAGCTAAGTGGATGCTGGAGAGAATATTTATATCCTGTCAAGTAGGTCATTATTCCCAAGACCTTTGTATGTTGATCAGGAGTTGCTTAGGGAAGAACACTGTAGAACCAGCTGGTTTGCAGGGGGTGCCCTAGCTGGCCTCTCCTCCTATTTTGCACGAAGATGGGGGAGGAAGAGGGAGATAGCGAGTTTGTTCTTAATGCTGGAGAAGGGGAGCAAGATCATGGATGCTCCTGGCATTAGTTTGTTGGCATGGGGGTTGTGAGGAGGGAGAGGAGAGGAGGGAAGGGGAGGGAGGGAAAGGCCTTCTGCCAGGCTTTTGAGGTACAGAATCCCTGAGAGTGCTGATTTCAAGAAGACATCAGAACTGAACTCACTGCCCGACAGTCCTTTGAATGGGACATTGAAGTCTGGCCTTGCAAATGTTTTCTACAAATATACTGAAGCCTTACAGAAAGAAGCAGAAACAATACAGAGCTGCACTTGATGGGGGGGAGGGGGGGAACCAAACCTCGAGCTACTGTCTTCCTTAGTGTGAAAAAAATTCATTCACTACTGTAAATTTTGGGGACAAAAATACATGTCTCTCTCATGAGCTGGGCTAATAGCCCATTATAACTATACAGATTTCTTATCTCATTGTTCACTTCTCCGTTTCTATTAAAATTCCAAATTCCACTGCAACTATAGGCTGCTAGTAATACACATACATCTATATAAAGCACATTTTCAGTTATGCTGAAAAATATTCCCAGCTTATTAGTCTGCGTGCTCTGGGAAATAAAACAAGTTAACGTAGAATCATCAGCTTGGCACCATTTTCACAGTGCTTCTGAGAATAACTAAATACATGGACTACATGTCCTGAAATACCTTGTCCCTGGTGGTCATACACACCTCAGTAGCACTGAGACTCAAAGACACCAAAGGCCTTCAGCTCAACTCCCAACATAATACGCAGTCATTTTTCATTGAGATGTATGAAGTTCACTCATGAAAATAACCTTAATAATCAAACTTGATTCTAAAACTGCATCTGAAGACTATATTAAGGCATGAGCTACTTCATAGTCTGCTTCAACAAAGTGCTGATGGGATAATGGAATAGCAGTGGGATGTAAATTTACTTCAGTTTACAATGCAGTCTGAAAAAATCTTCCCTAGATGTGTCTTTTGAGTGGCCTTCATATAAACAGTAGCCAGGTCAAGTAACATACCTACCTTTTGTGCAGTTTAACACAAATGTGGAAGATGGCAGGTATAAACATAGTGGTTCATATTCCATATTGAAAGAACAGAGGGGAGAGGAATTGCATCTCAGGCAGAGGTTTTGGACAGAAAATCTTGCTTTAATTTCCATTATGGTTCCTTCAGGTGTTTTCCCAATCACATTTCTGCTTATGCTAACTGCAGCTTCGTCTTCATAGCCACTCAGAAAAATGTTCTACCTGACTGTTAACAAAAGAGCAGTTGCTGGCCTCATGTACTGCTGCAAATTCTTAGACACTTTCAGAAGTCACCTTCCATAGGATGGAAATGGACTTGTTCATTTCTAAAAGGAGAAAAAATTTACATTGGTTCTACTCGCCTATAAGATGCAGTAGGTCATAAAGGATTAGCAGCTAAATGACTGTGAGTGTATGGTAAATAGGAAGGCTTAATGCCAGCAACTAGGAGCCTGAGTTCAGTATAGTAAGCAATGAGATCATGGAATGCAGTAATACAAAGCCATGTAGACTACAGGACACAAATGGCGATGAGTTGAAAAATACAGGTTGTCTCAGATCCTTCATCTTCCTAGTGCAAAACAGAGAATGACAAGACTTTGTATCTGAGTGAGCTACATATGTAACAACTGCATGAAATCATTCTGCCTCCTTTGCACAAGTATTTCTAGATCCTACATTCCTTTATACTGCAGATCCTTTGAGCAGCAAGACATGAGGGGAGAGGACTGGCTGCAAAAGACAGTCAAGTTGACATGTGGCCCTGAGACTCCCACCTCATAACTCATGATGCAGCAAGCAGGGAGTTATCTTTTTCTGAAGTTTTCTTCAGCTCCAGTTGAGGATTATACGCAGAGCTGCCCTGAAAACACTTACTAATTGAATACCACTCCTCCTAGCCCAGTCATGCTGTTAGGAGAGGGAATCAGTGTGCGAGCACTGTATGGAACAAGATCACTTCTGATGTCTAAATTTCATGGTCAAGAAGTGGTGATTCCAAGAGCCATCATTTAGGAAATGCAAAGTTGTATGAGAAATTAATCCGACTACAGCTGGTGTATGGAAGGAGACGAAGCACTACTCACACAAAGTGGCAGTGGTCAGACACTTGCACAGCCTAGAGACTGCCCTAAGCAATGAAATGCCATCAACTGAATAGTCGTTGGCAGGCCTAGTCAGCAGGCCAAGAGGACCATGCAGGACCATGCACATATTTCAGTGCCACATGGACAGAGAGTTTATCAGAAAGGAGTATTCTGCTGTGTTTTTTTTAAACTAAATTTTAAAAAACAAGCAAAAAACCAACCCAAACTAGGGGCTGGGCTAAGGCACTGACATTTAATAGAAAAAAAAAAAAAAAGGAATTCCCAGTTCTAAGTGACCTTTGGAAATGAACTTCTTGTTTACCCTCACTATGTTTCTTTAGAAACTGAAACAAAATGTTTTCAATAACCAAGCAGAATACATTTTATGATTTCTTCTCTCCCCTCCCTGCTTGCTCTCAATTGTTTTTTGGGGAAAAAAAAAATTGTAATAAACAACATCTGAGGGAATGCCCAGTTCCTACCCAGCTGAGAGGATGTACTTTCAAGGGGCGTGACTGCCAAAACAGAGCAGGCTGGACAGGTTTGTCCTAGCTGGACCTGATGACCTACCTGGCTTTTGCTATTCTGAAGTCCGATGATGCCATACTTCAAAAATGTGATACAAAATAAGTCATATAGCAAGCAAAAAGTATGCATTGTATTAAATCATTTCAAAGGATGAAGCTCTGTTCTGTGCCCTAGACTTTTTATTAAAATGTACCACTTAGAAGTTATTATGTAACCATGGCATAATGCTATCATAATTTTTAAGATATGCTTGCTTCTTCTAAAAGAACTATATAATTATGACCTAGCATACCTATTTTTCCTATACTTTAATCTTTTTAATATGTGCTTCAAGAATCTAAAAATGGATAATACTTAACAATGATACTAAAATTAGAAAACAAGCACAGCTAGCTCTGAGGCAATGCAAGAAGGACTTTAGACTCCAAAGAAATGTACCTTCCAGCATATTGTTTTAAGGATTATTACTGCATGGTGAATTCATTGTTAACATGCACATACAAGATAGAGCTGAAAAAAAAATCTGGATTTCAATTTGCTAATTAAAAGTCTTCTCAAAAAATAATTAAAAAGTAAAGATATTTGCTCTCATTATTTCTCAGATAGTGTAACAGCTACCAAAGCTGACTCAAAAGTATCAGAATATGAGAAATGTCACTTTTTGGCAAAAAAAACCCCAACTTTTCAAAAAAAGAGTTGCTTCTTTTTTTAGACAATTGCTACCTTTCAGTGGATCTTCTTGTGTCATCTGTTATAAGGCTTAACTTCATTTTTCCTAAACAGTCCTTCAGACATAAGTCTATGCACACATTGTCTGCAGTTACCACTCCTTTAGGTTGAGTTTCCCTTCTTTGCACCTTCAACTTTATCTGCAGTATATTTCCACCTCCCTCTTCATGCAATGACTTAATTTGTCATGCTTTAATTTAAAAACAGAAAACTAAACAATTTTAGATTCTAAGAATAACGCATTACCCTTCAACACCATTTCATGTTTTCCAAGGTCCTTTAGAATAGAATAGAATAGAATAGTTCCAGTTGGAAGGGACCTACAATGATCATCTAGTCCAACTGCCTGACCACTTCAGGGCTGACCAAAAGATAAAGCATATTATTTAAAAGGGCATTGTCTGAATGCCTCTTAAACACTGACAGGCCTGGGGCATTGATCACCTCTCTACGAAGTCTGTTCCAGTGTCTGACTACCCTCTTGGTAAAGACATGTTTCCTAATGTCAAGTCTGAACCTCCCCTGATGCAGCTTTGAACCATTCCCACGCGTCCTATCACTGGATCCCAGGGAGAAGAGATCAGCACCTCCCTCTCCATTTCCCCGCCTCAGGAAGCTGTAGAGAGCAATGAGGTCGCCCCTCAGCCTCCTTTTCTCCAAACTAGACAAGCCCAAAGTCCTTAGCCGCTCCTCATAGGACATGCCTTCCAGCCCTTCCATCAGCTTTGTTGCCCTCCTCTGGACACCGTCAGGTACCTTAACATCCTTCTTAAATTGTGGGGCCCAGAACTGCACACAGTACTCAAGGTGAGGTCCCCTTTGCCCCCTTACATTTGACAGTGTTTCCTTCCCTACAGGCTGCTCTCTAGAAGATGATGGTGAGTGTTCCATTGAGTGTTCTGTGTTTTTCTTATCCATTTCATTCTCAGAAATATTCTCATCTTCTCCAGTCCATTTGTTCAGCTGCTTATCAACCAGCCTGTCAAGAAGCTGGGGTAGGTGATCTTCCTCAATTGATATTATTCTTTGGAGGTGTGATGCTTTAGACATTTCTCCAGTGGCTCCAGCATCAGGCTCTACAGAGAGAATTCCATTCAGTCCAGCAGAATTCCTTCTCTTTGAGTTATTGAAAACATCATCTTCTTCAAATGAATGGCTAGAAAGAGAAAAAAGTAAGTACATCACAAAAATATATTGGACGTGGATTCCTAGTGTTCTATTCTAGTATAACTGAATTTAATCTCCCATGTTTTTTATGACTCACAGCAGGCATAGTAGATTCAGTCCAATGTCTACTGAAAAGTCAGCTCATCATACAATGTGTGTGTATATATACAGCGTGCTTGATAATTACCAGCATCATGGGGAAAGCTAATAACTTACGGGGAAAACCTGAACCAGAATACAAAACATAAGATTAGCCTCATTTTTAACCTCCTGGGATAGCTAAAGTAAATTTCTCTACTGTGATTTCCTACTCCCCTCCCCCCTCTATTCTGGAAGAATAAAACAACCCCCCAACCCAGACCCTTTCTATGTGTAATCTAATTCTCTCTTTAGCAGGTAGGAGGGAGATGGGTTTGTTTAATATGGATGAAAAAAAGGCTGAGTGGGGATTCAGCAGAAGGGGGAGTGTAGATAAAATAGATCTAGAGTCTTCTCAGATGTGTGCAATGACCACAGATGCAAGCTGCAATAAGAGAAATGCTGACTTGATGCAGGGAACAAAATTTCTTCATGAGACTGGTGCAGCAAGGGAACAGGTGCCCAAAGTGGCTGTGGGACCTCCATCCAGATGTTCAAAAACTCAACTGAACAAGGCCCTGAGCATCCTTATCTAGTTTTGGAGTTATCCCTGTTTGAGTAGGAGATTGAACTAGAGACATCAGAGGTCCTTCCCACCTAAATTTTTCTATGATTTTTGTGCCCTAATTGCTTTTGCCAATTATGCTCCACTTCTCAGTACTGAACTTACTAAACCATGTCTCTGAAAGCTTTCCCTCCTTACACTTCATGACCCTCTGCCTGCAGGGACATTGTCTTAGCTGCTATTTCAAAGGGAAATACTGGTCTTCTTTCCAGCTCCTCCTGTCTCGAAGGAAACATGTAGTGTTTCACTGAGATCACCATCTTGTTCCTGTTGATTTCAAGTTTACAACCACACAGTTGAGAATTAAATTCTCCATGTTTTACTAGTTCCACATCCCATACTTTACAACAGGACTGCTGTCCTCTACAATGAGAGGGGAGGAGGTATACTCTTTCAGGGAGTTACCAAGGACATTTTACCACATCAACATAGGATAATGGGCAAGCTTTTGTGCCTCCCAGCATACACTCATCCACAATGGGGAAGTCTCTTGCCTTTGCAGACAGTACACTTGTTTTATGTGAAAATTTGCCTCTATTTCCAAATTTCTTAAAGAGCATAGTAATCTTATAGTGACACACTTTAGAAATATATGCTTTGAAAAGTCCCAAGGTATCAGAAAAAAAACATTCCACATCTTCTTTCTATAAGCCTCATCATACTCAAACAGGGAACACACGAAAAAAAGTTCTTACCTGTTAGGCAGCATCTTGCCCTCTATGTATTTCCCAATGACAGACCCTGATCTTTGCTTCCAGCTGGCTTTTGGAACACTTGTTTTGCATTTCTGCAGAAATACAGAATACTTCTTACTAATTTACTCCTGTTGTTCATTATGGTTAACTGCCTTCATTCCTAATGCTTAAATAACGCAATGAATATGAAAGAAAAAATTGTAGAAAAAATTGTAGAGGTATAAATGATTCAAAATCGTGATTGATAAACAATCAGAACATGGAAATTCCAGGTCCTGCAAGAATTCATCTTCCTTGTAAATTAAGTGGACCACAATAAAACAGCATAACGTCATGAAAAGAAGTCAATAGATATATTGTGATTTACACTAGCAGCTTCTTGTAGGAGTAAGAACACAAACAAGTGTAAACTAAGTGGTCTTAGTCTCTTTAAGCCAGGGTACTTCTGGAACTTCTTAGGGGCCCATTCTCTGCTGCTGGATAAAAAGTTAATGAGATCTGCTCTTAGCCAGTACTGATAGGTATTCAGGTACTGATTCAGGTACTCAGATATTGTACTGTTGTATAAATGTTTCAGGGTATTAGCTACTCTTGACTGAATAGATTAACAGAATTTAATTGTACAATTTTTAGGTTATTTTGTCCTCTCACGATTGCATCCTTAGCTTCTTATAAAATACATTCATCTCCCTCAAGATAAATATAAAATACATTCATCTCCCTCAAGATAGCTACAACTTTATAATTCTAAAAATGTAGCTCTTAAAATTGTTCAGCAAATTTAAAAATCTTATTCTCAAATGAGAAAAAAGATGATATAAATTAAGAACGGGGCAAGATTTAAGTAGCAGAAGAGTCTGTCTACAGCCTTCTGATCCCCTTCTTTTGAGCTTGTTCTGATATGTGCTAGCTCAACATTGAGTTTGAAAATAATAGTTGTTTACCTGTAAAAATTGTTTAAAAAAAGTTGTTTACCTGTAAAAATATGTCACGTTCATCTTTGAGATGTTTGTTCCTCTCCCTGCAAAGAGAACACAAATAAAAGAAACACTGAGGCCAAGTGTTTAGAACTGCTGACTTTTCTACTCAACACTACAAACAGACTGGACAGTTGGCAGTGTAAAAGGCAAGACAAATGCACTTTAATTTGGCATATCTCCACCCTTGATCATGCTTCATTTATATTCTCACCACAGCCAGTTCCCTGTCTGGGCCATTGAATCGCCAGCAGGGCTATGCTCATTAAAGCCAGCTGGCATCTGGCCCTCATTCTGTAGTTTATCACATAGCCTTAACACATAGAAATCAGTTCTGGTCAATATGCCTTCACTTACTCTAAATTAGAATGTTTAAAGATTTTCACACTAATGATGACTTCTTAACGTGGAGAAGGTGTAACGAACACCATCTCTATTCATCTGGTGATGGCTGTGAAGGCCAGTTATGTCCCTCTGAGGGCTACAGTTGTGCCTGCCACAGAAAAGTCTCCCTCAAAAAACATCCATCTTCCATTCATTATGCAGAAGAGATGAAAATATCAAGAAATGAAGACTACAGGCAATCAGCCAGCTCTGATCAGATCTGACAACACACCTGCTTAGTACATCATTCATTGTCTCCATCTGTTGCTGGCCTGGCCACAAAAGAGACTGAGCAGCCATTACAGCCTTGGTGAACAGAAACAACCTCTGCTCTCAGCTGTTTCCATCTATGGCCCCATTATCAGCAGCAGGCAAGATCACACCACATGGAGTGGCCTCTGGGAAACACATTGCAAAGTAAGAGCCTTTCCTCAAGCATGGGAGCTTTTTAGGTAACTTTAAAATGAGGCATCCTGAAGGAAATGCAGTGAATGAAGGCCTACAGGCAAGTACAATCTATAGCCCATGCAAACTTACCATTGAGCAAACAACAACTAACATTGCTGCACATCAAAAAGAGGGTTACAATTGTCTGAACACAACTCCAAACTTTGAAGTCTATCAATACAGAAATGTATTGAGAGAGAAAATTCGCTAACTATATTTTGATATAATTTTACAAATAAACATTTTGGGGAAAGAATCTTAATTTTGGCTGTACTCCCATCACTTCAGAAACAACAGAGACTTTTAGTAAGCTTCAAGTCTCCTGGGGCCAGGCTTCTACCACAGAACCAGCTTAGAACAGTTCACCATTGTTTTCTTTTACATTTGACTTTTGGAACAGAGATTGTCCTACAATACTGAACTGCCAAAACAAAGCAAATCTTTCACGTGTACTGCCTTCTAGTGTGTGCAAGATGGGGCTTACAAAAGACATATTATCTTTTGTAACTATTTTTGCTATCTTGTGGCGGGTTGACCTTGGCTGGCTGCCAGGTGCGCACCTAGCCACTCTCTCACTCCCCCTCCTCAATAGGACAGGGGAAGAAGATAAGATGGAAAAGCTTGTGGGTCAAGATAGAGACAGGAAGATTGCTTACCAACTACCATCACAGACAAAACAGACTCTACTGTAGGTTGATGAGAAACAAAGACAAAACTAAAAACACCTTCTCCCCACCCCCACTTCTTCCCAGGCTCAACTTCACTCCTGCACTCTTGACTCTTCTACCTCCTTCCCAATCCCGAGTGGTGCAGCGGGATGGGGAATGAGGGGGTTGTGGTCAGTCCATAACAGCTCCTCTCTGCTGCTCCTTCCTCCTCACACTTTTCCCTTGCTCCAGTGTGGGCTCCCTCCCATAGCTTACAGTCCTTCACAAAGTGCTCCAGGGTGGATCCTTTCCATGGGGCACAGTCCTTCAGGAACAGACTGCTCCAGTGTGGGTCCCCCATGGGCCGCAGTTCCTGACAGAAAACCTGCTCCTGTATGGGCTCCTCTCCATGGGCCGTAGCTCCTGCCAGGAGCCTGCTCCTGCGTGGGCTCTGCGCAGGTTGCAGGGGAATCTCTGCTCCAGCACCTGGAGCACCTCCTCCCTCTCCTTCTTCACTGACCTTGGTGTCTACAGGGCTGTTTCTCACACATTTTTTTCTTACCCTCTCTCTCAACTGCTGCACAGTGTTTTCTACCCTTTCTTACACACGCTTTCCCAGAGGCGCCACCATCTTGGCTGAGGGGCGGGGCTGTGCCCTGCAGGGATCCGCTGGAGCTGGCTGGAACCAGCTGTGTCTGGCACGGGGCAGCCCCGGCCTCTCCTCTCTGGCACAGAGGCCACCCCTGCGGCACCCCGCTGCCAACACCTGGACATCTACACTCAGTACATATCCCAACATAATTTCATCCTTTAATGTACCTCCAGAATGATGCAGGAAGTTCTTGAATGTAAGGGCTGCATTACCTTAAAAAATCCAGCTGCTTCAGAAGTCCTGACTTCTCTCTCTGTAAGGTTTCTGTCACTCGGTACACCTCCCTGTAATGAAAAGAAATAAATAAAATTGTTCTAACCATGGTAACAACACTGCTAAAATGCTTCCCCCTAGGAGTATCCACATTTGAGACTTCAGCTTCTCCAAACCTGTAGACTTTATTCTGCATGAATGGTTACTAATTTTAAAAAAGTTTATTCAGTTTAAGGCCCACAGTACCACAGTAGTTTGAATTAGCAGAGGAAGGAGTACAAGTTCTTTTTAAAAAAATTATAGCTTTATAATTTCTTCATCCAGAGAGCTTAATATACGCTGATACTGGCAATTGCATCATTCAGAGAAGACATACTGCTGAAATCCTCCTCACTCATGGCCATGAAAGACCATGTAACATTTTACCCAAAATTAGAGTTTATCTTGCTGCTGGAACCATATGTCAGGCTCACACATCTACATTCCCTACAATTTCTTTCCAGTTCCTGACTTTAACAGTTATGCAGCCTTAAGCATTGGACACAGCGTCTCAGATTTTTACACTAGATTTACACCATTTACTTTGACTTAATGCAACTTAGTGTCTGGCCTTAAATGCTTTTTGCCTTTCAGTGAAGCCTCAAGTTCTTCCTGTGCACAGTCTGAACATCACACCTGCTTCAACAGCTCAGGTCTTACCAGACTGATACAGATGTTTAAAGCAACACTGCAGGTGCAGTTGAGTAGGGCTGAGCTCTAACTCCATAAAACACTATTGAATCCAAAGTGCTTTGTAAATGCAGTAGTATTATTCAGCAGTCTGACCACTGGGCAGATTTCCTCTGTAGCTTTAAAACCAGATCATTCCACAGTCTTTGCTCTGGATCTGAAAAGAGAGGCCTCAAAGAGGAAACAAACC
Organism: Phoebastria nigripes; assembly: GCA_035582835.1. Lineage (NCBI taxonomy): Eukaryota > Metazoa > Chordata > Aves > Procellariiformes > Diomedeidae > Phoebastria > Phoebastria nigripes. Next base: position 546,067 of record JAYKAV010002938.1, on the reverse strand, counting down.
ACCTTGAGGAGGAATATTTCTACTGTCTACTTCCAAAATGCACATCAAACATGCAAACCTAAAATCAGTGTTCTAAACGCAGTGGCCATTCTTTAACAATCTTTTATCAACAAAGTTCATTATTTATACCCTCAGGAAAAATTAAATTAGTAATAACTAAGTAGAGTTTGGCACAAAGCTTAACAGAAAGAGAATATGACATTTGATCTAATATTCTGCTCTATCCTGAAATATGCCAAACAGCCACAGCTCTGAGTTACGTAGTTGCTGAAATGTATAGAGCCTGGCAAGATATGCACCACAGTCAGGCATCCATGTGCTCTTCATTGGCAACAAGAGGGTTTTACAGATCCCTGAGCATTTTTTTAAAACTATCTTCCATTAAATGGACTTCAGTGAACATTTCTGCCAATTACAGCTTCAGGGTAATGTAACTTTTGCTTTGTGCAGAAGGCTGGAGCAAGACAGGTAGATTGATCTGTCACTTAAAGGCCATTTCTATCGCTCAAAATATGAATTGTAAATATTTCTTCTTGAAAAACATTTTTTAATTCAGAGTCAGAATCTGAAATCCAAAACATTTGAACTGGAAACCCCAAAATGATAGTTCTGGATCACCATAAATCCTTGTGTGAATTGTGATTTAGCTGGATAAGCTACGTTTTATCTTGCTGGCCAGGCTCCTTGGTCAGAAATTATGTTCTAGATTTGCTTTTGATGAAGAAAAGAAGCACATCCTAGCCGTCTCATAGTCAGAGTACATTCTGAGAAGCAAGTTTCAGACAGACTTAGCTTTGACGAGGATGGAGCATCACGTGCCACAACTGTAATTTCTGTAAGGAATCCCACTGGTATTTCAAAACTAAGACATACTTTTTAACCAATTAAACTGATTTTTAATTCCAAACACCCTCAACAAATGGGGGGTGGGGGGTGGGAGAACACTGACATTTTGAAGAAGTAGCAAAAGATTCTGTAGAAGCCAGATATGCTACAGAAAACCTGCTGAATTACTTGGGGAAAAATTACTAGAACTGCACTTGGCTTTGCTGGTGGTTTCTGCTTATGACACAAACTTAAATCACAGCACTGAATACCCTGGGAAGGAGGGTCACTGGCATGCTAAGCAAATGCACTAGAACCACTGCACCTGGAAACTTACATTTCCTTCTCCTCATGTAGTCTTGATGCCTCCTCCTGAAGCACCTGTAACTGTTGTTGAGCCAGGCTTAGCTCGTGAGACGTTCCCTCCAGTTCTCTCAGCAGCTCCTGGTTAGTCAGCTTCAGCTTGGTGTTCTCTACTTTGGTTTCTTCTTTGCCACTGAGAAGTTCTGTACATTGCTGCTCTAACTGGGATGGAAGAAAAGAGAACAGAAAGTATTATAACTAACTGAGGCATCTTGGTTTTGAGGCTTTCAATTCAAGTCTTAGAGGTTAGTTGAATAGGGAAGCTATTTCTATCAAAGCCAACATATGAATGAAACACATATAGTGCTCTTCCATTGCTCTGTGTGCAGACATAATTATGTTACACAAAAACAAAGCTATTCCACTCTATGATTGAATTTCATCCAGTTCAAAAATGCACCAGGAAAAACCACAGGTGTTTACACAGCATATGAGCAGTACTTAGTTGATATTCACAACTGCTATTTTAGACAATTTCCCACAATGACAAGGCCTACACAGAGTGATTCAGAGTTCCTAAAAACTGTTAGATTTAAATCTGGTAGCTGATAAACCTTCCCATCCCCAGTAATATCAACAAGCAGTAACCTTTCTGCCATCTCAGCTAAATCTGCCAAGTGTGAATTAGAGCTTTTTTATTCATTTTTATATTCACTCTCCAAAGTATATACAAAGGAAAGATACAACTTCCCTGTGAAACAGGTAACAGTGATACCAACTACAAAGGAATATTGAAGAGATATATGGTTCTTTGGTTGAAGTAATGCAGAGGAGTTAGGAATGCTTTATGAATAGACAAGCTGG
>JAYKAV010002938.1:524127-538338 GCA_035582835.1 Phoebastria nigripes | reverse complement strand
GGATATAAAAGCGCATGCGTCAAAGACTTTTACATATGTTAATGAGTCCCAGGAAATAGCATGAATATGTTGGAAATCTAATGAATATGTATACCTTGATTGTATATAACCCCCACAGTTGAGTAATTTGGCGCGCACACTAGGTGGAGCGATCCCCTGTGCGCCCGGCGCCGCAATAAAGAATGCCAGCTTTCTAAAACTCCAAACTGAGTCTTAGAGAGTTCTTATTTCACCGACTTACGGTAACAACAGCAGATGACAGTGGTTTCTGGTATATAAAGAAGTTCCACATGCTTCTCCCTGGCTAACTGAGCAAATTAAGATGACAGAGCAAAAGCTAAGTAGACTAAAATTAGCCCGCTTCATGTTAGGGAAGGCACTGCTGACCTGAAGATATAAAAGCTTTTTTTTTATTTATTTTTTTTTTCAGTATGCGTTTTAAGAGATGTAAAATGTACTAGGAGCATTACAACGATACCAGTTCAATCCTCCAGATCTGAGACACAACGGAAGATTTTGTTAGAACTCTCATTTTGCACATCCCAACAAGCAGAGCTCACCCAACCCAAAATCTGTCCTTACCCAGCTCTGCCAGTCTGTTCACGTTCCACAACACTGCTGTTGTTCTAGTCTTGGTTTTGAATGCAACCTTAAGGCCCAGGTTCAAAACAAAAGCAGGGATTGTGAAAGGTCAGGAACAAGAGTAGAGTGGGAGCACCTACCTCAGCAGCAGCACCACCTTAACGTATTTGCTGAACTGTAGCCTCAGCAGGCTCACAGTTCATATGGAACACTGACTAGCTGGGCAGTAAATTACTGCTGAGCAATGTTGGTTTACATTGATAGATCACTTCAGTTCCTGAGTATTGCTTCCATTCCTTGACAGAATGAAGTTATCTATTCTAAGTAAAAGACCAGATGCTTCAGGTACTAGAAGACAAGACTTTCTTATCCAAAGGAGTGGTTTTGGGAGAAGCAAAAAGTGATCACACAAAGATGAACTTTCAAAAAGCTTAAGAGCAAAAAACTGCAGGCAGAAATCCCACTTAGAGAATACTATGGCCACCTGAAAACTTACACAGAGACTAGCCTGGAAATGTAACTGCAGCCATCATCAGCTCCCAGAATCATAGGTACTGATGTTAGAAATAATTGCTATAAATCCTGGTGCTTACACTTGTGAGAAAAACAATTATGTTGAAACTATGCTCAATAGCAGATGCTCATAATATTTAAAACCCAGGACACAATAAAAGGAGAAAGGGTTATTTCACAGCAATACAGAGCTCCTTCCTTTCACTGTATCTATATAATCCTTTAAGTGATGCCAAACACTACTTTTAAAGCATTCATTTAAACAACTCCCAATACAGTGGAATAACTCATTAGGTGGATGTTCAGCTGGTACAGAATGGCATAGACCCTATAGGCTCTAGCTGCTTATTGGAGCTGCAAATTGGCTCCCATGGTCATCAAGTAGATGAAAATTGATTGTGAAAGACTCATGGCCCACAGTCCTGTTTAAGAAAACCTAGGAAGCAGAGAGAATTAACCACAAGTCAAGCAGAGACACGGTAGCCAATGGTGTATATTCTCTTTGTTTGACAAAAATGGGAGGAAAAACTCACAAGTTTAAAACCAAGTAAAGAACTGGGATTGTCCAATACAAACGAACTGTTGCTGAGGACAGCTATTGCTGTCCCTCAAAGACACATACATTAAACACTCTCCATGCAATCCCTTGTTCTTAGCTCAGCATCCTTTCTGTACTTTTTCTCTTTTTTTTTTCCCTATTTATTTCGGGTACATGTGAAAAATGAAACATTTATACAGTGTTATAATGCTGGGGATTATTTTGTTCTTTATGCCTTTCTTAACAATCCTATCACTTGATCTGCATTTTTGAGTGCTACTGATCCATGTTCTCATGGATCTCTCACTCAGAATCCCAAGATCATGCTCTTCAGTGGCTGTCATCAGCACAGAACCCATCATTTTATGTGAGAAGCCCAGTAACTCTCCTGCATTTTACCTGGTCCACACCTACTTTCTTCCCCTAATACAAGATTCTGTGCCTTAGATGTTACGCTGGACATCCTCTATCCCCAGTGCCTCCTTCTGAGACATGCCATCACACATCCCTTGAGGACCACTATCAAGAATACCTTGTGCTTTATCTAAGCCATGTAGAGCAAGCTGATAATTCAAGATCATGGTAGCCAGCAAAAAGGCCTAGCCAAAGGAATCTTGGCCTACAGAAGGCCAGTCAACATGGAATCAGATCAGTCACACCAGGCAGAAGACCCTCATAAGGGAGACTCCCTCTGGCTAAATCAGCAGAAACATCTTGTCTGGAAGTTCCCTTTCACATTTTTGATAATAATTTCCAACACAGGAATAATTACATTGTATTTAAAAAAAAAAAAAAAAAAAAGGATAGGAAAAGACTTATTAATGAAGTTTGGAAAAAAGCATTTGTATTACTCCCAAGAGGTTCTCTCATATAATCAAGCATGGAAGTTGTAATTTAACGAAGCTACCATTACCATCTGCAAGAATAGATTTAATTATGAAAGTGTATCTCCATGCAAGAGGAGGAGGCAAAAGTGACAGAGCGCTCTGGATAAGGCAAACATTAGACAGGTGGAAGCTAACCTGCACACATTGATATCTAGGTGAATGAAGAGTAATACCAGAAAATGAGTGGGGTTATAGTATTATAAAAACAGATCTGAGGAAAGATGAGAGTCATTCTCAGATATGATCATTGGGAATTAGAAAAATATATGTACAAAACACTGCCTCTAACTACACTGAGTTAAGCATTCAAATAAACAGGCTAGGCTGCTATACCAGAAAAAAAAAATCAAATATTATGTATAAGATTGACAAGGGTACCAATCAGCTGGTTGAATGACAAAAGTTTCAAATGCCATCAATCATTTGAATAAAATTATTTCACTCATCACATCATTAGAAGTAATGAATTCCATTTGTCCAACACAGTTTCCTTTCCACAAAAATAAAATGGGATAGTGTAATTTTTCTGGTACTGTGAAGATCCTGTCCTTCAAAAGCACCCTTGTTGAGACTCATGCAAATTCATAAGGGAGAGGGGAAATGATAAATAATAGAAATTACAAATAAAATAGAAAACACAGTAATACTATTAGTAATAAACAACGCAATGAATAGAAAAGGAAAACATAAAATTAGATTAAAAAAAACCTAATAAAAATAACACAGACAATGTTTTATGTTCTCCAGGATAGGCAATAGTAGACAATAGGCAATGTAGACAATAACCATAAGATAAAACTTCCTGATACTGCTGCCTGTATTACTTGATTAGACCAGGCTTAAAATTGAGTGCAAGCCTTTGAATAGCTTCTGTGTTTTTTATACCAAATTTAGAACACATACATTTTAGAGAACCACAGGAAAATGGTTTTACAGAACTACTGGTTGATAACTAAGTTTTAAACATAGCTTTAAAGTAAAAAAAAAAAMCCACAACCCAACCAAAAAAGGAGAATATTAAAATATAATAATTACAAAATTGTAATAAATAACTTCTTATATTTTTGCAGTTAGCTTCAGACTAAAAACGCCTGATTTGTGTGCCCCCACAGATATCTTCAAAGTATACATTATTTCACTATAGTGCTGCAATGTGGTAAACAGCCTGCATAAAACCACATCTATTCTGATTTACAGTGGTACTGAGTAAAGGTATATCAGGCAGTTGATTTCAATTATGTAATGGCCTTTTAGTTCAGTCCTATATCCTCATCAGCTAAACTTGCATAATTATAGTAAGCTAGAGGTTTGTCTCCCCTCTTACTCAAGTACAATCCCACAATTCCTATCAGCTTCAGCAGCACCTGGATTCATTCCTCAGAGGAGGATCTAAAAACTACACACAACTAGGAAACTGCCCTCAAACTTCTTTTTCCTCTTCCTTCCTTTCCCCTCTTACTTCTTTCCCAGGACTGCACTCCCAAGCACTGCTGGCAGGAAAAGAAATTTTACATGTATTTTATATTCATATTCTACAGAGGGAGTTGGTTTCATAGCATTCCATTTCAGCCCTTTAAATTCCAGTGCTACCCTCTTTCCCTGTCGCTAGTCTTTTCATGCACTGACCTTGGAGACACTTTACAGCAAGTTCACACATGCACAAATACTCTGCTTCCCCAAGCACGCCATGCATTTTAAGAAGTAAAACACATCAGGCTTTAATATGGGAACTTGACAGGCTGTTACCATGCAAGAGAACCACGCACTGCTATAAAACTGTTATCACAGAGAGATGTATCATGAGCAGGTTGTTCAGGAGGGAGCATTTCAAGTTCATAGTGCTGAATCGTCCTAAACAAGTAAATGAGTAGTTGGTACAAGCTTTGAGCAAAGGTGTACACTGTAAGACCCAAATCATTGTTCTCTGCTCTTGAGCTGTCTGGGCATTAAGCGAGTTCCTAGCACACTGAAGGCAGTGGAATTCTGCTACATTTTCATAAAATTAACCTAGTATCTGGGGAGAATACCTGGAGCATTTTTTTTCATTTTATCATATAAAAGGAAAACTGCTTTAGAAATAGAGGGTAACATTTTTCCTAAGCACATGCATAGAAGTCTAGCAGTCATAACTCCACTTTTAAATGCATTCAGGTATCTACACTCATGACACAAAAGCAACAGAGGGTCACAGTTTGGCAGAAACACATCACACCAACTTGCATTTTTGGGACCTAAAATAGTACCTAAAGAAAATCATATGAACAAATAAAAATTATCTATTTTTTAACTCTGAAGGATATCGGTTAATACCCTTTTCTGTTTTTGAACCAATTGTTCCAGTTCTTGTTCTTTTGACAGGAGCTTGCACTCCAGCTCTTGACTGTAGGACTGAAACCTCTCTGTGTCCTGCAAAATTCAAAGAGGAAATGTATTAACAGAACAGCACAATTTCATCAGCAGGAGGAGACATAAGGAATCAGGAATGAAAATAATAGGCAAGTTTTCACAGTGAACATAACGAGCTACTGATAGAACTCAATTTAGGGATGGTATCACTCATGAATCTAGACTCTGAGCTTCTGTAAACTGGTGTAGTCCAGCAACTTCAATGACTGCAGTTGCTACAGGATGTGCTGACAGCACGTGAGTAGGCACCAAGTCTACAAAGTGGAGGCAAAGTCTTCTATCTTAGGCATAAGGCTTAGGAGCTTAGCCAACCTAAATCAATGAAGCTAGAATGCATCCTCCCATTTCCAGCTACACATACACTCATCCTCTTATACAGCATATGCTCTTATGAGCATTCATGCTCATCTGTTGCAGCAGTGAGCTGTTTCAGAGATCTAAACAAGCAGAAAAAACCCAGCAAAAAAGTGAATAGCTTTCTGCACATTTGGTTTCCTGAACCAGACAACTGCTGACACAGAGGAGTCTCAGAGGATGAGAATGCACTGATGGAAACAACCTGGACAAATTTAAATTATTATGGAATCATACTGTAACTCATATACAAGATATCAGGATTGACATGGGAGATACAGGCTACTGACACACAGCACAGCAACTCAGGTTGAAGTAAAAGAAACAATACCTGCTACCTTTAAAATTCATCACTAACAACAATTTGTCACAGATGTTCCACTGGTATAAGCAAGTGATCTGGGCTTCAGGCTCTGCCATTCACTTAGCAATTACATCTATCTGTCCACTATCTAAGTATCCTGCAATCACTGGGAACTCCCAGTCCTATTTGGGATTACTCCTTCAGACACTCCTCAGCTGAAACAAATTATCAGATCTCCCCTGAGTAAAATCGGGATCCAGCAGTTCATATCAGCTGAGAATATGTCCTATTCCTCCACAACAGGCTTCTACTCTCTAAGGTCCCCAGAAAAATGCCTCTAAACAAAAATAAAAATTCCCTCAAGACAGCAGTGGTTCCTACATGCTTTTCCCCTTCAGCAGTAGACGTAATGGGGTAATCAAATGGATGTTAACTGGCTTCTTATGTGGAAGAATATATATCCAAGTGAAAAAGACAGACTAACTGCCCCTTTTATACAACCTTCAGTCAGCAGGGTATTAAGTATTGTAAATAGCTACAATTTGTACTTATTTGCATCTTACCAATTTCTTTAAATGTATTCTTCAAGAGCTGCTCTTCATTCAAGCCATAATAATTCCCCTTTTATATGGCATCAATGCATGTCTCCAGGCTGTAAAGTCTTTGTGAGACTTTTCATTAGAGAAAGAATTTAACAGTCAGATCTCCCCAAATCCCAAATTAGTCATGCCAAGAAACAATACTTCTTGAGTGTCTGACAACCATTAGTGTGAATGCTGACTAAACTGCAAATAGCTTCAGCAGGAAGCTTTAATGAAAAAGCTTGTAAGAAATGGCTTTACCTCAAATATAAAACTAATTAGGAGATGCAACAATCATTGCTTATGGAAAAGTTTTTGTTGTTTTAGGATTTTCAATACAACTTCAGTTGTGGGCTTTTAAGAGCGTATAAACCATTTCTTCCACAACAACTGCTGTCAGGCAAAGTTGCAAATACTTTTTATACTTCAGCTGATTACAAACTTTATATAAAGGGTTCACCTCATCCACCACTAAGAACTGTTCTCAGCTTGGAATGGAAAAAACTTGAAATTTATGAGTCAGGTTGACTACCCTGTTAGACAAGTGGAAAGACTGATTCCTTAGACAGCTGGTTAAGGCTCTTTTTGCTCTAACATACTTTATGTCAGGAAACAAAAAATACTTTATATATTTGAATCACAAAAAGATTTTTTAGATATCATATTTGATTTAGAATGGAGGCAATAATTGATGGATATCCACTAGTTTTGGCAACATTTTGTGTACCATGTGTTGTCTGAAACCATATATTAGTTTCATTTATATGGCTGCTTTCAAGACAACAAAAAGGCATGAGCCAGTAACTCCTGATTCGTTGTCCCAGGCCACCCACCAGAAGATGGCATGTCCATCATCTGCATACTCAAAACTCAGTTGGACAAGTCCCTGAGCAACCTGATCTAGTTTGAAAGTTAGGAGCAGCATAGGTGCCTTTCCACCTAAATGATTCTAAGATTACTCTTTCCTGGAGCATACTGGGAGTTCTTGTTAGTTTCCTTGTTTTAGGAGAAAAAACAGGACAGAAAAATCCAAAGAACAGACTATAAAAGCAGTAGAGGAGATTTAAAGGAGACTTTGTAAGAAAACGGAATTCATTGTCAGGTGTTCTGGAAGCACTATGGCAGTGACAAAAGAATCTGACCTATGTTTATTTTGCAAATAGCTGTGGTGGTTTCAGAAATTACCATCACTTGATTTATCTGTTGTTGCTCTTCAGTGAGAACTTATCCCCTCCTCAAAAGCAGAGACTGCAGARCTCAACAGGATTAGTGCTGCTCTGAACAACCTCAAAGAGAATTTTTCCTAATTGTGACCAGAAGTTGGACCTATAGCAGCATCAATAATACAATGAGGCTGTAGTTCAGTTGACTTTCAAAAGAATGCCAGCTGCTACTGTATGCCAACAGGACATGAATGCTTCTCTCATCCAACAAGTCACTTAGTTTGAAGCTGCAGAGCCTCGATCAGTACAAAAGTAGCAGTGAGGCACATGAGTTTTTTTCTTATTCTGTTGTGAAACACATTTTGTGGGCTTTCATTTCACACCCAGAATGAGTATAAAACCACTGGAAGTGGGAGCAGAATCCATGCCCACAATAACAGAGATACTCACTTTCAAGAGAAACTGCTCTCTCTCCTTTTTGATTTGCTGTTCCATTTCCTCATAGAGATGTTGAATTTCTTCATCGTAAGCAGCAATTTTCCTAATAAGAGATAAAAGTATACTGAGTGGGTCTTTGTAGCATTACTTCAAGTCCTGGCTCACATTACGAGCTAAGCCCCACATTTCTGGCTTAACACAAGACTCCAGAGAATGTTCTAGGGTTAAGAAAATAGGAATTTTTGTGCAGGAAAGGTCACAGATTTTTTTTTTTCCTCATGGAAGGAAAGCTTCAACAGCTCAAAGGCTAATAAAGCTATACATCTGATGTTTCCATATAAAGCAGCTGTTCATTATGCAGTTTTAATGACTACTAAATCATTAGGTTTAAGGAACAGAGCTTCCTAGTGACAATACTAAGAATACCAGAGCCTGTTTGCCAGTTAAAAGTATTTTCACTGCAACTTCATTTTTTTTACTCTGGAACTGCATTGTTCACCATTCAAGAGCATTGAATGAGGTAATTCTATCATGTCTAAGACATTTTAGCTAGAACAGACTTCTTGAAAGTCCTTCTTGAAAGCTGCCTTACTGCCTCTCTAACAGCTTTGCTGAAACACATTTGAAAAGCCCAGCTGAGGAACAGAAATAAATATGCTGTGCACAAGTGTATCTGACTGTAGGAAAAAAGGAGGACTTACTTACAAAGCTCACTTTTTCAAATAGAATATTGAAATTAATATCACTGCAGTTTGATACATGAAGGGTTACATTGAGCAGATGCTTTAGTTTGGGCAGAAAAAACTTAACTGTTGAAAGGGAACAAGACAGCTGCTTTGTTCTGCTTCTATTCTATTCTATTCTATTCTATTCTATTCTATTCTATTTTCATTAATCCAGAAACTGAAAAGCAAGAATCACTTTGCATCAAACTCAGGGGACATCCTAGAAAGATTTTTAATACGGATTAATAGCACCTTTATGTGACATTACTGTATATTCCCCCACATTCCTCTTGCTAGAGCTGTTCCTTGAGCAACCTGCAGAATGCATCTGTTACAAATAAAGTACATAATCTCCTAGGGCGTTCACATCAATAAGAGCAAGACAAGGAATATACAGTAGAAAAAAAAGCCGTTAATTTTGTAATCTGGGTATCTACTATTTTTTTTTGCACCTAATGCTCTACATATTCTATGTTTTCACTTATTAAAGGCCTGATTCTCTTCTCAGTTAAAACCAAGCAAATTGGAAAGAATCTTCAAAAAATTTACCTAAGCTAAGAGGAGTGAGAAACACCAGAAACAAGTCTTTCTTTCCCCCTTTCAAACATCAGAACACTTGACATTGCCAACTTGCATTTTCAGTCACAGGTAAAAAATGAAAAGGGGAAGGCATTTTCTCAGGATTTACAGCAGCAATAAACAAATATCAAGCTACACCAATTTGAGGAAAATGATTGCTGTCACTTAGATTTTTGTAAACTCTGATTAGGTGAGAAAACCAGCCCAGACAAGGGCCTCTTCATGTGACTGCAATGCTTCAAATAGAGAGTGCCAGAAAATCCAGAAGCCCTTTTTGCTGCCTTACTCCCCTTATAGTGTAAAGTCAGGTCATGTTCTGATCTCAAATTTTATTTTCTTAAAACTAAGAAAATGCTTCGTAAGAAATTAGCACTCGTCAATGGAATAAAATTATACAGATTCATAAAGAATTAACCATTATTTAGAAAGGTATGGCAGAGATGCTAAGGTAATATTTAAAAATACTGTATTCACGCAGTATAATGTCACTTTGATCAGGGCTAGATTGGCTATGTACTGAAAAACAGTGTAACTTTGCACAGGCAGAACACATTGCACAGCAGTCAGTGTTTCCATGGGAATCATAAAGATTTTCTTTGCTTCTGTATGACAGGACAATAACTTTAGTCCCATATTATTAAGCTGCTGATTTAGATATTTCTTTCCTCTTATGTGTTTGGAAGCAAAGGATATGGCAGCACCATCAAGACTACATCCAGGAGGTACCTCTGGATGTAGGAATCTTTTTAGTTGGTCTGGCACATAAGCACATGCCATTTCTGCAGGCTGAATACTCCCCAAGCATTTCATTCATGGCTTACCATTCTTAACTCTGATCAAATTAAACAGAAAGATAAAATAATATCCTGTTATAATCAAAAGTGTTACACAATTATAAGTAACACAACTAACAAGCAGCAGAAAAAATAATCCAATACATTAGCTGGCAAATATTCCCTACATGCAGTCAGGGGAAAATAATTAAAGCCATAAGGGCATATCATTGTTATGTGAAAAATGCAAAATGTTTTGATTAAAATCTCTATCCCCTGGGATCATACCGTCCAGTTTGACTTAATGCATAATTGCACAATTTCAGCAATATTTGATAACGTGATCTTTCTCTTTCCAGTAATGCTTGGGAATAAACAGAGATGGAGATGAAAGGGAGACGGTGCTGTTGTTGAGCACATTAACCAAAATGGAATGTAACGTGAGTTCACTAAGTTCAGATGATGAGTTCAGGATCAACACTCTCACAAGGGTTTAACTTCTGCCGGTTCATGTAGCTGCAATGTGAATTGTTTGGGTTTCACAATTGCTGTTCATGCAGTTTGTTGTAATGGTTCTTCTTTCCCTTTAAAAGAATGCAGCGATTTGTGCACTTTGTGCACTAATCTTCTGAGATGCTGATTCTCCTCTTCTTCCATAAAAGGTGGACTCTGTCCCATGCTAAGCCCAATGAGAAGTCAGTTCATCCTTCCCTTCCTGTTTATCCTTACGTTTATCTTCTCTGTTTAGAACCCTGTTGTTTGAAAAACAGTCTGCCCTTTTACTAGGTTTGTCTTTCAAATGCAAAGCACAGCAGCAGACAGAGCTAATGGCAGTTGAAGATTTTATCTATTAGAAGAAAAAGGTCTCTTTCTCATCTGTTTTAAGCTTACTTCCTATTAGTGTTATTAAATGCCCCTTGGTTCTACTGCTAGGGATTTGAAGAATAACAGTTCCTCATTCAGCCTAGTCAGTGGTCTCATGGTTTTGTAAAGGTCTATCGTATCCCACTCCAGCCTTTACCTCCTCACTCAAGAGATCCTACCTTTTAAAAATAGCTCTCTCATAATAGCTGTTCCATTCCTTTAACCACTGAGTTGCCATTCTCTGTACCTTTCTTCATGCCACTACATTCTTCTTGTGTTGCAGAGACCAGAACTTCACTCAGTACTCAAGATGTGGGTGTACCAAGATTCTATATAGTGGCAAAAACATGCTTTGTCATCTTCTCAGTACCCTTCCTGATCATGCATAGCATTTTACTGGGGTTTTCTGGCTGCCATTGCACCCCGAACTGATGATTTCAGGAAGCTCTCTGCAATAACCCCAAGGGCTTTCTCCAGAGTTGTAACCGCCCATTCCAAGCTCAGCATCATGTAAGCATGACTTAAATTATTTCATCTTCCTTACATTTATCTACAATGGAGTTCATCTATGGCTTTTTTGCCCACTCAATACATCACCCTATTATTTAAAAAACACCACTGCTAAATTTAAGAAGCCATCTAATTTTAAATTAGCACTTAAAATTAAACACAAATATCAGAAAATCAAGGAGAACTAACTTACCCTGGCAAACAAAAATTGTATCCACTCTGTAGATGCCAAAAGCAAAATGGATGAATGTATGTATTAGTCCACACTTCCAGTGCACAGCTTAGCTATTGCTGATTCCAGCACCAGACCAGATATATGTACAGTATTTGGTTTGATACATTACTGTAGTAAAAGTCTCTCACTTTTGTTTAAATGAAAAGAAATAAAGAAGCAAATGACTATTTTTAAAAGGTGAGGGTTTAAACCTCATATTTTAATTTTGCCTTAAAATCTACAAATATAGGCAACAGCTCATCATCAATTCCTTTACGATGATAAACACCAGTGAGGAGAAGAACACCAGTTCTGGGATAAAAATGTGGTGGTTTGCTTTGTTTTCCTTAAAGCGTATTCAGTTCTATGTGAAAACTCATCAGCAGTATTTTGGCTGTTGTTCTACTGAACCAGAATTACAGATCACCTAAAAGGAGAAACATGCCCATGGTTATATTGGCACAGAATATGTCTGATGCACTGATAGACATCTTCTGTGAGTTATCAGGAATATATTTGATATCTTGTTAGGCATCTTTGTTGAAACTCTTTAACTAAGAGATCACAGTGGTAGCTTTTACATTTCTTCTCCAACAATCATCTTAACTGCTTAAAATAAAATATAAAACTGAGGTGAGGTTAATATCTGACAAAATCAAAGTGGGTCAGTTTACCTGAAATACTAAAGCAGACTTTTAATACTAGAAAAAATTATGGCCTGTTACTAAGGAATAAAAACAGTCACACACTAAGTGTGCACAGTGCCGTAATTTACATGTTCAGAGGACAAAAATACTATTATCTGTAAGAGGGTCAGCAGTAGACAGTACAATATGCAAATCTCTTCTTCAAGACTATTTAAAAGTTACCAACATTTTTTCCTAGGAAAAAAACTTACTTGGCTATCTACTTACAGAAGATCTCTTTAAATATATGGGCTCATATATATATACACACACATAGATATAAATAAATATATATATAAATAAAAATTCACAGGGATATCAACCCTATGCCTTTGAGTAACACCCAACAAAGTACCACAAATTTCCTCTATGCAGGATCATGCTGCATGTTATACATAGGTATTATAAACTTATTTATAAGTTTACTGAGCTCTATGAGAACAGGTTTGTAGGAGACATGTTAACACTGGTATAGATTAAGTGTTAAAGTGTTGAGATGACTAGGCCTTAGCCTGAGGATTAACTAATGGAACAGAGCATGAGAAACTACTGGACATTATATGAGAAATTGCTGGACATAATAAATAACAGTGAGAAACTGGCAACAGTTACAGACAGCACCCTGATGGATGGCTTTCACAGGTGTTCTAGGAGGAGTTATGCAGTAAGCAGCCAACTGCATAGCTATCTGAAGGAAAGTATTTGGTACCTTTGGGGGAGAATAATCTTGTCAAGGAAAACAGCATCTAGATAACCACATCAGTAACACCATATAAGGGCAAGATTACTTAGGTATCAATATCAGAAATATGAAATTTGCATACAGATGTAGAAAAACTGGGACCAATGTCAAAAAAAGTATTTAGGGACAAGTTTTTTATTTATGAGGAGACAAGGATAAAGAAAGGGACCAAGGTGGATGTGAAGGGGGGATAAGTGGCTTAGTCAAGTGTAAGCAATCTGATGGTTAGTATATTTGTCTGGTCAAGCCCTGCGTCTGATTATCGCAGACTATGCTATCTTCTTATTACATCCTATTTCTAACTGTGTGAACTCAATGTCTGTTCTTTGTGGGTGTTACTCATTAGCATACTTCAAGACGAACTAGCCAGCAAGGAGGAGGAGATCTCCATCTGGAAAAACTCAAGGTCTGAGCTGATGACTGGAGGTAAAGGGACTAGGGTCTCAGCATGGGCATTAGATGGACTTAAAAAGCCTCATGCTAATATCTGAAGGATCTATGATTGTGAATGAGTGAACACATTCTGGTAGCAAACTTCAATCCAGCTGAACCAGCCAGCAAGTAGAAGACGACCCACATCTGGAAAAACCCAAGGTCTGAGTCAAAGAATGGGTAAGGGGCCCAGGGTGCAGGCAGGGACATTAGGTAGACTGAAGTCCACACTAATATTCAAAGGATCTGTGAATGCAGGTTTGTTTCTGAAGAAAGTAAATGTGGGGGAGGGCTGCATGTGTGTATGTTTTCACTAATAAAATTCACTGCTGATAAACTGGATGGGAGAAACAGGATCAGGCTGTCATCCTTCAGGTTTGTGTGAATGCTGATTGTGTTTAGGTGGGTGCCAGCAGAGGCACTGCTTTCTAATCAGTATTAGTCTGCGTAGTCCCCCATGTGTGGTGTATCTGCATGCGTTTGTATTGAGAATATACGTTCAGCCTCACTACTGGCTGGACGTATAAATGGGAACAGCAGCAGCATACTCTATCTATTAAACCAGGACAGGAGGAAACCCCTGGGTCTCTTAGACCACGGGATTGATTCAGGTTCATGAATGAAAATATGCATATGTGAAAGCTCCAGAAGAAAAGACAAAAAACAGGTATAGAAGAATAGCATGAGTTAGAATGCAATCTGGCCGCTGTCGTTAGAGACAACAAAAAATGTTTTTACAAATACATTAACGACAAAAAGAGAGCCAAGGAGAATCTCCATCCTCTATTGGATGCCGGGTGGAACGTTGTCACCGAGGATGAGGAAAAGGCTGAGGTACTTAATGCCTTCTTCGCCTCAGTCTTCAATAGTCAGACCAGCCACCCTCAGGGTATTCAGCCCCCTGAGCTGGAAGACGGGGA
>JAYKAV010002938.1:466167-522688 GCA_035582835.1 Phoebastria nigripes | reverse complement strand
CTGGAAGTATTTAAAAGACGTGTAGATGAGGCACTTAGGGACATGGTTTAGTGGGCATGGTGCTGTTGGGTTGACGGTTGGACTTGATGATCTTAGAGGTCTTTTCCAACCTTAATGATTCTATGATTCTATGATTCTATGAGTTGATAGCATAGATTGGCAGGGCATAAAGATCCCAGCACATGCACATGAAGCTTCTCAGGGCATCCAGGTTAGAAAAAAAGGAACAACTTAAAAGCACAGCCTACATCCAGGAAAGGAGACAAAAGGCTGAGAGTAGACTGCATTATTGCCTAATGACTCAACAGAGGTGAGTCAGGAAGGAAAGATGAAAGATCACGTTCATTCTCAACTTCCAAAGGGTACTATTGTCACCAATCAAGAACAACCCAGGAGACATGATAAGACCTCAATAAGCAGCATCCCTTATCTTCTGTGACCCCATAGTAAATCCTAGCCAGTCCATGCGGACACATGCATCTTAGTGCTAAGAAGTATGTGAGTATAAAAAAAATAATTTTTTCCCCCTCTATATGGTCTTGTCTTGAGCTTTGCTGTTATTTGTACATAGTTTAAAATAAAAGAGGTTATTCATCCCCACTGTTACCAAAGACAATATTACTCCTCTGATTCTGACTCCTTCCAGCTATTGATTACAAACAAAACAACGATCTATGTACTGAAATTAGAGGTGTTATCAGGAGCAATAGAAAGAAGAAATTAGCTAAAACCTGTTTTTACTACAAAGGCATAAAAATCCAATGCAGTTTTAAGGTAGAGATTTCATGTCAGCCAGAAAAGTCAGGTAATGCCAATGTATTCTCCATGCACCTCTGTGCTGATCACAGCTATTAAACAGACAAATTTATTCATTTGGTTCCCAAAAAACACTGACAAAAGTCTGACAAAAAAAAAACCACACCACAAAACAAACCCCTCACCACACATGGTTGTTAATAATCTCTAGTCTAAAACAGACAGCACAACTATCTCTATGCTGTTTCCAACTGACTAGCTGTCTGAAGGCTAAAACCACACTTGTAGACTTAGATGAAAATGCTGCTATCAATAGAAACCAATTGTCCTTAATCACCATACATTTTTAGTTTTTTTCTTTCTTCAGAAGCCTTGTCACATTCTCAGTGTAGCCAGGAGAGTGCTGAACAAATGAAGTAAATGTTCAACAATATATTTGCCTTTATTACTTGATCTGTAAGAATCTGAAATTCGGAAGTGACACTTTATAATAAAAATACAGGGGAACTTCAACTATAAGCATCATTTTGCATTCTATTTAGATTTAGCATCACAATTTTTTTCCCTCTAGATAGCTACATATTAAAGGATGATCTATTAATTTTTAGTTCTTATATATTTGTTCTTATGCATATCTATATGCATTTTATATATTTGTTTATATATATACACACATTATATATGTTTTTATATATAAAACCAATATATATTGTTTACTATATTTCATATATTTGTTTTATATATATATTTGTTAACTTACATTTTCATGGGTATCAGTGCTTTGTGCTGCTTTAACATCTTAAACCTCTCATTTCTCTGGCCAGTTAATCCAGATTTATAGCTTTTCTGCACGCAATGTTTGCAAAGCACACACAAAATTTACCAGATTTACTGCTAAATCTGACTGTCCTCTGGAATCAAACTGATTAACTAGAAGTGAATTGCTTAATATTGTCTTAAAACAATTGCATTAATAGACATCTGCAAAAGAATCTCAGTCAACAAAATCTGTTAACTGGAAGAGAAAAGCTAATTTCAGCCAGTTCTGCATTATAAATAATTTTACCGGTACTCTTCATGACTAATAAAATTTTATGTTACGGGAACTCTTGCGATCATAGTCCTCAGCTCTTCACTGAAAAACCTTGTTTATTTCAAAGGTTCAAATAGTAGGTAAGATAGTTGTAAAACTACACAAAGTCCAACAAAGAGAAGTACTAACTTTTTTAGAGCGCATTCCAACTCGTTCTTTTCATTATCTGCTTCTTGGAGCTGGGAAAAAATTCTGACCAGGAAGTCTTCAAAATTGGAAAGTAAATGAGGTTCGTCTTTTCTCAGCTGCAACCAAAGTTGCTTCACATCACTCTCACTGAAAGAAGAGATCATAAAGGATTCATTAAGAGAGAACATTTCTCAGGCTGCAATAAACGTTCACAGCATCCTAGTGGATGAAGGCTTCAGGGCATCACTAGTAAGAACACAAGGTTTATTAAAAACAAGGGCTACTTAAGCAGTGCCAGATTTGAAAAGGATGAGGTGGGTGGGAAATGATGGAAATTGCATTTATTCAAAAAGTGCATCATAAAGTTTGGCCATGTATGACTGCAGAGAATCACAGGAACTGCTTGTTTAGTGGGTGCCTTGCCAGACACTTCATCTAAACAGGAATGGATAAGAAAGGAGACAGATGAGATACACTGTACCATCCCATCACTTCTATTAGAAGCAAAGAAGTTCCCACAAATCTAGTGGGGAGGGGTCAGTGGGAAAGCTAATCAAAAACACTTCCTCATGAGAAATGAATGAGACTCAGCCTCCTAAGTTACTTAGACAAGTTAACAAATTGCATTTGTACTGTCTTCTTTCATTTTCAATCCATTTTAATTCCATGGTGGGACTGCTACAAAAATCAGAACACGGTATCTTGAAAATTTTGATTTAAAGATTTACCAAGAGAATGTTTTGTTTCCAAATCTGTTCAGCAGATACAGGAAAAAAGATGTTCTACTGTGAATGATAATGGGTTTTTTAATACTTTGCCAAAATTCTCCTGAATAACAACTTTTGTTTGTTTCCTCCTGACTCATTCTCTTCCATGTGCATTGTAAGCCTGAACCTAGCCAGCAAAGAGTGCTATATTTAAAGGACAAAATGAGCATAAGAATAGAAAAAGTGGGTGATACAAAATCTCTTCATGATGAAAGCCTTTCAGGATGACTGACAATCAATTCTTTCCTGTAACAGGCAGTCAGGTGAAGAGAAGCACTGATGAGCATTTTTATTCCATGGTAAGGATCACTGATGCATTTCTTAAACATTCCTACTATCTGTCCAGATTCTCTCCCATTTTTGCCCTGTGCTTTTTTTGATCTAGAACATTCATTGTGATTGACCAATGAATGTCAGGGCAACACACAAGAAGCTCTTAGAGCAGTTTTTGCACTCTGTGTTTCAGAGTGAGTCATCCTGGTCCTGGAAGAGGTAGTGTTATCAGAACAATCACAACATGCAATTATGCATGGAGGGGAGAAAAAGCAGAAAAAGGGGAGAAAACATTCTTTCTTATGGTTAACTGGTGCACTTTAAACACAGCCCTTGCCAAAAAAGCAGTCATCATGCATTGTTTGATTGAAAATCAGTGGCATCTGTGGATTACATGCTAGTAATTATCTATGTTCAAAACCCATGGTACATCAGTGGGTTAATGGTATAGCCTTCATATGGCACAAACGCACATTTCATGTGCCTGGAGTACAATAGCTCTGCTCTTGGAAATTTTGGTTGAATGGCATTTTATCATCTCTGACAACCAAGAAAATTAATTTTTAAACAATCACTGTGTTACTGAGCAGCCTTGGTTCTCATCTTTCATCTTCCATTGGATTCCATTAAACTCAAACCCAGAGCTGAATCATAAAAGATCATACAATCTATTACTACTGCTGTGAAGACTCACTCATCCAAAACCTTTTTAGCTCCAAGCCGATCCATCAGATTTGAGAACTGGAACTCTTCATCCTCATCATCACTCACGGTATCTTCGCATTTAAGTGGGCAGGCTGTTTCACCTTCTGATTGCTGCATCATCTCATTATTCAAAGCAATCTGCCCCAAAAGAAACTGGCCTAAGAATTAGAAATTACACACGTTAGCATTTTCAGAACTTACTATAAGAAGCAATGTCACTGAAGAGAACATGCTAAAGATCAAATTTTACAGTAAATATAATTTGTGAGGGAAACACCTACACTTGTTTACAGGAAAAGGGAGTATAATGAAACAACAAAAGGATGAGTCATGGCAAGAGGATCCTTGAGTTCTATGCCTGACTTTATCCCCAGTTTAATGTCTAACCTTCAGTAAATCACTCACCTCAAAATTCACAAGCATACTGAAAAAATTCAGACCTCCATAAACAAAAGACATAAATTGCAGCAACAAGCACTTTATAAATGTTGTGGCCTTATTTCTTGATATGCTTAAATAGAAGTTAAGAATCTAAAATAACCACAGCATTGTTACTGATAAAATGTACCTCCTATTTTAACATTCTTTTTAGTGCATGACCAAAGGCACACCTCAAATTCCTGTATAAACTGCATATAGAAAGCTACATTTTATTAACACTTATTTCCCTCCATTTGACTTGTAAGCATTTTAATTCCTCTAAACTTGACCCCTACAGCAGTTTCTTCCATCTATTTGGGATATTTCTATTACTAACAGAAAGATTGGATCATGGAGACATGGTGGGATGGCGCCCATGACTGGAGTGTTGCAATGGAAGGATACAGGCTCTTTAGGAAGGACAGGAAGGGAAGATGAGGAGGGGGAGTTGCCCTTTATGTGAGAGAGCAGCTGGAACGCATGGAGCTCTGTGTGGGGATAGAAGAGGAGCTGATGGAGAGCTTATGGGTTAGGATTAAAGAGAGGACAGGCAAAGAGGACAGTATAGTGGGTGTCTGCTATGGGCCACCCGACCAGGAAGAACAAGTGGATGAGGCCTTCTACAGACAGATAGGAACAGCCTCATGTTTGCAGGCCCTGGTCCTCATGGGGGACTTCAACCACCCTGATGTCGTTGAAGGGACAATGCAGCAGGACATAAGCAAACCAGGAGGTTCCTGGAGTGCATTGATGATAACCTCCTCTTCCAAGTGATAGAGGAGCCAATGAGGMGAGGTGCTTTGCTGGACCTCATACCCACCAACACGGAGGGTCTCATTGGGGATGTGAAAGTCAAAAGAAAGGCTTGGCTTCAGTGACTGTGAGATGGTGTAGTTCAGGATCTGGAGGGCAGGGAGGAAGGTGAAAAGCAAGCTCATAACCCTGGACTTCAGGAGAGCAGACTTTGGCCTCTTCAAAGATCTGCTTGGAAGAGTCCCTTGGGATAAGGCCCTAGAGGGAAGAGGGGCCCAAGAAAGCTGCTTAATATTCAAGGATCACCTCCTCCAAGCTCAAGAGAGCTCCATCCCAATGAGTAAGAAGCCAGGCAAAAATGCCAGGAGGCCTGCATGGATGAACAAGGAGCTCCTGGCCAAACTCAAACACAAAAAGAAAGCACACAGAGGGTGGAAGCAAGGATGGGTAACCTGGGAGGAATACAGAAACATTGTCTGGGCATGCAGGGATGAAGTTAGGAAAGCTAAAGACCAAATGGAATTGCATCTGGAGAGAGATGTAAAAAAAAAAAAAAGGAGGGCTTCTATAAGTACATAGGAGACAAAAGGAAGACTAGGGAAAATGTGTCCCTCAACAAGATGAGGGACTTGGTTACACAGGACATGGAAAAGGCAGAAGTACTGAATGCCTTCTTTGCCTCAGTCTTTACTAGCAAGACTAGCCTTCAGGAATCCCAGGTCCCAGAGATCAGAAAGATTGGAGTAAGGAAAATGTACACTTGGTGGAAGAGGATCAATCAGGTCAGGGAACACTTAAGTAAACTGGACGTACATAAGTCCATGGGCCCTGATGGGATGCACCCAGGAGTGCTGAGGGACTGGCAGATGTCACTGTGAGGCCACTCTTGATAATCTTAGATCGATCATAGTGACTGGGAGAAGTGCCAGAAGACTGGAGGAAAGCAAATGTCACCCCGATCTTCAAGAAGGGCAAGAAAGAGGACCCAGGGAATCACAGGCTAGTCAGCCTAACCTTGATCCCTGGGAAGGTGATGGAGCACCTAATCCTGGAAACCATTTCCATACACATTAAGGATGACAAAAACATCAGGAGTAGTCAGCATGGATTCACCAAGGGGAAGTCATGCTCGACCAACTTGATAAACTTCTGTGATGAAGTGACTGGCCTGGTAGTTGAGGGGAGAGTGGTGCATATTGTCTACCTGGACTTCAGTAAGGCCTCCAACAAGATTGTTATAGACAAGCTGTTGATGTACAGGCTGGATGAGCATTCAGTGAGGTGGATTGAAAAGTGGCTGAATGGCTGGGCCCAGAGCGTGGTGATCAGTGGTGCAAAGTCTAGTTGGAGGCCAGTGACTAGCATGTACCCCAGGGATCAATACTGGGTCCAGTCCAGTTTAACATCTTCATTAATGACCTGGATGATGGGGCAGAGTGCACTCTCAGCGAGTTTGCAGATGACACCAAACTGGGAGGAGTGGCTGATACCATGATGAGGGTTGTGCGGCCATCCAGAGGGACCTCGACAGTCTGGAGAAATGGGCTGACAGGAACCTCATGAAGTTCAACAAGGATAAGTGCAAAGTCCTGCACCTGGGGAGGAACAACCCTGTGTACCAATACATGCTGGGGGCCACCCAGCTGGAAAGCAGCTTGGCAGAAAAGGACCTGGGAATTCTGGTGGACACCAAGTTGAGCAGGACCCAGCAATGTGCCCTTGCTGCAAAGGTGGCTAACGGTATCCTCGGCTGCATTAGACACAGTATTGCCAACAGGTTGAGGAAAGTGATCCTTCCCCTTTATTCTGCACTGGGGAGACCACACCTGGAGTTCTGTGTCCAAATTCAGTACAAGAGAGACATGGACATACTGGAGAGAGTCCAACAAAGGGCCACAAAGATGATTAAGGGACCGGAGCATCTCTCATATGAGGAAAGGCTGAGACGGCTGGGAATGTTTAGCCTAGAGAAGACAAGGCTCAGGGGGATCTTATTAATGTATATAAATACCTGAAGGGAGGATGCAAAGAGGATGGAGCCAGGCTCTTTTCAGTGATGCCCAGTGACGGGACAAGAGGCAATGAGACAAACAAAGAGACAAACTAAAACACAGGAGGTTCCATCTGAACATCAGGAAATACTTTTTTACTGTGAGGATGACTGAGCACTGGCACAGGTTGCCCAGGGAGGTTGTGGAGTCCCCCTCATTGGAGCTATTCAAAAGCCATCTAGATGTAGCCCTGGGCAATGGGCCTGAGGTGGCCCTGCTTGAGCAGGGGGGTTGGACCAGATAACCTCCAGAGGTCCCTTCCAACCTCAACCATTCTGTGATTCTGTGATTCAGATATTCCTGGCTATTGACACCACATCATAGTCATGAGAGACTTTCATGAAAGTCATGAGACTTTCTCAACAATTTTTCACTAGCCAACAACACATAATGTTACCTTGTATTTGCTCTAGTAAGCGTTGAGAACTCTATAGAATAATTGATTATAAGAAATAACCATGGATTGACAAATGAGTTGATTCAGTTTAAATTAAACATGAGGCTAAGCAAGAATAGATATTACTGAAATCAATTGGTCTGAAGGCTTCAAGTAAATTAACAAACAGGTGAAGCTTGAAACTGTCTTAGAATTGGAGATAAAAAGGGTATATATATATATAGACAAGACAGCCCAAAATACTGAGACCTGCAAAGAATACTAAAACAAACAGCTACAGGCTTTTTAGCTACATCCATAAAAAGAAAGGAAGAAAGAAGTACAGTAGTTGTACAGTAAGGATGCAGAAGTGAAATTGCCACATGAATAATCAATGCACTTGTGCTCAGTTGGGGAAGACCAGATACATTCCATCAAATTCTGAAGTGCCAGCTATTTTATTTGAACATCTGCAAGTCAGAATTTTTAAGGAATCTAGGCAAAAGGGCTATTGTGATTTTCTGCAGAGGATCTTTGGTTATATTCTGAATTCTAGTACACAGGTTACCATAGACCCAAGGAAACAGAAATAGTGGTGTGGTTTTATGGTTTTATCAACTCTATCTTGCATTTTTTCTCATAGCACCCAGCAGAGCATGTTAACAGAGACAATAGAATATGTTGCAAAGACAGGTTACAGTAAATTTCAGATTTACCACCATTTAGAAATATGAACGGGATTCTCCCATACTAATTGGTGCAGTACAAGTTTTCTCCAGACACTACTCTGCTTTCTCTGTTCTCTAGTTTTCTAAAGCAGCCTTTAGCTAGTACGGCTTCTGCTTCTACTAGGAATGCCAACACCATCACCTAGCCAAATGTATGACTACCTAGCCTGGATGCCTAGAATATACCTGTCAATCCTGTGTAGCAGGTTAAAATGTAGCATGCTTTACACTGTCTATCCTTATGTTTTATGTGAATCCTATAGATAGATGCTGTTGAAGGCAGCACCTTGTCTGTGGCAGTCTGTACAGCCTGCTGTGTCCATGTCCTTTGTGTGTCTGTGTGTGTGCATGTGTGGGTGTCTCTGGGATACACGTTTAACTTCACTACCAGTTGAAGCTGCAAACAGGAAAGCAGCTGCCACATCCATCTGGGTCTCTGAACTGGGCTCCAGCAGCTGGGCAGGAGGAATCCCCAGGCTCTGGAGCTGCTGGAGATGGCAGCCACTTACAACCTCCCTTAACAGAAAATGTTGGTTTTGCAGGAACTACTTATGAAAATAATCTTCATTTAACTAAGAAATATGTATAATTTACTTACGAAAAGTAAGGAGTAATACATTATTTCATTTTTAAATAATGGCAATTTGCAGATTAAAGCATACTCTTTATTAAGATACTTGATCTGGCTCTAAAATGGGAGAGGTGGGACATGAGAGAATTAAAATTTCAAATGATTGATGATTTGCAAACAAAAATTAAGGTCCTATTTACTGGGCCTATACATAGTATTTAAATGGAGATTCAATGTTACAATTCACACATCGAAGAGATTCAGTTTTCTAGAGAAAATGCTTAAACGTGATGCTTTTAGTCAGCAGAGCTAAAATTTAAGTACAGAAATTATTCTGCATAAACAACCAAACACAGTCTCACTAACTAACATTGTCATCTTATCTGGAACCTTTTAGCTGGGGAGAAAACAACCCTTTCACAAACACAGAGAACATGACAGTAAGAGTGCTGTTGCAAAGCAGGCAGTTACAAAGAACTTATCAGCTCCCGTCATGCAGTAATAATAATTGCCTCATCCTGTTTTGTTTTGAAATAAAGTAACATCACTTAAAGAATTAATTTGTTGTAGAAAGCATTCCCACAGCTGTAAGGACAGTGGTATTAACACATTTTCAACATTGTCTTACATTAATCCTAGAGATAATCTTAATTATCTCTCAGGTCTTATGACCTGATATGAAATAAAACACAATTTTCTTTCCCCAAGGGAAATTTTCCAAAATTTGTTCATAGATCTACTCCACGGCTTAAAACAGGTGTTACATCATATGTCTCATATTGTGCTATGGCTTGCCATCTTACACAGGAGAGAAAGACCCTGGAGCCCTTTGTCTATAAATTTGACCACTTCTTCATCTGTTACATGTATCTGCTATACCTAGGGAATAGTCTGGCTCCCTGTGTGCATCGTTAAGTGTACTGTTAAGATAAAATGCTTCTTTATTGATGTGGAGAGTATAGAATATGAATAAAGCTCTATACAGGAGACACGCTTTCCAAACTCACTGAATCCTGTGGTGAACTCCCTTGGGGTAAGTGAGCCATTGCCATCAGCATCCAATGTAACAAAAACTTTTTCAAGCTCTTCCAGGCTAAGAGGTAACTCCGGATGCAGTCTCTGGAATGACAAAACATGCAGCAACTTTACCCAGTACTACAGGATGAGAGGAAGACTAGATTCTACAGAACATCCATAATACAGAAGGATAGGTCCTTTTGTGTCCCAGAGTGAAAATTCAAATACATCACAGAGTAAAACAATATCAACTGAGGGAGATTTGCTTTTATGACTTCATTATTTGCCTTTATGAATCCTTTATGACAAAGCAGTGAGAACAATCACCTTGTGACACAGATTCCAATCACACAGGCAAGAGGTAGAATTTGAGGTGGAGTCTCAGCATCCTGTTGAAATGGCTTTATTATCTTGGTGAAATGCCTTGATTACCATGCATCTGGGCAAACTTGCCAGCAGAACTGTATGCCTAGTTCCTTCCATGTGATGAAGTCAAGCAAGAGACTCTCTAAACAAGAACATTATAGAGGGTATACTGTCCTAATTAAAGCTGCTTTAAAATGTGTAAATAAATAAATAAATAAATAAATAAAACAAAGCTAAGAAAGCTGCATGGTCCAAGGAGCAAACCTGCTGCTCCTGTAACGAGTTAAATGTAGTTCATGACTGTCTACTTCTGAAATGCAGCATGCTCACACCAAAAAAGACAAAACTTCATGAAACCAGCTCCACAAAATCACTTATTTTTTCCTGAGAATCTAAAGACAGGCATAAAAAAAAAAAAAAAATTCTTTAAATCTGGCCCTAATGGTTTTACTGTAATTCTTTTAACAGTATAGACAGATTCCCAGAAATAGGAGGAAACTGGATTGGCAAACAACTACAATCGCAAGGGTTTCCACTGGGAGACAGCACTAGGAAGAGTAAAGCCTTTCCTCAGCTTGGGAAGCAATATAAATATACACTGGTGAAGTCCTCTAGTTTATTAGTTAATATTTTAATCTCTTCCCTGAACTCCTATTGTATATACAACATACTAAAATTGCAAGCTAATAGGTTGATAAAGTTCATCAGAACAAAAGTGCTAATCTGTTCCACTGTGGGGAAGGGGTTTAGGGCCAAAGAAAGTCTCTCCTGCAATCCAAGAACAATAGAAACCACTATTCAATATACCAGGCCATATAGCCAAGGTAAGAATTGCCTGAGTGCATTAACCAGGACTTCCCTGGCTGCAGCGAAGGGTTTAGGGTATACATTATAAACCTGTATGAGTTGAAGGGAAGAGCAGTAAAAGGAATTCCAAGGTGATCTTGAGAAGGGAAAGCAACAGAGCTTCTAAAGCACAGAACTATCTGGAATAGTCACGAGGGGATTTCTGAGCAGGATTACTTGTGCATTGCTGCTGCTTCCAAAAAACTAAGAAAACTTGATGGACGCTTAGTCTAAATATGTTACTTCATCAGCGATACACCTGACTTATTATCAGTTTCCCACTTAAACACACCCATCTTCCCAAAGCTTTAGATTTTAATCTCTTAGATCTAAAGGGAAACTTTTTAAAATTAGCTTCTCTTGTAAAATTCTTACAGTCTACACGGCACTGATGAGGGAGGAAGTGCTTCAGGCAACTTAATCTTTTTACTCTTAGAAAAACAGAAACTGTACTCCTACTGTGAGATCTTCGGGACCTGCTAAAGGAGTGCTTCTTGAGAGCTGGCTGTCGTCTTCTGACCATGTCATAAACACAGACTGCTTGTAGGTCTTGCTGCAAACCTGACTGATAAATATATGCTTCTCCAACTACAGCTGGAGTGCCCTATTGCAGGGTCCAATTTCTGAACTGAATTATACTAATTTTGCAGTAGAAAACACCACAATTACTTGCCTTTTCTTGAAAAAAAATGAAAATAGGAGATTTTGAAGAATGTACCGACATTTTGCTCCATTAAATTCCCTGAGGATAATTTACTGACTTTGATGAACTGGGGCCACACTTACTATTGTTACTAAGATTAAGTCAATGTTTTCCCAACCTCTTGTTTTTATTCTTCAAAAAAAATTTTAAGCCTTTTTTTTTGTTAGGAAAACAAAATGTTACTGTTGGTCTCATAAGCGTGTTTTTGTTTATTTGCTCATTTTGGGCTTACTGTAAAAATACATAGATCCTTTCAATATGAGGCTCTTAAAAATTAAAAAAAAAAAAAAAAAAGAAATAAAACATATCCAAAGATACCACTGGAGCTTAAAGAGAAATTATCTGCATTGCCATCCAACGTGCTCTGTGCTTTCATGATGTCTATGCTTACTTATCTGAAAATACCAAGCTTTTACTCTGCTAAATAAAAAGACAGAGGTCAAATAGCTAAGAGCAAGATCTGAACCCAATTCTGCTATATGCATTAAAACAAAACATTTTGCAACACTAATTCTCGTTACTCATGATAACCTCAAGGCCCAAAGTGTAAAGCTGTGGTTTCAAGTCTCAGGTAGAATTTGCTTTCTTGCAATTTCAGAAAACCTCGTTTGGTTGAAAGTTGAGCCCATTGGGTATTTTGAAATGGAATGAAAAATTCAGAACCACCAGTATTAACATAATCTCAAAATAAACAGCATGATATAATCAGGGAGGAATAAATCTTTAATATAATTACTATATTATAGACACATCAGAAAACTTTGTTTGCAAGATCTGTTCCACTGAAGTTAACTGGATTTTAGATACTCAGCACTTTTTAGATACTCAGCACTCTCTGTTGAAAATCGTGCCTCATATCACATGACTAAAGATTAAAAAGCTTAATGTTAGCATCTTGTATTGGAAGCAATGCTTCATTAATGGTAAGTAGTACTGAACTAACAAACACAGGATGCAGAAGTGATCAACACTTGGTACCTTTTAAGGAAAAAACTGATTTAATCTATTGATTTATGTCTTTGCTATAGGGAGTGACATCATGAAAAGTGCAATCAAAATCAACTATACTGATATCAAACTCATGTTTGCAACGCAGGGATTCTAGCTAACTAGTCATTCTAATCAAGCAGAATAACTGTAACAGTATATGTCTAATGTACAGTTGTTCAGTATAAAACACCATTATTTTGTGTATTAATAAAATAATGGATACCAAATCTGTTAGAAAACATTGTAGATTAGATTACTGTCACTGGTATCCAAATAAATCTCTATTAATCCACTACTGAATTACAAGGAAGATGGGACAATGAGAAAGCTATCACTGGCTTCAAAGAATCTGGGTTTCTGAATTGCTGGAATTAATATAAAAAACTTTCATTTATCATTTTTATTCACTGTCACTAAATTACTGTAAGGTCAAATGGAGGAGATGGGTCTCACCCCAGTTTTTTGTCAATGGAACTGCATTGATTTCAGCTGAATTACTCTTGATTTACTAAAGTGTTGAGTGGAATAAGGATAATTCAGTATCTTCAAAAGGTCTGTATTTGTAATATTATCTTTAACTGGATCAGCAGGAAATAAAAGCAAATATAAAGAAACATCTCAAGTGTTCTGAGCACCCTTATTTCTGTATTTAAATGAATGTGCTGGTTTTGGCTGGGATAGAGTTAATTTTCTTCATAGTAGCTACTATGGGGCTACGTTTTGGATTTGTGCTGAAAACAGTGTTGATAATACAGGGATGTTTTCATTACTGCTGAGCAGTGCTTACACAGAGTCAAGGCCTTTTCTGCTTCTCACCCCACCCCACCAGCGAGGAGGCTGGGGGTGCACAAGAAGCTGGGAGGGGACACAGCTGGGACAGCTGACCCCAACTGACCAAAGGGATATTCCACACCATATGGCGTCATGCTCAGCATATAAAGCTGGGGGAAGAAGAAGGAAGGGAGGGACGTTCAAAGTGATGGCGTTTCTCTTCCCAAGTAACGGTTACGTGTGATGGAGCCCTGCTTTCCTGGAGATGGCTGAACACCTGCCTGCTGATGGGAAGTAGTGAATGAATTCCTTACTTTGCTTTACCTGCACGTGCAGCTGTTGCTTTACCTATTAAACTGTCTTCATCTCAACCCACGAGTTTTCTCACTTTTACCCTTCCGATTCTCTCCCCCATATCCCACTGGGTGGGGGAGTGAGCAAGCAGCTGTGTAGTGCTCAGTTGCCAGCTGGGGTTAAACCAGGACAATGAACCAGACACTTACATACATACTGAAGTTGTCAGATAAGGTAAACAAATACTTATGGTGAAATAGAAGACAAGCACCTTATCTGTTCTTTGCAACCCTTTGCAACCTTTTTTCTACTGCATCTTTTGCAACATCTGTTTTAGAACCTGAAGTATAAATTTATCAGCACTCTAAGCATAAAACTTAGAATCAAACAGAAACAATTGTTTTTATGTTCCATGCAAAAACAGATATTAAAACTTTTTATATACACATACATACATATACATATATGTGTCTTTCACTAGGTGAAAATACATGCCATTCAGTTTTTGGAAAGACAATAAAATTATAATCCATAAATTCTCTATGGGTCTGGATTTACCAAAATTACCACTAACAACATATTTGTTTGCATTCAGTTACTTCAATGAGATAATGTATATTGGTAAAGCCTACAGCACAGAAAGCATCTGCACTCCTATCTTTTTTCAACTTTGCAGAATTAGC
This sequence comes from Phoebastria nigripes, assembly GCA_035582835.1. Lineage (NCBI taxonomy): Eukaryota > Metazoa > Chordata > Aves > Procellariiformes > Diomedeidae > Phoebastria > Phoebastria nigripes. The sequence continues at coordinate 508,396 of JAYKAV010002938.1, read as the reverse complement.
ACAGGTCATCACAAAACTCAGCAACACACAACTGCACAGAAAGCTCTTGAGAACTAGTAATCTGAGCAATTTACTATGAGGTTTTTGCTTTTCCAACATAGGTAAGTTAAAAGTGTTTTGCTTGCATTTTCCTATATGCAGACACATATTTGTTTCTGAGTATATGGAAGGTTTCTAAATTTTATATTAGATGCTTCTGTTGGTAGTAGTTTGTGCTGAATTTATTTGCTACCGCTCCCCAATTCTATTTCATCCGTAAGTACCGAAGTGGAAATGGATTAACACAATGAAATTATGCTTTGCATGTCAAGCATGAGCAAATTCTTGTTTTCTGCAACATACTGGTTCAAATCATCTTATAATTTCTGCAGTATGCACCCAAACCCATTTTCAAAAGATTTTGTTATATAGTTGCTTTTTTTCATCAACATTTTCAGCAAATCTGATTTTGGCCCCTCAAACAATTTAAGAACAATTTGGTAAGATTATTGTAAACACTGAATAATGTTAAAATACCGTTCATCTATACCTCCTACATATATATGTGATTCAGCTGAGAGTTCACCATGGTCTGGCAGGTAAAACCAAAGCGAAAGACTATTTACACAATTTTGCTGAAAAAACAGAAGGATAAAATTGGTGGACTGAATACAATCATGATGCTATGGCAAATCGCAAAGTAATGAATTTACTGGAGTTTCAGCTTTCTCAACAAGAATGGAATTAAATTCCTGGGGCATTTTTTTAAATGTCACTTACTTTGATCTTCCACTTTTTTGTTGCTTTGTCTGTGGAAGCGAGCATTATGTAAGACTTCAAAGAGATTACTTTAAATCCTACATATCTCTTTAAAGTTATCAGGAGGGTGTTACAATTTTTAACTCTGAATTAATTAGTCTCAACTCATTAAGGGCATTAGGAGCTTCTCTCATTGTGCATTTCACATAGCCAATTTTGTTTTACCTGCATGTCTTGACGAGTGATGAAGCCTTTGCCTTCCAGATCACAAATCTGAAAGAACTCACGTGCTTTTCCCAACATATTTAGTCCTGACTCTTGTTCTCCAGTCCTGCTCCTCTCTGCATCTCCTGGTGGCACAGGTCTGGCACAGTCTCCTTGTATTCTGTCCATTGTCACAGTCTCAGCACAGGAATACTTTGGGATGCTGCTATCCCATTTACTCACAAATTCTGATCTGAAACCTGTGCATGGAAGGTAAGGAAAAGAGCAAATCAGACCCTCTTAATGATGCTTTCCACAGTCTCTTAGCAATCATCTCTTTAATTAAGCACTAAAGCTTAGAAGAAGAAAAAGCTTTTTGAAGATGCCTACCCTTGATGGGTTGCACTAAAGACACTGCAAATGGGACAATGAATGAGGAGGGGGGAGTCTGAGGGAAGAAGACAAAACTAGCTCTGAAAAGGAATCTCAAAGCAAAATCAGCCAGTTTAACAAGAAATAGAGAAAATCAATTAACATGAACAAGAAAACACAAGAAATACGGGTAAATGAAAAAACAATTTAAAGTCACTACAAGTATTCAACCGGTATCCTTTTGACTCTGATCATCTTAACACCACATATCACAATTTGCATCCACTGCTTTGGAATACAGTTCATATGACAGCTACAGAATGGAAAGTGATTGATGACTGATGGAACCTGATGGATCATGGTGTTTAAATCAATTAAGTAAAATTAAGGGAAAGATAACAGATTATGGAATTCTGAAACATTTCCTTAAGTTCATCCTTATTACTTAGGGCTTTGACTTTCATCTGTGAAGGAGAACTAATTGCTAGTGAACTTGGTGGGAAGACTTCGTAAGTTAATCACATTCTAAAGAGCCTCTATGAAAATTTCTATTATACCCCCTGCATCAAAATATTTGTATATATTCATGTTTGGTTATAATTTTATCTTAAATTCATTCTAGGAGGTCAGATGTAAATAGTTTTCCCTCTCCAAACTTGTACAATTGTACAACACACAGTATCAACACAAAAGGAGCAGGCTTTCCCAAAAGCCTATGGGCTCAAAGGCACCATTGACTAATCATGGGTTGTCATGCCTCACCTGATGTTTGTAAGACCCCTGTATGATCTTAACTCATTATCATGCGGGTAAAACAAGTAGAGAAATAGTCTATTTCACTGAGGTACTGTGTATTTGTGACAGGATAAGAACATGTGTACAGTTACCAGGGCTAAGATGACATGCAACAACTTGACTTCATATCTGCATCTTGAATTTATATTTCTGCTTTTCTAAATAGATCTACCTAAAGTAGCCACAAATTTGTCAGATAATTTTTAACAGAGAGAATTACTTTGAGAGGCATTTGACTATTACAAAGCAACATAGCCTGATTCTGATCCAGCATGACTGGCACAATCTGGGACAACTCCAACAGAGGCCAGTGAGAATTATTTGAATCTGAAACATATGTTGTCTTCAGAGTACAGGCCTTGGCATTACATGGATGTGAAGGTGGAATCTCAGGAAACAAGAACTTTAGCTTGTCTACTCAGCTTCTTAAGGAGAAAAGGCTCTGATCACATAGACAGAGTAACTCAGCCAGACTCTGCTTTATTCTATGCTTCAGTTCAAACCTGGCAGTGCTTTATACCTCTTAAAACACAGCATCTTCCAAGAACTTCTTAGATGTACAGTTTGTCACACTTGCAGCTTGCAGTGGCTTTCCATGACAAAGTGATTTCTCCAATAACTATGGGCCGGGCTGTTGGACTTCCCATGTTGCATGTAAGTATAAAAGCACTGTAAACAGGCCATTGACTTCAAACGAAACGAGGACTTTGATGAGCAAATCACCCACCCACTCTGAAACCATGCGGCAAAAATCTGCAAACATAGGTAAATTTTCCTCTTTCTCCCTCACTCTCTTTTGCAACTCTGATCATCCCAGGACTGATGTTCAAATACTCTCCAAACCTGAAATAATTTTGGCTTAATAACCAAAGAACTTAGCTGACAAAATCCTTCCTAAAGCAGAGTTGCAAGCAGCAGAAGAAAAAACATTCTGAGAGAAGGCAAAGGATGGCTATACCCAATACCATCCCGCTTTAGGAAACTCCATCTCAGAATGAGTCTTACTTCAATTTTAACGTATGGCAGTCAGGGGTGCTTTATAAACCCCGAGACCAGCTATTTGAAGCGAGCTGTTGCCCCTCCACCTGCACACAGCATGCAGGCACTAGGCACCGCTCATTGCCGCGGCGGGTGAGCCCTCTGCTGGGGCTCACCGCGCTCCGCATCCCAAAAGGCACCGAAGCCTGCCAGAGCACCCGTGCCAGCAGCCAAGCAGGCCCTGGAAAATTAACAAGGCTAGGAAATGCTGTCACAGGGAATATAAATCAGACATGACACGGGGCATTTGGCTATTACAGCTGCCTGAACAGCTATACTCTTTCTCTTACCAAGAAAATTTCTAGCTCAGAAGGTCTGACCAACCATCAGTAGCTGGGAAGATACATGAAGGAAAAGATCACTCCACAACTGCCCTGTTTCTTAATCCCTTTCCTGACGTTTCCAATATTAGACAGTCTCAAAAACAGTACATGACCTAGATGAATCTTTGCTCTGACTCCATATAGCCACCCACAAGTGGATCAGATGGAAATGCCACTGCAAGCCACATTCAGACTACAGTGGTATAATGGGCTGGATGAGATTCTCCTTTCATACTGCTTTTACACACCTAAACTTCACTTACTTCAATACAGCCTATTCTTGACTGACACCAGTGTATGAGGTAATCAAAATCAGGCCCTCAGTTTCAACTTTATAGTGACACTAACTTAAAAACAGGTTTAAAAATACCAAAAATCAGTGGGACAAGTGCAGCCTAAAGATGATCTTGACAAGATCTGACCCAGACTCCAAGTGTATTGGATGTAATAATTTTTTTTTCTTTTTCACATCTCAACAATTTCTCAAAGGCCACAACTGCAGAACAGGCCAAGCTAATCATGATAGTAAGTACTGCTAGTGCCTGTGGTTTCTGCACAGTTCATTAGACTTCCTTAAGAGAAAGAAAAAAGAAAAACTGTGCAAGTAATAGATAGTCAATTGCATGTGAAAGAATAGAAATATGAAAACAGATTAAAAATGGTGGAACAAAAAGGCACTATATACAGTTTGATAAAGTTGTTTACATTTAGCAAACAGTACAGATATGATTCAGAAAACATCACCATGCTTTCTAAATAATTCCATACCACAAAAAATAAATTAAGTGCATCACAGGAGCCTCACCTTCTTACAAGTTGCCCCACCTTTCATACACATCATAAAAACTTGCTACACAGCAAGTGTCTTGAACAGAGCAGAAAATTAAATTAGAGCATACACTAAAATTCTTAATCCTTATGGCAGCTTCCAAAGCTGGTACAGTTCATCGTAACTCCTAGAGTGTTCTGATACTTTGCAAAATCTGGAAATAACATGAAAGATTAAAACTGCAATTTGCCCCACGTTACTGGATCAGCAATGTAATTATTCCAAGGCCAGTTTTAAATAACATAGGTAGTTCCATTTACTCATCCATCTCCTTTAGAAATCAAGTGGCTTGCTTACAAATTGAAAAGACTATTCTATTTATTAAGACCTTTGATTTCCATTCTTTTAGCTACAAACAAACACTTCACTATGCAAAACAGGTCATATCATGAGCTGATGCAAACAAGCATAGCTCCAAATAATACTAAACAAGGATGTGGGCTTTATGAGGTTTTTACAGATGATTAATCATGAGGTATTTTTGGACTGGCCTGCAAAAGGCAGGTCACTGTTAGTATTTCAAATAACATTTTCATCATGATTTTCCAGTCAGGTGTACTGTAAATCACCAAACTCTAGAGGTACAGAGCACTGCTGATCCACAGATTTCATAACTCACGACTTGTGACAACCCCATTCTCCGTAACTTTGACAGTTAAAAACTTACAGAGCTGTTTTACCTGCATTCACGTCTCTGAGTTTCTACGTTTCAGTAAAATATTTTTTTTAGCATCTATCTATAGGTACAAACTTTCTGCAGCACACTTCAAAACATGAATCATCAGCAGAAAAATGTAGTAAGCTTACTTAATACTGAGGTCACCATGGATTTATACAAAATACTCTTATGAGACATAACATTGATGTTTTACAAACACTGGAAAATAGAAATTAGATTGCGTACTTTTGCTACAAGAACTGTATTTTCCTACAACCAAATTATCATTGTTAAAATAACCTGCAGCTGTTCTGTAGTATGCCTGACACATGAACAGGGACCTCTTCAGAACTAACTTAGTGTCAGAGTTAGCTATCTTTTAGCATTATGCTGAAAAGCTTCTAAAGCTGCTAAAATGTACCACCACAATTATTTTAAGTTGGCACAAGCCTGCTGAAAGAAGTCATTCTGTTCCCTATTACTGTGCCCTGCCCTTGACAAGTGTTCATCCAGTTAGACAGTGAACCCTGTGGTAGAATCATTTCAATTTAATCTGGAAAGTTATAGTTTATTTACCTCAATTAAGGCCAAGTGGCCCATCAAGGAAACACATCAAAGAAAAATCAAGAATCAAAAAAAGCAGAACCTACAGAGAATGACAGAGGAATGGGACTGCTAAGACCAAAGAGAGCACAATAACCATCCTGAAGTACATCCTAGATACAGGATTGGAGAAAAATACTCCCTATGCACATAATGCAATACACAAGAAGTAACACTCTTGTACTGTAACGTGGCAGACAAGCTAGACATGAAAAACCATCCAATGATAAAGAAAGTAGAGCACTGAACCACTGACTGCAAAGGTAGTGCAACTGCCATCATGGAAGAACAGACCAAACACAAATCTGCAGATAATGGCATAGGTGATCATTCCTTGAGAAAGATGAACAGATCAGTGGACCTCTATGTTACTTTTAGCCATTTTTTAAAGATTTTATGACCGTTCAAGGTAAAAATTCAGGTCCCACACTTAAAACAACTAACAGAAATACAAAGTTGTGCACCCCAAAAAAATCTGTATTTTTTTCCTCTGCTATGACTAAGACAATTACCCTTTAAGCTCTCATGGAAGCATTACAAAGCCTGACCTAACCATACGAGCACCCTGAACTAGATGAAAAATGGGACTTTCATTCCTCCAATTTTGACTTTTCAAGTAAAAACATGCAAGTCTCGTGCTTTTGCTTCAGAAAGGCATTGAAATGTGTCATAAAAGCCTCTTTTCTTCCACACAACCTGAATTCACTGGCTAGGTAACTTCTCTCATGATGCACATGATCTCTCATGATTCTTCATCTTAGGAGACAGTGCACCATGAGGTGGGTGCGGGGAGTTTAACTGTGGAGGGAGAGATCTGAGGCAGGCTGGAGTTCCTATGAGGGACCACAACAGGATAGTCTGAAAGAAATGTGTCATGAAAATAATTTCAGGCAAGTAGCAAAGGCAGACAATAAAGGAATCCTGCATCCACTGGCCTAAAAAAGGAAAAACTTTAAATTATGTAGAAATTCCTTTCCTGCGAGTAGATTTGTGTGGGAGAACCAAATTCTGTTTACAATCAATCTTAACAGAAACTCTCCAACCAGCCCTGACTGTGGCTTTTAAACATTAAGGGAACCATTAGGATCATCTACCTTGATATTCTGCATAATGCAAGCTCAAAGCTTCATTTATACCACAAGTTTTTAGATTTCCATAAAATTACTTCCAATTTATTTCAAGGTAAGGGAGATGAGCAGAAATCAAGGAGGGAAAAGACCTGGGAGAAGATGTTGTGGGTTATAAATACATTGTAATCATATAAATGAAATTTCTCATTTTCAGAAGATGACTGGTTAAGGAAAAAAACATACCTAAAACTAAAGAAAAAGGAAAAAAACCCAGGCCATATATCAGAAGCATAGTCTCCACAATATTAACAGGGAAACAGGAGAAAAACAGAAAAGATGCTTAAAGTGACAGCATTAACGATTCCAAAACAGGCTACCGAAGACTTTGGAGAGAGACCACTCACTCCTCCCTTGGTATTTGTCCCTAGATGAATCCACAAATCCAAATGTTGGAAAAAACCCAAACGATGTCACTTCTGTGCACAATGATGCAGGATCCCAACTTTCTGACTGGTGATCATGTCCTCATTAACCTTTTTTATTTTTAACATCTCCATCCAAGCAACTAGTTTTCACTGGGTTTGTACGAAAATTTGCCTCTCCCAAAGGCTAGCTTCTCACACAGATGAAGAAGAAAGTCGCCTGCCTGGCTTCTTGCTGGCCTCTATGGAAGTAGTAAACAAAACTATCCATGTATTAAAATTCAGATCTCCAAAGGTAACAGAGGTAAGCAAAGGAAGCAGGCAGATTCATTTATTCCCCATCCTGCTCCTTCAATATGGAAACATTAATGAAAAACAACTAATGTGCAGGCAACAATAATCACAGAACCTCTCACTTTCCTTCCAGCACTATCTTCTCTGATTTTTATTGCCTAAATATTAGCAGTTCTTAGGGATCCATACTGAAAAGGCAGGGTGAAGTTAAATGGACCTGCTTAGTGCTGCTAGGCTCCTCGAGAAGTAAAGCTACTCTACGTAGTTAGGATTTTAGTGGAAACACATCTTTTCCTCTTGCTTCATTGCTTTGGATGCTTCCTTTTTAATGTATTTAAGAAATGAAAAGCTAAGAACTGTCTGGAAATGCAAAATTCTTATAAAAGGACACTGAATTTAGGGGCAACAATCATCATGGAAATCACTGTTGCAGAATAATCGCAGGATCATCAGAGCTGTGAGAGCACCCTGCCTGTAGTCTTTGCTTCTCTCCCTCCACCTGCTCTTCCTGCCTTATTCAAGGACAGAGTCTCCAAGAAGACCTGTTCTCCCTCCCTTTTGTTCCTTGCCTGCCTGCTGGTTGCAAGAACCTTGAGTCTTCAAGAAACTGTTGACCTACCTAACACCCGAGCAGGATGGTGGTATAAGTGTGTATGTGTATCGGTGTGTGTTTTCCCCACAAATTCTGTCTGTATGTCTCTAACTTATCAATAAATCCTTACTGCATACAAATACAATTTGGCCAGTTATGTATTTTGGGCAACAACTCTGGCTAACATTTGTACCTGCAGCATTAGTTTTTATAAATGTTTGCATGTAAACAGTAGTGACGTTAGCAGTTATAGAACTTGTATCAGAACTATTATAGAACTATATAGAACTATTTTACCATTATTTTGACTTCTTTCCAAAACATAAAATGTTAGTTCAGAGAAGTAAAACCTATTGTTAAGAAGGAGCACCTTACAACATATGCAACACATTCCAAGCATTGTGAAGTCAAAACCGAGCTGACTCCATCTGACTGCGTGATTTATTATGTTGCATTGTCCCAAGCACTGAAATTAAATGCAAATAACTATATTAATAACAGCATTATATTAGTAAATGGTGTAACCTGTAACATGATGTTCTGGCAGGAGGTATTGCCAATTCATATGAGCTGTTCCATTTGTTGACAAATCGTTTGGAAACAGACCCCCCCGTCTGAAGTAAAGGCCTGGAAAAAGTTTAAATAAAGCAGTATATGTTCCTTTTAATTGTCTTATCTTTCAGGTTTTCCTAATGACTCACTGCTAAGTGGAGCTACTTTCAACTGGTGAAATCTGGTTGACAAGAACATCTTTAAAGTACACCATTTTCACAAAAAAAATCTTGAAATATTCTGCCTCCTCCAAAAGTCCTTGCTAAAAATGTAACTTCTGAAAAAAAAATCAAAACTTTTTATCTGCCTGAAAACCAACAAAAATTTGGCTTGAAATCTAAAAGATACTCTCTATTTCTAGTTTGTCAAGGAACGTTACATCTTTAACCTAAATTAAAGGATTTTGAGATGCAAATTAAATATTGTCTTCAAATAAAAATTCATTTTTACTGGAAAAAATGTTAGTGGAAAATTTCAGTCTACGCTGCCACTGACCTTAGTGGACCCAAGCTAATGCATATTGTACTAGAAGACCCGAGAGGCATGTTCCAAGTGTCTCCTTAGTTATTTGGCACTTGGTTTGCAGTTCGGTTTGCAAGAATTCTTGTTTTCAAAATTTTCAGAATTTCTAAAACTGTAAACTTGCTCTTGGAAACCACCTTGACCTGAGTCAGTGGGACAGATTGTATGGGACAAGACCATGTGAGTGAGGCACGGCAATATTTAATTTGCTAGTCTACTCTTTTTTTCCATTGGAAGAAGTAATGGTAAAATATGATCCAAGAAGTGTCATACTTTCCTATATGCAGTACAAGATAACCTTCATGCTATCTCTTCTGCATGGCTCACTTCCAAGGTCTGGGAAACATATACAAACAAATCCACTTATCTATATTTGATTAGTAGGCTTGGTGTACCTCATCCTGTTTAGTTCTACAAAAAACTCTAGCAGCACAAAGAATTAAAAAAGCATCATTACAGATTCTTAATTAGATTTTAATTCACCACTGCTTTCAAGTGGAAATAAAACTTCCACGTTCTCTGCGAGTCAATTAGTCAAAAAGTTATTCTTACAATTGTGCAGGATCCCTGCCTCCATTTACGCTGCTCTCTAACGAACGGAAGTTCCCCAGCAAGATCCTTTACTTTTCTTGACACGCCCTCTGTGAGACTAAGGGATAAGATGAGCCATGTGAGGAAAAAGGGGCTATTGCGTGATACTGCGGATAGGGAGAATATCTTCTGGTGTGGCTCTCCGGAGGTCACAGGCTCTTCAAAGGGGCACAGAGCCTGGCCACGGCTCAGCAATGTGGTGACTTCCCGCCGTGTAACAGGTATGGCTACTTCATCATTTCTGCCTGGCAAAAATAAGGTATCAGATCAAGGGCTAGTCTGGGACACAACAGAACAAACACATGATACAGAAGGAGAGCATGAGAAGGAAGTCAAATTAGACTGAGACATGACACACAATAAATCTGATAGTGACTAATAAGGCAGATTGGCAAGACTCCCAGTAAGCTATCCTATACCTTACTTATCTGACCCTCTCGTGATTCAACTTACTAAATATGGGGAAGAACTACCCCAGAAAGGGGCACTGGTGCCTAGAAATTCAGGCAAGTATTTATCACCAATTTTTTGTTTTCTCTTAGGATAAAAAATAAATCAGATTTAGACTGAAAACTCTAGGGCTGACCTGGTTAGATCTTTGCCTGGAGAGAGCTCCAAAGTCTTTAACTGAGTTTCAGTCAGTTTCTTGACACAGGCATCCTGGTGCTTCTGCATGGATAAGTCATGGACAGTGGAATCAATTATGTTTTTACATCAGGTTTAACTTAAACTGATTAAATCTACATTTTTAACAAGAGAAGTAAAACTCTCAAGATGTATTACTCCCTCCTAATATGTACAACTGTACATTGATATATACTTATACTGCAAATTAGCAAACGATGGAGAGGGAATCTGGGCAGACCAATATTCTTTACCCCTCCATATGGCCACCATTTACCCATCTACAAAATCATGACAGTATATCATCAGTGAACAGAAACAGGAGGAAAAGAGAGAGATCTGTTAGAAGCAGCACATGCATCCTGTGAGCTGAAGAAACCATAAGAAAAGCTTGCAGAGTAATGCTCTTTAGTGCATTAATTTCTGCTACTTTCTTTACAGTTCTCTTCTAGTTCATCACAAGATAGGCGGAAAAGGGGGGAGAGGTGTCTCACACAGAACCAAATACACCTCCTTCATTTCAGCAGCAGCGAACTTAAGTCTCCAAGAGCTGGCAGACCAGGAGACTGTGAACTGTTATTGCCCTATATCTCGTTTGCTACTTAATCCATTCACAGAAATACATCTCAGTGGAACACTGACTTTTGATTTCTTTTCCTGATGTCAAGAAAGATGAGAATTTAGTATAGAGAAGATGATTGACATTTAATTTTCACTCTTTTGGGTATAACAGTTACCTTTTGAGTTGTACAATACTGAAGTCCCTAATGATAAATTTGGGGACCAGATATCTGAGTCCTTAGGACATCCCACAGACAACCAATAAACTTTTACCAGTGCATCAGAATAATTCATATATGCCATCTAAAAAGAAAAGTGAAACTAACCTGAAAACTATTGTTGAAAACCACAAAGTTGCAACTAAGAAAATAGAAAAGTATGTTAAATTAGTCAAAGTGTTCCAGAGGGATTTCACCATTCTCCTAATTGTGACACTACCCAAGTTTCATTACATGCAGTCATAATCTGTTCTATTGGTATATATGTCAAGAAATCTATTATCCTGGTAGCAGTTTCTTTTCTAAGTCTCATTTAGTCATCATAAGCATTCAGTTTCAAGACAGAAAGAAAACTAAATCAGATACCATACTAGTGCTACAGCAGTGTAAGACTGACACCAAACTATTGTAGGGGAACACAAGAATCGTTTTTACAACCATCAGTAGCAGCACTGCCTTCATCTGCACTAAGTACTTGGTGGGCCTTTTCCCACCCTGAAGGCAGTCACCAGCCACAAACTCAATTATCTTTTGTATCTGCAGGGAAGTGTACACTGAAAACCAACTGGGCAGCTGCTGAAGTAACCAGGACATAAAAGTGATTACTCTGTGACACTGTCGACCTTAGCATGAAGCTACATGAGGAATGCAGAAGTGCAAATACAAAGACTATCAGTCAACAGCACTTTTGGGCACCACCTTTATGAAATATTCTCTGTGTAGGAGGAGTCACGACACCTCACACTCCAGCACACTCAGCTGTCGTTCTGAATGCAAGCTTCTCACCCCATGTTGCTCCAGGGCTGGTACCAGTGCTGTACAAAGAAAGGAAACGAGGTAGAGTGGGCTTAAGCAACTTGCTCGCGTTCACGCCGGCAGGCAGGCGATGCGGAGGCAGGAGCAGCCTGTTTGGCAACCACTGCGGTTCTAATCCTGCTGCCTTCCAGCCTGAGAGCGAGCTGAGGGTTAACGAAAGGGTCCGGGGCTGCGAATGCAGCGTGCGACCCCCACAGCGGCTTCAGAAACGCTCCCGTGCCACCCCTGCGCCGCTGCCAGCGGGGCAGCACCGCACAAGCCAGGAGGCAGGGGTGCTCCCACCGCCCCTGCCAACTTTTCCAAGCTTCCTTCCGGCAGGCACCACCGCCGCCGCCTGCTGCCGGCGCAGCCCCCGCCTCCTGCCAGCACCGCCCCCGCCGGGTGCCGGCGCAGCCTCCGCCGCGGGGCGCAGCCCACCGCTCCGAGAAGAGGCAGGGGCGCCGATCGGCAGTTGGGGACAGGACCTGGGCTAGTAACGGCTACCCCTTGCCGGCTGCTCTGAACCTGCTAAGCCCCTGCCCGGCCCCGCAGAGCCCGCAAAGGCGATGTTCTCTTGCAGACAGCCCCTCGCAGGAAGCAAAGCTTGCAACAGGCGGAGCGCAGCGGAAGAGCAGGGCACTGTTGAGACACCGGGGCTCTGCAAAGGGTGAAGCAGCGGCCGCGGGTGTCTCCGCCAGCAGCTTCGCTAGGAGAATGATCTGGCTGTGCACGGTTCTCGTCTTTTTCCTCCCCCGACTCTTTTGGCCCACGATACTTTCCCCCGACTGACCTCTCGCCGCTTCCTGGAGGCGCCCAGGCGAAGGCGCGATACGAGCCCTGCGCGCTGGCCGATGCGGCTCTCCTCCGCCTGCCCACGCCTCAGGGTGGAAGTAAGACCGCAGAAAGGGTGAAACAACTTTCTGAACTTTGTTTCGAGCACGGGTGGCATCATCGGGCGAGGCGGGCTGCGCCCCGGGGGCGGGACGGCGAGCCCGTCCAGCCCAGCCTCATCCCTCCCTCCGTCCCGGCGGGGCCGGGCAGTCGCAGTTCGGGCGCCCCGCCCGGGAGGCCGCTGCGGCGCGGGGGCCCCTGGCACCTCACCTTTGGCAGGACCAACTCGCCCCCGGCGGCGAATCAGGTCGGAGAGCCACGGGAAGTCAATGACGCACTACCTTCCTCGGTCCCTGTGCAGCCAGGACTACGTGCACGATGGCTTTCTAGGGTGAGGGCATGGACTTGTAATCTCCGTAACCTAAACGGCACAGGGCAGAAGGGTTTGGGAGGGTGCAGGAAAACTCATCCACAGCAAGATCTGAACGTGGCGGCCAATCAAAATGGACCAACTAGGATCTTCCATGCCTTGTGATCTCAAACTGTCCCAAGTCTAGTTACACATGTACAGAAGATGGCAATGGGAGACAGAATTGATTTCACATTCATTTGATTCAGAGATTTCACTTAGCACAAAGTATATTTTGAAAAATGTGTAAATATCTGCATCTGGGATCAGGTTCTCTGAGTAGTCCCCCAGGAAGAGAAAAAAACTCAACATAGTTCTCATCACTGTAAGATCTCCCAACTGCAGACGACCTCTTAGGGCATGGTGCCTGAAGAAGGCTTCATCTGCCTCTTCTTGATCAGGTGATCTGGTAGCAGACACCTACTATGACATCAGCTGCACTGGTCTGTTCTCTGGTCCTTACCCACACTCTCCATGGGTTCATCAACTGTCCCAAGGTAGAGCTCCGTGCACCCAAGGCACTCCTTTTCACAGTGTACAAGCCCTCCTACTTGCCTTACCACCCCATCTTTCCTGAACAGCCTGTAACCCTTCAGGCTTATCTCCTTAAAGTAAGCTATAATGCCAGAGCACTGGTAAATAGCAAATCTTGCATCTATAAAGGGGAATGTGAGGAAGACCTGCAGGTAGTTTGCAGAATGCAGGCATGTATGCCTGATATATCTACTTACAAAGCACTACAAGTAATAGTTTAAAACAGTTATTAAATGCTGAGTTAATGATTATGTAACTGAGTTTAACTAGGATGGCTTCTGCAAAGGGAAGTTTTACTTCACTAATTATTACGATTCTTTGACTATAGGCTTGTACAAGTTTCCACAAGGCAAGCTTGAGTGTGGATTTACAGTACATTAAAGTGCTACTTGACATTACTGCTCACATCCATGCTCAGTAATAAAGTAAATATTTGAAACTTGCTTACCACAGCAGCTGCCTTATATGTATTGTGGGCTAAAATAGGCACACAGGTAGTTACCATAGCTATAATACTCTGCACATGCTGACTTGACTCAGGCTAACTTTTCGATTTAACTTTTTGCTGTGTTAGTAAAATAGTGGGTAAAAGATGGAATTACATTTCTTTTAAAGATGTGGACAATGTTTCTTACAAGATTCTTTCAGAGAAATGAAGGCACACTGTCAGCCACAAGGTACCAGACATAATTCAGAAGCTTGTGGAGAAACTGAAGACAGCATATAGGAAGTTAACTTCTTACGATGTTGAAAACTATTCTAAAGGGCTCCATGGCATTCCATACTAAAACAATTCAGGGAAGATGGGGTGAGAAACAACATAGAAATGTTTCCAAGAAACATCCTGAATTCAGGATTAGCTAAGACTGAGGAAAATTCTAGAACAGCAAAGAGAATTTGTCACATGCATGGGGGAAAAAAGTTCGCTGAAGTAGCATTTGCAGACTTAGCAGTAACATTAATGTATTAAGGCTCCAGAGAATATATCTTAAAACTGGGGACTGCTTAGGCACCTTGTTGGAAGAAATAATTCCATTTTCTTTCTTATCATTTACTATGATGCAGTTTAGACTTTCCAGTTGCTGTAAGAAAGTTTTGGGGCCTACTAAGGAATAATAGAAGAGCTGGTGAGTGAGGTTTTCTAGGTCTTGTCTAGTCAGCTAATGCTGTCTTTACATATATCTGTGAATACTTTGGAGTAGAGCCTTACAGAGCCAGCTAGAAATGGGCTATTGCTCTCTGTTTTCATTCTCTCTCATAGCAAAAAGTTACGGATTCTAGCTCTTCATTAGGAAGAACAAACAGTGGAGTAAGAAGCAAGACATACAATACTTACCAGTGTAGGACTACTACTATATTGTAGTACCCATGCAGATACATGTCAACTAGAAGATAGGGCTTAGCAGTAACTATTATAATTCACAATTTAAATTATTTAGCCTGGTATTGTTTGAAAATTTGGGTCAAATCTGCAGTTTGAATTGAACTGTCTTGTCTAGGTCTCCCAAACAAACAAAGAAATCTTTGGTTTTACTTCTTGTGAGTAGTAATCATGGGAGCTGCTGGATTTAAGCACATTAGCCAAAGAAGAAACTGAGTATTTATTATTTCCAACTAACTAAGTGAGTGTCCTGACTAAATGTCACCTGACAGGTGAAACCTGCACCATGAGACCTATCCATTTTATGTCCTCTGCTTTAAAATGAATCTTTTTTTCTTTTCTTTTTAGCAAAATTGGGAAGAATATTGGATTGGATCAAAGTATTTGCAGACTGGAGGAGTAGCAAGAATAAGGAGCAACTACCTATGTCTTTCAGAGGACTATCAACCACTCCCTGTAATCATCAAACCCCAGAAGACCCACACAAGGAATGGACTACTTTGACATATAGCTAAAGGGTAAATTTATCACATTGAAATTTGGTGGGATTGGAACATCGGATTCCTGTATACTACCATGGAAATTCAGCCTCCAAGGCCTTGAAGAAACCTGTTTCAGAATAGAATTATGTTTTCAAAATTGCATTCATGTATTGCTGTGATTTCTTTCAGCAGTTTCTGATCATATACCTTCATATGCACTCAGTTCCCTAGCTGATGAGGGCAGAGACAAAGACTCTGACAGGTTTCATCAGCCACAAGTTTGTTCTTCGTGAAAAGCCAGAATCAAATCCATTTCCATATCTCCCTCCTGGAGTAAGTGGAGTGAAAAGCAGTAAACTCATGTACTGTGATGTCAGAGACTATGACGCTAACTGCAAAGAGAAAAAAAGAGCCCAAGAATAAAGGTGCATCTGCATGAATCTACTTCTTAGCACAGGCTTAAATTACAGCGGTAAACGGAATACTTTAAAGAGTTCTACCCTTTTATATGCGTCCAAAATTGTCCTCTATGAAGTCTAGGTACAAACTCACTTGATTTTCTTCAAGGACTAAACCCAAGAGATTTTGAAAAACACCAGGGTGCAAAACATATTGTCCAGAGCTAGGATCCTTCTGACTGCTATGTTTAATGTAAAATGAGTTAGAAACTGGATGACAGTCTCTACCACTGGGTTATACAAATGCCAGAACTACAAACAGAAACAGGTGGTAGGCAGAAGACAGCTTGCAGCTCTTAAGTCAGGAAATGCCAAGTGCAATATAAAAATAAACCCTCCACCCTTTAAATAAAACAGGCTGTATTTCACAGTTTATTTATGGTGATGTGTGTTTATTTCAGTCTGGAGAGCCATCATACTGTTGGGATGCAAGGGGTCATTTTTTTCTACGTTTAGGCTGTTAGTAATAGGCCTATTTTGGCTTTCCACACTAATGCAGCTTTTAATTGCCTATGAAATTGCATCACCCTGAGGGAACTTCATAGTAACATTCAAAATCATGTTTTCCTTTTTTATGCTCAGGGATCAGAGGAAAAGTGAGTCATAAACACAGTGCAAGCAATTTACAGATTTGCTATAAAATGGAAATTGTATTAACTGACAGCAAGGAAGCTGGAGGTCTTCTAGCTTGACCTGCTCTAGAGTCATCTCACTTGCCGGAGTAAAGGAAATACATGTTTAACTTCATGCTCATGTGACCTGCAGCAGTATGAGTTTGATCGTGCTACACTGCAAAAAAAAATGTAAGACTTTTCTAAAAATCAAGCTTTAATCATGGAATTAATCTGGCTGTCATCTATTCCAAGCCCTTGCTCTGCCCCTAGCAGAGTCAGCTAGAACAGGTTGCCCAGGGCCTTGTCCAATTGGATTTTGAAAATCTCCAAAGATGGAGACTCCACAACCTCTCTGGGCAACCTGTTCTAGTGTATGACTATGCACACAGTAAAAACATTCTTTTTCTTATGTTTAGGTGGAATTTCCTGTATTTCAATTTGTGTCCATTGCCTCTTGTCCTTTCACTTTGCAGTGCTGAGGAGAATCTAGCTTTGTCTTCTTTATTCCCCCCGATCAAGTATTTATATACATTGATAAAATTACCCCCCAAGCCTTCTCTTCTTAAGGCTAAACAGCCCCAGCTCCCTCAGTCTCTCCTCAGGTGTTTCAATCCCTTAATCATTTTAGTGGCTGTTTGCTGGATTCACTCCAGTACGTTAATGTCTTGTACTGGGAAGCCCAGAACTGCACCCAACACTCCAGATGTGGTCTGAGTGCTGAGTAGAGGGGAAGGATCACCTTCTTCAAACCTGCCAGAGACGCTCCTCCTGATTGCAAGTTGCCTTGCAATGACACTGGCCAGCTCCCTCACTTCTCAAGGATGCATCCCATCAGGTTCCATGGACTTAGAATCATAGAATATCTCGCGTTGGAAGGGACCCATAAGGATCATCAAGTCCATCTCCCTGCTCCTCACAGGACTACCTAAAATTAAACCATATGACTAAGAGTGTCGTACAGACGCTCCTTGAACTCTGACATGCTTGGTGCCGTGACCACTTCCCTGGGGAGCCTGTTCCAGTGACCAACCACCCTCTCAGCGAAGAACCTTTTCCTAATGTCCAATCTGAACTTCCCCTGACAGCTTCATTCCATTTCCTCCTGTCCTATCACTGGTCACCAGAGGCAGGAGATCAGCATCTCCCTCTCCGCTGCCCACCTTGAGGAAGCTGTAGACTGTGATGAGGTCACCCCTCAGCCTTCTCTTCTCCAAGCTGAACAAGCCAAGTGACCTCAGCTGCTCCTCATAAGTCTTGCTCTTGAGGCATTTCACCATCTTGGTCGCCCTCCTCTGGACAGACTCTAATAGTTTGATGTCCTTCTTATATTGAGGCACCCAAAACTGCACACAATACTTGAGGTGGGGCTGCACCAGTGCAGTGTAGAGTGGGACAATCACCTCCCTCGACTGGCTAGCACAGGCTTGATGCACCCCAGGACATGGTTAGCCCTTCTGGGCTGCCAGGGCACACTGTTGACTCATACTCAACTTGCCATCAACTGAAACCCCCAGATCTCTTTCTGCAGGGCTGCTCTCCAGCCTGTCATCTCGCAGTTTGTACATATAACCAGGATTACCCTGTCCCAGGTGGAGAGTCTGGCACTAGCTCCTGTTAAATTTCATACGGTTGGTGATTGCCCAGCTCTCGAGTCTATCCAGAGCTCTCTACAAGGCCTTTCTACCCTCCAGGGAGTCCACAGCTCCTCCTAGTTTAGTATTGTTGGCAAACTTACTTAATGTACATTTGATTCCCATGTCCAGATCATTTATAAAAACATTAAAGAGCACTGGCCCTAAAAATTGAGCGCTGGGGAACACCACTGGTGACTGGTCACCAGCCTGATGTAACCCCATCTACTATAACTCTTTGAGCATGACCCATCAGCCAACTGCTCACCCAACATATTATGGACTTGTTTAGCTGTGTGCTGGATAGTTTATCCAGAAGGATACTGTGAGAAAGTGTCAAAAGCTTTGCTAAAATCCAAAACCACCACATCTACTGGCTTCCCTTGGTCAACTAGATGGGTGACCTTGTCATAAAAGGAAATTAAGTTGGTTAAGCAGGACTTTCCCCTCATGAACCCGTGCTGGCTATGACCAATGACTGCGTTGTCTCTCACGTGTTTTTCAGTGACTCCCAGAATAACCTTCTCCATAATTTTACCAGGCACTGAAGTGAGACTGACAAGCCTGTAATTACCAGGGTCTTCCTTCTTATTCTTCTTGAAAATTGGGACAACATTTGCCAGCTTCCAGTTGACAGGGACCTCTCCAGCCTCCCAAGACCGTTGAAAAATAATGGAGAGAGGTCCCACAATGATATCAGCCAGCTCTTTCAGTACCCTGGGACGAATCCCATTGGGCCCCATAGATTTATGCACATCCATCTGGAGCAGCAAGTCTCAAACAAGTTCAGGGTCGGCTGGGAGTTTATCATCCCCCCAGTTACAGTCTTCCAACACAGGGCTCGGGGGGTCCCAGGGCCCATCATTGGTGTTGAAGACAGAGGCGAAGAAGGCATTAAACGTCTCCACTTTGTCTGTGTCCCTATTTGTGAGATGACTGACCCCGTCAAGCAGTGGACCAATGTTAGCTCTGATTCTCCTTTTGCTATTAACATATTTTAAAAAAGCCCTTTTTGTTGTCCTTCATAGTGCTGGCCAGCTTGAACTCTAATTGAGCTTTGGCCGCATGAATTTTTTCCCTACAGTGGTAAACAGCATCTCTGTAGTCCTCCCGTGTTGCCTGTCCTTGCTTCCAATGTCCGTGTACTTTCCTTTTTCGCCTGAGTTCTAGAAGAAGATCCCTACTCAGCCAAGGCAGCCTTCTGCCCCACTTGCCTGACTTCCCACACTCTGGAATTGCCTGCTTCTGTGCTCTTAAGAGATGGCTTTTAAAAAGTGACAAGCATTCATGGACCCCAAAACCTTCAAAAGCAGATTCCCAGGGGACCTTACTAACTAGGTCCTTCAGCAGCCTAAAGTCTGCTCTCCCCATATCCAGGGCCGAAGTTTTGCTGGTGGTTTTTCTGCTGTTACTAACAATTTGAAACTCAACTACTTCGTGGTCACTGTGACCAATCACCACTTTGCCCACGAGACCCTCTCTGTTTACAAACAGCAAATCTACGAGGGCACCTTTCCTAGTTGGCTCCCTTAGTACCTGCACCAAGAAGTTATCTTCAACATGCTTCAGGAATTTCCTGGACCTATTTGTGTCTGTTGTATGATATTCCCAGTTGATGTCTGGGAAGTTAAAATCACCCGTAAGGACAGGGGCGGTTGATCTAGAGATATCCCTTAATTCCTTGTAGAATAATTCATCGGTGTCATCGTCCTGGCTGGGTGGTCAATAGTAGGCTCCCACAACAGTATCTGCTTTGCTTTCCCCTTCATCCTTACTCAGAGGTCTCAACCGTTCATTGCCAACTGCAAGTGCCATACAATCCAACCCCTCCCTTACACACAGTGCCACCCCCCGCCTCGCCTGCCCTGCCTTTTCCTCCTGCAGAGCCAATAACCATCCAACACGGCACCCCAGCCGCAGGACCCTACGCCAGCCACCTGATGCGACTCCACTGAGGGGGAGTCTTCACTGTGCCAGACTTTGCCACTTGTCTCAGGGCCCCGGGAATCCTGATGGCAGATCTTACCATTGTGGCATTGAGTATCTCAGCCTTTTCCCTGTCCTTTGTCACAGGTTCCCTGTCCCATTCAGAAAAGGCCCATTGCTTCCCTAACTGTTTTGGTTTTGGTTTGGTTTTTTGTTTGGTTTTGGTTTCTTTGTTTTTTGTTTTTTTTTTTTTTTTTTTTTTTTTATTATGTCCCCTGTTCTATTTAGTTGCAAGCTCATGTTTCCTTTTTTTTTTTTTTTTTTTCTTTTAGACCTGTAGAAGCCCTTTTTGTTGCCCTTCAAGTCCCTCACCACATTCAACTCCAAGTTAGGTTCCTAACCCTGTGCGTGCATGCTCAAGACAGCGTTGCTGTATTCCTCCCAGGTCACCTCTCTGTGCTGCCACCTCTTGTGTGCTTCCTTTCGATGTCTGAGTTTAGTCAGGAGCTCCTTGTTCATCCATGCAGGTATCTTGCCACTTTTGCTTGACTTTCTGGATGCTGGGATGGACCATTCTTGGGCATAATGTATAATAAATAAAAAAAAAACAAACAAGAAAAGTATTTCCTTCCATATAACCTGCATTAGAAATGTTTTTCTTAAACCATGGGTAGCTCAGCATTGGCACATGATTAATTAGAGCTGTTGCATAAACTGGCACTTTTTCCAGTAAGGCAACATCATCTCAGTAATAAAGCATGAATTAACAGGTGTATTTGTGTAAATCAAGAGTTTACAAAGCAAGAAGACTTAAGATCTACATTGCTTATTTGCCCTGTCCCTCAGGAGACGGTATCCATTCTTCCTGATTGCAGCTCAGCACTTTCTACCTCTTGTGGCTTTAAAGGAAACCAAATTAGCTATCTAATCTACGGTGACCTATTTCTTCCCCCTTAATACTGAAAGTACAGTCTTTGTGCATGCTCATGTCTATCATGCTCTTCCAATCCCTTTCCCTCAGGGCTAAGCAAAACTGTTTCTGAAATATTAAAACCCACAACATTCCCAGGGGAACATTCAAATCAGTTCTTCATGTTGATTTTTTTCCTATCACATTTTACAGCCACACTCTTCATATTTCTCAAACTGAAAAGGATTAGCATTTAATTTTTCTTTTAAAAGAAAAACACCATTTTGGAAAGTTTCATTTTGAGGATGTGGAGCCAGCTGTACAGTAGATGGACTTCTCCTCTCAGTCTGTGCCATCATACAGTTCTAATTTTACTCAATATTCCACAGTTTGCTGAACCATAAACCAGTCTTAAAAACATACTGCCATTAAAAATCTTTATCTACTCTCCTAAGGGAAAGGCATCCTGGATCAAATCCAACATTAATTATATACTGCCTTACCAATTCCCTCTGCAGTTATGCTGAGGGGGTAAACTGTGTATTTTTGTCCACAACCTGGCAATCTGTGATGAAGCGTTACATAGATTCCAGCCGAGAAACAGCTGAAGTGCACTGATAGCAAAAAGCTCTGTTAGTCACATCTCTTCCATCTCTTCTGCTCAGGGCTTTTCCGTTTAAATGAATAGTTATTATGAAGAGAACTATATTGTCTTCCCTAATGCAATTCTCATAAATAGAGTGTTGATATTCCAGGAAGCATGTTGGCCCCCGAGAAGCCAGTTATGCTTACAGCAGGCAGCAATACTTTGCTATCCCCATGCTCCTCACAACAGTGCTTAGAAGAGGTGCTGTAGCTACATCTCTCATTTCTGTCAGTTCTGTATCATTTATGTACCACTTCTGTAAGTCTTCCCTCATCACAAAGTGCCAAAAGAGATGAAAATTTGACTACAGGTCCCCTAACTCTCCATCCAATACTCTGTCCCACTGGGAATACATAAGGTTGCTGAACATTCAGGAAGATCATCACCATGAAAATTGAGTTTGAAAATTTTAAAGGACAGATTTAAAGCAGTAATATTTTTATGTTCTCTCCCCTTCTTGATTCCACTCCCCAGCTCCAGTATACATGCACACACATGCACTATTTCACTTATGTAACCATTTTTCTCCCATTTATCTTTTTTCCCAGGTTTTCCATCTCTTGTCCTTGTCTTATCCCATTGCTTTGGGTCATATTTCTTACACTAAAAAAAAAATCAAAAACGTTAAAAAAATTCAGTCTGGAGCTGCTATTTAAGTCACTCTCATATACATCCAGTAATTAGTTGACAGTGCTTTGTCAGGGATACAGTATTCTCAACAGTTGTGTTAACACAAAATCTACGATGAAAATATTTGTGTCAGCCAGCCCTTTTATAGAAAAAGTCTTTTAAAAGTAATCCCACTGGTTAATACATAGATAATAGCACAGTGTATCCAATATCCAATCATCCTTTGATAGCCTAATTTGCACCAACTGTTCTGAGTTGGGATTACTTTCTTGGACAACCTTCACCAGCTCAAAGGTAGATATTGACTGGAAAAAATACCACATGTACTAGCTACTTGGTCACCACCAGGTCTGTAACCTAAACACATCACTTAATACAATAAACTGCATTAGCGTATTACAAAGGGCATCTGGGGGTGTTAGTCAAGCTCAGCTGCAAGCTGCACTCCATGTGTGTTGTAAACATAAAAGAAGAGATGAAATGGGAAGTGAGTAAGTAGGTTGAAGGACAAGCACATTTTATAACTACTGCTCCAATTCCTATGCCTTAAGCCCTGTAGAACGCTATTGCAGCTAATGTGGTCTTTCTCTACGTATACTTTAGGTAATTAGGTGATCTTTCTCTAAAGGACTCCTTCTTTAAATTAAAAAACCCTACTGTGACTACAACAGTAGTCATGTACTCACGGATGAGTACAACTGTTGCCCTTCAAGTCTTTTCTGCCTGCTTTAGCCTGATGGCCTTCTGACAAAGTTTGAGGTGGCAGATTTTCATTACAGCCGACATTGTTTCATGCACAATGCACCATAAATTGGAGCTATTTCCAAAGACACAGGTCTGTTATTCCTATTACATTTCTTCCTCACATTCTTCTCCCATTTTCCTTTGTGTCTTGTCAACAGTAGACAGCTATACTGGAGCCATATATTATTTATGCAATAGTGTTACAGACCAGAAAAGAAAACTGAATGGCACTGTAACTAAGCTGAACCATCTTTCCCACTCTAAATTAGTTTTTAACAAAGATCCAGATCTTTTGTCTGGTTCACTTTATGACAACATGAATGCAAGCAGAGCACGGGAACAGAAAGAGAGAGGTGAGCAGGCTAAGGCCTTATGTTGCCTTACATTGTTCATGAAACCAGGACACGAGTCAGATACCACCTGTTATTGGTTTACATATTACATTGCTTTATGAGTCAAAGGGAAGAAAACCGTATCAGTGGAAAACCTGAGTAAAGAGAAGAAACATTTAAGGTTGTTCCTTTTGGTGTCAATATGATTTCATTCCCTTTAATTAAAATTTGGCATTTATTGGCTAGCAGACTGAAACAAGAAATTGATCTAACTGTTCTTGGTTTCAGATAGGAAACATAATGTCATTTCCACTATCTGCCTTCCTGATAGGCACACTCTCAGCACATGCATCAAGCAGCTTCCCCAAATGCTGATACATTTATCCTTTCTTACTCTTCTTTCATCCCTCTCTAATTGCAAAATATGTTTTTCTAAAAAGGAAAATACTGAAACAAAAAAAACCTCAAAGACATTCTAAGGCAAAACATAAATACAGAAATTAATGACATTTCTAGTTAACAAAGTCAATAGCTGAGAAGAGCATAGCTTAAGACTGTTGTTTCTAGCAGTGGAGTCACAATCTCTTTTGCGAAAGACTCTAAAGGTAGCAGCTGTAAATTAATCTTTAGATGTCTGCAAATAAGTGTGCAAACAGCCAGGACCAGCTGGTTTGCCATCCTTAACGTGACAGCATTATCAAACTTGTAAAAGCTCAAAGCACACAAGGAAGAGAAACTCATTTTATGGTATTCCATGGAACTGATTAATGTCTCAATCAGCAGAGTTTATTTTCTTTATCCTTTTGCCATACTGTACAACCTCTCTTCCCATACTGTACAGTAATGAAGAGAGGCTCTTCATTACACTGCAATTTTTTTCTTGCTTATTCCACTATACACCAAATACTCTCCTACTTCCATACATTCAAGTGGGCCTTTTAAAATTAAAAGATCCACTCAAAAGAACTTGCAAGCTTCCAGTCTTTGTGTTCACCTTGGCTGTCTCTTGTCCAGGCATCAGGGTGAAAACTCAGTGCAAGCGATCCTACTACGTGCATTCAATTACCATAGGAATGAAATGTGACCTCTCCAACTAAATCCCCAAGTTAGGACAAATGTGGGACCAGAATTGCAGGACATGTTATGTGGCACAATTATCTGTAAGGGTATGTGGAAGGAGAGTGTCTGTTCCTTTAAGGGTATGTGGTCAAGGACCTTTTCCAATGCAACAGGGACAATAAGAAAAGGAGGAAGCCATGAACAAGAACATACGGGGACACAAACCTGACTGACACGATAAGGGAGGCAGTCATGAGAACCAGACCTGGTCAGTCACATCAATTGATAAGGGCACGTGAGAGTGCGAGAAAGTTTATTCCAGCGAGGTTATCTGACTGGGGACCTGTCAGTTGGGAAACTAAGGGGAAAAGGGGGAAACCAGAAACAAAATACACGGAGACACAGACCTGACAAAACAAACAYGGAGACAATRGCAAGAAACAAACCTCACCATGCACACTGACTGATGGGCTATCAAGAAACCACAGGTGCCACTTCCAGGAAGATCAGCCTGGACTTTGCAACTGATGATACGGCATACCGGGGGACCCCGGACCACGAGGGGTGCGGGAATGGATAGAGCTGTACAGACCCCTGGGGGGGGGGATGTGCAGGGGAAGGGGGAGCAGGGGGCTAGACAGAAAGGGGTGTAAAAGTGGGGCTGGTCAGCTGTGAAACGAGGCTGGTCAGTACGTTTGTCTGGCCAAGCCCTGTGCCTGATCACTGCAGTCCAGCCCAGCTTCTTATATCTTCTTATTAAATCTTTTCTTAAGCATCTCTCTGCGTATGCTCACTCTCTGTCCCATGTGAACGTGTGCTGCAAGGACTTGGTGCCAGCTCCTGGTGACACCTGTGTGTGCGTGAGGGGAATTTGGTGCCAGCTCCTGGAGTCAGACTTGGGGGTGGGCACCCCTGGCCTGTGGTGCCAGCAACTGGAAGGAGAGGGGTCTCTGTGTCAGCTACTGGATCAGTGAGGGTCTTTAACCCCCAGCCACTAGGGCGGGAATGGAGTCTGTTCCCAAAACAAGCTGTCGGGTGGACAGTGTGAGCGAGGCGGGCAAGGAGCTCAGTGCTGCTGGAGCAGGACCATGGGTCACTGCCCCATGTGCCTGGTGCCGGCTGCGGGGTGGGGGGTGTCTGTGTCTTCCCCAATTCTGGTGTGCCTGGGGTGCACGTGCATATTCACCAGCAAGCTTTAAGCTGGACTAGCCAGTGACTAGGGGGGCCTAGGGTCCAGGCCAGGGCGTCCCAGTCCATTTGCTATGCAATATATGTTTTTTGCAAAAAAACCCATTTGACCTCTAGTGTGGCTTGCTGACATAGGCTTTTCTACTCTGTAAATGACAGAAATCAAGTCAGTGAATTCATCAGAAATGCAAGTGGATTCTCTCTCTGTTAAACAAAAACAACAAAAAAATGCAGCAAGCAACCACATTCTTATTTTGGCTAATCAGAGATTATGCAAAAAAAAAAAAAAAAAAAAAAAAAAAAAAAAAAAAAAAAAAAAAAAAAAAAAAAAAAAAAAAAAAAAAAAAAAAAAAAAAAAAAAAAANAAAAAAAAAAAAAAAAAAAAAAAAAAAAAAAAAAAAAAAAAAAAAAAAAAAAAAAAAAAAAAAAAAAAAAAAAAAAAAAAAAAAAAAAAATCTCAAAAAATCTCTGCAAGAAAAGCAAGAGAATACGGGAGAAGCAAACACACTACAAAGTATTCCATCTGTCAGTCCCCACAATTTTTTGGTGACTTGTGAAGAGTAGATGGCTATACTGGAGCAGACTCATGCTGTTCTGGGAGTCTGCTGTTTTGGACAATGCTTAATAATAATCATAGTTACAACACTGATGGACATATAGGTCAAAGGAATTTTAAGACTGACACGTGCTCATCAGATGTACAGTCTATATAGGCCACTGAGAAGCACACTAATTACTGATGAGTCTTCTTCCTGAAAGTAATCTCCACCTATGTAGACTGCACAAACTCACTTTAGCCTTCCTGCTATGATCTTGTGTGCTGATAATGGTTTAAAAAGGTCCTCAAACCCCCAGCTGAACTGGCATCCGATATACTCCTGGAATTTAAGTCACTAACTCCAGCTGGTACATTATGTATCTCACATCTAGCTTGGATGTATCCTTTTGTTTCTGCAGATTTTAACTTAAAAACAAAAGTTTGTACAAACTGCCCCTGTAAACGAACTGAAATGAAGACAGACACTCTCCCAAACTGCTTTGGATGAAATGAGATCTGTTCAGCAGTAATTGAGTACACACCCATTCTAAAAAGCAAAGCTGGGACAGGAGGCCAGTATGATATAGAAGTAAGATCAGCTCATACTGAAGTGTTGTGCCCATGTGAAAACATTCTGCCAAAGAATAATTTAGTAAGAAAGCTTTACCTCAGATCAAGACACGTAAGAGAATGACATGCACTTTTGCACAGGTGTAAAAAGAAAATGGAGCATAAAGTTTCACTACATTAAATAGTAACAGAAAATAGCAGGTTTCCTTCCCCAGAATCAGACAAAATCCCTTTTCATTTCTTTAACACTCCATAGTCCAAGAAATTATTTTCTTCCTTTCCTCTCTCACTGTTCCTTTTATTGACTACTTGTAGAGTTCTGGACTTTGCTTGCAATAATAATCTCTCTCCCCTTGCCAGCAAAAGGATGGCTACTTTACAGATACCTTCAGTATCAAGATTCATCAGCACAAAAATGGACACCAGAAAGCAGAACAGTACATTAAAAGAAGAGCTGAAACTACAATTGCACAGTGATTTGGTAAGATTAAGATTCTGCCATTCAATTTAAGTGAGTTAAGTTGTAAACAAGACACCACCACACAAACAATTGGAAAAGTCACTAAGATCAGTACAGATTATGGTATTTTGTGTCCATGAGACACTAAAAAAAAGAAACTTCAGTTTTCTTAACTGAAAAGGTCAGTTCAGACCTCAGAAGAAATAAAAGACCAAATCAAAGGAACAACAGCACATATATTTGTTAGTTTCATAAAATGTATGTTCTGTAGAATACTGTATAAGAATAAAAAGGAGTCAGCAATGCACAAATTCCCTGCATGATTTGCTATTAAATATTTTATACAATGTGGGGAACAATGTGCCTTTTGCACAGCTAGCATAGTAGTGAATCAAACAAGTCATGCCTACAACAGTAGAACCTAGAGTTCCCAACTGGGATCAGAGATCATACTTGCTGTTGCACTGAAATAAAGGAAAATGCATCTTAGCCCTAAATGGTTTAGAACAGAAGCAAAAGGAAAAGCTGACATGAAATTATAAATACAGACACCCAACTTGTGCAAGATCCACTGACAAGCAAAGATAACAGCACTAAGGAGGAGGAAGAGATGTTTGCGTCCTCAGTTATGATGCCAGATATGTAGTCATGTTCTGCTTCCAGTTCCATAGGTTTAATATGATTTTGAGCAGACTTGGTCATGCCAGCTGCAGTGCCTTTTAAATACAATAGATTTTAAACATAGCCTTTGATCCAAAAAGTCCGTTAACAATTCCATGACAGACCAATACACATCATTCTACATCTGCCATAATTATATACTATTTCTATAGGGATTTGTTACTGGTCATAGCCAAAGAAGAAGCCTGGAAAGGCTTCCACTTAGACCCTGTCCCTTAGTGCTCCTTAGGTCCTTTAACAAAGAAAAACACTAGGGACACAATTTTTTAACAAATTGTTTAACATTTCAGTGCATTTCACTGTAACAGCCCCTTCTTTAGGCTCTTCATGTATTCAGGTACTCAAGTTTGTTCTTTACCCAAATACTGTCTCTTTTGCTCTTTCTACATGTGAAAAATACTCTTTAACTTTACAACTATACCAGTTATGAAAACCTGATCTACACAAGTGTTATTGAAAGCTTTCTATTAGTGTTTAAAAATTAAAGGATGGCATCTTTTGAAATTTTCATTGTTAGTTTAACTCTATTATTTCCAGTAAAGTTAATCTAAACATTGTCTTCAGTAACAGCAAGTACATGAGCACTGAGTGCTTCTCAAACCCTGACCAGGCAAGAATCACAGCAGCACAGCTGCATGAATGTAAGTGCATGCACACACATACTGTAACAAGAGGGCAAAAATTCTATAGAATAAGAACTCAGAAAGGTGTATGGCACTGCTGATATCCCGACATGAGCTCAACAGTTACATACCAAACAATTAACAACCACAAGAGCTTATGGGCATCATTTCCATCAAAACCAAAGTTCACATCCTAGTGCAAGGGTTTTGTAATCTTGCAAGTATATAATTGAAGCTTTGCAAGTATATAATTGAAGTTTACAGTAAAATGTACCTAAAGTTAAATATAACAGCTTCGGTGAACTTTATAGCTCCTTCATCAGTTTTCTCCAGATGGATTTTTTTGTAGGTTTAGAATCCAAACTAAGAGACCTCCAAACACAAAGCAATGTGTACTACAGAACAGACACACACACACACACGTAGCCAAGTCCCTGGGTTTTTTTGTTGTTGTTGTTGTTTTTGTTATTTTTTAAGTTCCACAGACAATCTTTATAAAAGATTAGTTTCATCATATGCATACTATATTACAGGCATATTTCTACCACATGAATAAATACTTGTAATATATTAAAAAAAATCAGAACATAAATCTTGCCTTTGAAACCTTACCAATGCCCAATGTATTTAAGGCTCACTAAGCAATTTCAAATTTGTAATAGTCTCTACTTTTGAAAAATGCATTAGTAAAGTTTACAGATTTTAAAAACAGTTTGACAATCTCTCTTAAATGTTTAATAGCTTCCCTCCTCCATAAACATATGCTAGCTTTTCTTTCACCTCTCTGCTTTCATACTTCATGTTTTTATATTGTTGTCTTTACAAAAGGAACAAAAGTATCAAAAAGACACAAACAATGTTCAGTTCAGCTCCTTTCAAACTCAACAAAATTCTATTAAGTACTCAGGGTAGATTTGGTTGGCATCAAAGATAACAAAGATCTTTGGGTTCCAGGTATTATCCACACAGCTGTCATACAAGTTCACAAAACTTCCATCTTTTGAAGGAGGCCTCATGTATTTTGAATCACCATTGATATAGTCACCAGTTAATACACGAGCAAGAAACATGACTTTATCTGGTCTATGCAGATGAGGCTGCAGATTCACACCATGAATTTGAAAAGTATCTCCATGCTTCATGTCCTCTTTGCAGAAACGACTGGAATATGATGCATCTCTTGCGAAATAGGTCCCTTTCAAATAAAAAAAATCTGATGATGTTCTTATCATGACAGCTTAACTACTAGAGCATGGATATAGGTATCAGGATGATGAAAGATGTCTGTTCTTTCATGTTCATTAGCAATCCAATTTTTTTTTTTTTCTAAATTGTTAGATTATAGCAACATGACCAAATATTTTTAGTGGGAACATTTTAGTAGGGAGATTGTCTTGTGATCAACACTGCTTTGTTGGGCATCTCTTCCCCATGCTCCCTGGTCCTACCAGCCAGTTGTGACAATTACATTCCTTACTGCATCCTAACTTTAATTACACTTGATGTAAAAGCAGAGCTATATTAAACAGCTCTTGGATAAACACAGGGAGTACATCACAAAGAACATACTATAGGGAACACTTAACAATGCTGAACTGTTAAGATTACCAAACTGTTGTATGTGACAAAAATACTTACCTTTTCCATATACAGCAGCATGCATCCCATTTATTCTCCAGTCAAAGTTATGAATACATATTGCTTCTACAAATTCATTACTGGTGCCATGAAATAACATCTGCTCATTAATAGTTGAGACACCTCTTTTCTTCTTTAGTTGAGCTTTTTTCCTACAGAGAACACACAATACAGCATTACAAACATCTGTACAATCAAATTAAGTTACTATTCTGAAAACACTGCAGAGGGGACAGACCTAAAACACTCCATACATTCCACTTTCACAAGTGTCTAGATGATTCTAGTTTTTAAACAGATCAGAATTCTTAAGGTACATGTGTAGAAATCACACACTTCTGGATGCTGTGGACTATTTTCAGAAGTAATCCAAGATTAGGGAAAAAGGTCTTTTATACCAATTTTATCAACATTGTTCATTTGGCATTAGTTTCAGTGTGGTCATTTTCTGCAGATACATTTTTAAAAGAAAGGCATTTTTCTCCCATTTTGTTCCCTCCACCTACTTAAATAGCATGGTGGGAGGGATAACAAAGTTAGTGGATTATAAAGTGTAATTACCCAGGTAAACCAGCAAAAATATTAAAAATAAAGTTACCTAAATTTTTAGGTAAAATTACTTCAACATGATCATTTCATAATGGTTTTCTGAATTTATGGTTCATACTTTCTAAAAGAGGTAAGTCTGCATTGACAGGGTTACATCGGTCTAGAATTTTGGAAAAAAAAAAAAAAAAACAAAAAAAAAAAAAAACAAAAAAACCCCACAAACCAAAAAACCAAACCCTTATACTACAGGTAAACCTATATCACAGTCTCATGGGCAGAAGGCCACAGCACACCTTCAATTAAAGAACAGATATATTTTCCATCAATCTTTTTTAAATGACTTTCTGTCAGCTGAGTTTTCGTAAAATCCATGAAGAAGTTGACTCTGGAGCTGTGTCTAAACCGCTGAACTGTTCAAAGTTATGATCCCTTGACTGTCCAGACAAAAACAAGTCTGAGTGCATCACAGCTTTGTTCTTATCTATGTACCTGAATTTTCTTCCTATAAAAGCTACAATGCATGGGGCATTGTGCTACATACTTAGGTTTATCAGGCACATACTTAGGTTTATCAAATTAAGCAATCTGCTTATAACTGGAGTGCACACTTCAATTGGGGAAGCATTCTCAGGGCCTACAGTTTAGATGTAGTCGGAGGAAGTCCTGTCAACCAGGTCCAGGGAAGGAGACAGGCAGCAAAGATTCTTTATCATATTAATGGCATTACATTGCAATTATGCATTATTTATAAATAAGTACATTTCACAGAAGTGAAAATCTTGTAGTACTTAGCTTGAAAGATATGTTTATGCTGTTTTATTGTTCAGGTTTTTTTTTCTCCTCCATTTAGTGCAAACTAAAATACCTATGTCTTGGCAACCTAATTTCTTTTGGTGTCTTCTTTTCCCTACAACTGCTTTCCAAATCAGAAGAATGTCAGTAGAATCTCAAGGGCATCTGGGAGGTTTCACTAATAATCTCATTTGTGACATTTTGTGTCAGAGGCAGAGAGGTTCCAGGCACTCAAGTTCCACTCTATTAGAAATTCAACAAAACCCAGGAGCCAAGATTCCCCACATCTTGAGAAAACTACCTGTATGAGGCAACACCTCTGAGCTAATGGCTAGTAATGCCAAACATTTGAAATTTTTCAATCAGCAGCCCTCTACTGTTGGCTGCTGATCTCTGACAACTTATAATGGTAGCCTAGAGTAACTTCTCTTGAAATAGGGGATCAGAACAAATTTATAGAAAAGGGAAATAATCAGTTGTCCTTCACCATCTCCGACCAGTTGATTTCATAAAACCAATTTAAAATAGTCATTAATATGGGAACTATTATGGCAATCATGTTTTGACAACTACAATGATGCAAATAATCATTCAAGCAATGCTCAAATTTAATCACTGACCTTATCAATGAAACAAAACACTTTCTCAAAAACACAAAAGTTTAAGTAGCAATTGTTCCTTGTAAGTAGTGGAATATACTGAGCACACTGGGAAGGTGGTTCTGCAGAATGCAGAAATGCCACAGCAGGACTTTTTGTTGCTTTGGAACAGAAATCAAGGAGTCCAACTATTCTAAAAAACACCATCTTAGCACTTTCCACCAGCAATGACAAGCTAATCCAGTTAAACAAAATTAAGTTGATCCACCACTCAGAAGGCTCTCATACAGCCAGTTTGCTCGAAGGAGAAACCTAAAGCAAAACTGAATACCCAGAGACATGCTTTTTGTACATGTGGAAGGACACAAGCTGTTTCTAAAGATGGTCAGCAATATCACTGACCAAACACCATTTTCTACTTGCCGTACTCCTCTACAACTCCAAACTGAGATGCATAAACCAAAATATGCTAGACTAAGATTCATCTTCTGTTACTTTCACTTTCCCACAGGGGACACCAAAAGAACTTTTAGTGAATTTGAAATGCTGGAATACCTACTTCTTTGTAATATACTACCGGGCAATAATTTCTTCACCGGTGTGTGTAAGCCCATCTACTCCAAGGCTGTATTTTACCCTCAGCAGAAAAGCAGCTAAGCCTCAAATGCATACACTTATTCTAGCAATTTTCACTGTTACTTGTATTTTTTTGATACAGAAAAAAAGTTTTAAAACTGAAATTACTTTTCTCCATATACTTTTATATTGTACAGGTACTAAAAAGTACCTTGCTTTGTAGTTAGTTATATGGCGATACTGTAATACTCCTGACGTATGAAATTCTAATTCCCATTCTCAGTTTCATACCTTGCGAATATTCTAGCACAGTACCCATAGATTCAGAGTTCTTAAACCATGAATTCTACTCACTGACCAGTCAGGAAAATTAGTACAGTCTCCAAATGACATCAGTTCCTAAGCTAAGCAAAAAAGGTCTTCCCCTGCCCCCCTCTGCCATCTACACTGGAGACTCAAAGGACATTTACTTTGAAGGCTGCTTGCTATTCCTATTCTCAAAAATTAAGATTGGTGTTAAGATGGTATAAATACACCTCTACAGAAACTTATTTGTAGAGAGGTAGATGTTGAAACACAAGGCCAAGCAAATAAGCCTTAATACTTAAACAGGTAAATATAACCAAATAAATTTGCAATTAAGAGAAGGCTAACACTCTTAACCAAGAACTTAAATTCATTTCCTTATGCATATTCATGATATAGCTTTAAATTAACAATAAATTACATATCTTTCAAAAAAATCATATAACTTATCCAAATTTTTAATATACATCTGCTTAGTTATTTCCTCACTATTTAACTTAGTTCAGTTGGTTTTAATAGTGTAATACATCTTTAAAAGTAATTCTGATATGTACTCCTTCTTAGAGGCTACACAAATAACTTTTGTCAAATACAACTGCTTAAGATTGATACTATGAAGTAAGCGGAAACAGACTTGGCGCTTCCTACTTCTGCCAGGCCAGCACAATATGAAGAGGGAAAAGCAGAGAACTTAGAAAAAGCTTTTGTAGCACACTGAACTTAAAGAAATGACATGAATATGTGCTAACTGGACACTTAATTCTATGCTAGGTTTCATAAAGTTGAAAAATTAAACAAGCCACAAATACTCGTTTGCTTTGTTCACTAAAAATTAAAATAATACAAGCCCATCAAGGAATTATTTTACAAAAAGCTTATTTTTGTTCTCCTTACTTCACTGTAAGTATCATGGGCATCTACCACATGGACATCCTGAACATCTTTAATGCATCAGTCTTATCTGTGCTACATCTGTATCTAATGCATTTCTACAAGTATTACATTTCTGCATCTGTAGAAGCTACAGAGTCTTGAAAATGGAATTTTGAATACAGAGGAATAATAAATAAGAAAATTTTTAAAAGATAAAAAGTAACACATTTTCATTAATAAAAAAAGCAATTAAACATATTTCTGCTGCATGCCTTCAAGATTTGCTCTGTTAACAATCCTAAGATTGTTGGTTTTAGAAATAATCTCACCTGCAAAAAAACTCCCACAAGTCTAGATTTTGTATTCTCTTAATTCTTTTAATTCGGTGGCTATCCATTGTTTTTCCAAAGAGACTAGAAACTTCATTATATTCATTTGTTTTCTTTTGCAATGGAATAAGCTGGAAAAAAAGAGGTTAGTACGATTTCAATTCGATGCATTATTTCATTATCACATGTTTTTGACCAACTTGCATACCAACTCTTACCTGATATGGCTCCTCAGTATTTACATTCTCCCAGTGTGAAGGCATAGGGATAGCCTCATTTTCACAGATGAAGCTTCAAACAAAAAAAGGTAGAAACACATCACATCAAAGACATGAGGCATTTTCTTCCTGTCAAACTCCTGCTCCAAACAACACAGTATGCAAAAAACCCCAACTGACACAAAACTGCTTAGGGTTTTAATTCAAACAAAGGCTGTTGTCAGCAGGTAAGGTCAAAGGCAAGAGGTCTCATTTTGTATTCAAATTCTGGCTTAGCTTATTAGAAATAAACCATGGTAATGAACAGTTTTAATACACCATCTACCCAGCAAATCATAGGAAGATAAATCAGAAGAGATGGTCAGAAAGGACCACAACATCAGGAGAGAAACACTAATTTAGAAATGTGAGACTGTAGATAAATCCTGAACATTCCGAACTATCAGGAATTACCACTAGCCTAAGCCTCTAGAAACTGAGCCCTCATTTGAAGTATTTAAAAGCATCATGTTAGAGATACACACTTGAAAGTTATAGTTGAATTTGTTTTTAAAAAAACAAACAAACCCCCCAAAAAGAAAGAGTGTTTTAAGCATATACACCACATACATAGCAGCTTTTAAGCCTTAAAACTGGGACTAAAAGAAGCAATCTCCTGAAAGTAAAGAATGGTGTCATCACATGGAAAGAGAGTACTGAATGCAATTATTCAAGAAACAAAAAACCAAAAGTGAATTGCCACATTATTGCATGCACTCTTCAGCAAATATCCAGTTCACACTTCAAAAAAAACAGGCCTTCGTAAATGTCAGTGTAAAAAGATTGCTATTACATTTCTTATTACAAATGCCAAATTTCTTTTTGAAAGTATAACCAGACTACAATTCAGAACTAAAATTATTTCTAAGAAACTACTTGGGGGAAAACCCCCACATATTCCATATAGTCAATTTTACCTGTGGTAGTATCACTGCATAGATCAGTTTATTGTTTAGTGAGTATCAGATTTACATCAGCACAGCTTTACATCTAATGACTGATCAAATGGTACGAAACTTACAATCCAAAGCAATTAGACTCAAAACAATCTGGTTGTTATGATGCAATTTCTCATAATTTCAAATCATTTGAGAGTAAATGATTAAAACATACAGGCAAGAAAATATAACTCCATCTTTTTTGCTGTTACAATAATACTTCTAAATAATTTATGAAGTCATTATTACAATGGAACAAACTACTACATTTTTTACTGCTGCTTCTGCACAGCAATTCCGATTCAACAGGTATTTGCAGCAAGGAACGCAAATGGCTAAAGTCAGGCACAGCTTTAAGAACCTTGCCAAAGGATATCAGTATTCAGTATGCCTTGCCTCTCCCACTACAAGTTCCTTACTTTCTCCGAAAAAAGATGAAAAACAAACTAAAAATTCTTTTGTCACTCTTCTCCTCTGAAATGTCTTCCTTCTTCACTTGACTAGCTCTCCCACCTTGGTTCATCTCTCAAATTGTTTTATGCAAAAAGTAAATAAATAAATATAAAACATATTTTTGTTTCATTTTACTTAGAAGAATCAGGAATAAAATACAAATAAGGAGTCTTCCTTTTATTTCCTTACCTGAAAGCACTGATAGAAAAGGGAGCTCGCTTTATTGGACGTTGCTTAAGGGTAGTTAGGTTGGTTTGTTTCATCACTGAGCATAAAACAAGAGTTAGGATGAAAGTTTCTGGAATTCATCTATAGCATATGAAACATTTAAGTGTCATTTTTTTAAATAACATTACTACACTCGAAGTTGCTTGACAGGAATTCCTATTTCAACAATTAACAAATCAGCATTTTCGATAAATGTTCCTAAATACTGGCCTCAAAATCACTGTCATTTATATGAGTTGGCAAAATGCACAAATATTACACAAAATGTTTACTGTTAAAATACCCATCTGACATTCAGCCCCACTAAATCACTGGCAAAACTTCCACTGACTTTAATACAACTAGGATGACAAAGCGTATTACTACTATCCTTAACACAAGACATCATGACCTACAAACAGTAACATAAAAATCGTTCTTTAGCACTTGCATTTAGTGTTTTTATTCCAGATATAAAAGAAAGTTTTTTCTAAACAGACATTTTAACACAAGTAAACATAAAACTCCTTGTATTGTTACATACTACTTTACTCCCAGTACATTGCTGTTTTACCCAGTCCCCACTTTCTATATCCGAAATACTATTATTTTCTTTGATTAGGAAGAGGCTTCTATTTAAGTATATAGCTGTTTTGTAATTTAATCAGAAAATAAACAATCTGTGGATGGAAAAGCTAAAAAAAAAGTCATTAGAACACACCTTTGAACAAAGGACAGATTAATTTATAATTAGCTACATACATTAGAATCCTGTAATATTCTGTAATTTACAAGCATGGCATAAGTGAGACCTTTACAATATACTAGAAAATCCTTTTGCCTATCTCCCTGTTCTGACAACAGAATTGGCTTCAACTACCTGCTAAATTATTAAATCACTTTGAAGTCAGTATTTTGCAGAAAGCTTCCTTCATATCATTGTTTCTTATACAGACTCTAAATGGAAGAGGTTTTTCAAGCTTGCAAGCAGTTGCATGTTAAAAAAGTTTCAAACTTCCCAGTCCCATAGATGTATGCTACATACCACCTACAGCTGAGGTAAGCGGCAGTAACATGATGGAGTGCTACTAAACAAGACATGCTACTTTATTAATAAACTACACTAGAAAATGTAACAGGCCAGCTGCTTCTAAACACTCCTATGTACTTTCCAGTAAAGAAGTCATTTCCAATCACAAGTTTTTGCACTAGATAAGAGGACAATAATTTGCTAAATGAACAAATGAACTGGTGTATCTGACACCTTCTATTATTTAAATTTACTCTATGAAAAGATACATACCTGAGAAGTCTAGCATGTAGTTAAATTTTGCAGTAGTAAAAGAAACAGAACCATGTGGGTTTGTTCGGAAGCTCCTTTCAATATCTTCACTGCTAACAGAGCAATGACTGTTTGAATCAGTCTTCAAAATAAATGAAAAAGCACATTTAGACAAATTCAGCAATAGGTAGTTTGATGTATGGAATCCATCACAGCTAATGTAACTTCATAGGTATTTACCTGAAACATATGCCATTTACCACACTCAGCCAAATAAAACCAGCCCCACTGGGTATCAGAGGTATCCATCTCTTCAACTGAACTTTCCATCTTTGGAAAAAAATCTTCTGATGTTCTTTGAAGCATTTCCTGAAACATTCACACACATACACAAAATAATTTTTGCTATTATTTGCAAAAATGCATTATTTGAGAAATTCATAAAAAAGCAAAATAAAGTAAATTTGCAATACTTAAAAAAAACCCTGGCAGGTAAAGGGCAGATTTGTTTTCTCTTTCTCAGAGAAAAATTCTCAATTTGCTACTTATCCAGTATTATCCTTTAAGTTAGTTAAACATTTTCAAAACTCTCTCAAATGTCTGTAAGTGTGCCAGTAAAGGCAAGAGCTATAGGCTTTATCAGATCAAAGAGGGGTGCTAAATTTCATAGTGATGGTCATATGAGCAAGGCCATTCATATCTACAACAGGCTCTGAGTTACATACCACTCAGGAATGAGGTGTTGGGGTTACACCTGATAACTTGAAAACATCTACTAGGTACTCAGCAACAGGGAATAAAACAGACTGGATATCAGAAGTTGTTAGGAAAAAAACTAAGACAAAGAATATAATTACTCAACTGTGCAAGTCCACAGTGCATTATTCCTCAATGCTGCACGAAGGTTTGTTTCCCCCCTAATGCACACACTTAAAAATGATACAGCAAAATTACTGGTACTCTGTACTTGTAATTACAGAGGAGGTTCACACCAAAAGCCAGAGTGGCTTCCACACAAGCAATGACTACTATAGTTGGGGTTCTGCAGGATGGAAGAAAAAGGACTGAGGATATAGGATATAGCAGAGGTCTACAAAATCATGACAAAACTGAATAGGGAATAACA
Organism: Phoebastria nigripes; assembly: GCA_035582835.1. NCBI lineage: Eukaryota > Metazoa > Chordata > Aves > Procellariiformes > Diomedeidae > Phoebastria > Phoebastria nigripes. The sequence goes on along the minus strand of JAYKAV010002938.1, from coordinate 470,023 downwards.
AATCACATTTTCTTCCAACATAAGAAGGAGACACCTATCAAAGGTTGCACATGTCAAGTTCAAAACAAGTGAAAGAGAAACTTCTTCATAAAACAGACGGCAATCTTGTGGAATTCCTTTCATGGTATGCTGTGGATATGCAAATTATGGAAGTTCAAAAAGCAACTAGACAAGTTCAAGCCTACCAAAAGCTATGCCAGAATACCTTTAGAACAGTCCCTGCCAGATTTCAGCTCCTTCTTCATTCATCAATAAAATCCTGAAAACTCTGAAAGTACTTGACTCTACCTGCATATATCTCCTAATGTGTCAACTCTGTCTGCCACACCCCACCCCAAGCAAAAATTCTAAGTAGGTTGGGGGGAATTTTTCAGAGAAAGCAGCTTGCTCTACTCCCAGAAAAGGTCAGCAATTCATCCACTCTAACCGCTTAACTAAGACTGGCACTCTTTCCAACAATTTCCTCAACTTAACTTTTGCTTCCAAGAAGTGGAACAACACCCTCCAGCACAAGTCAAACAATGTCCAGTTAATATCCTGGATGCTTCAGTTGCTTCCTGGACACTTCAATCCAGAAAAAAGTAGAGACCTGAAGAAGGCAAACACTGGAGACTAGAAGTAGGCACCAGCTGGCCAGTGCTACTGGGGCAGGAGTTGAGAGCAGAAGGCACTTCTTCTAGCACTACCCTTCCCCCTTATTTTTCCCAAGCTAGCCCTCTGGTTGTTTGAAAAACAATCCCAGAAACCTCTTTGTGGTAATAGCTAGACGCTGTGTTCTAATCATCAAAAGCTCCAAAGGGCTACAAAAATCTAGATGCTTAGAAAACAGGGGAATCAGAAGTGGACCTCCACAACATCTCTGAATTGCAGAATCTGAGGGCAAACCTACTTTAGTACAAATGGAAGCCTACACAAGGCTACATACACGGATAGCTGCCTCAAGTTCCAGCAGAACTACGCTAAAAGTACATCAGCTGCATGGAAAAATATTCTGAAAGAGATAAGAAAACTGTTCTCTATTTCAGAGGGCATCTGCCAACATCTCTTCTATTCCTCACAACAATACAAAGTCACAAAGCCTACATTCACTTGGTGTTAAAGCACAACTGGCAACCATCTTTTAATGATAATCTTTCACCTTCAACTTGATTCTTCCTCTCAGGTAAGTATTTGGCTATGTTCTCTCCTACTGAAAGAAGACAGAGGCAGTCAACACTTTTTTAAAGCTAAGGGGAAAGCAATTCAGGCTTTTTTGGTAATGTTTAGTTTCCTCATGTTCCCACTAAAACAGCCAGACCTCAGCTCCATCCCAGCATTAGTTCAGGGCCTTGAATCTGATCAATCAAATCAGTAATGCCTTTTGAACAAGTTACAAACAGAGAAGGCATGTTCATCTGTGCCCCGTCAACACACTTACACTCCTCTGGGGGCAACACAGTCTCCAGAATAAACCATTTACTAAGGAGAGAGTTATTCCCATAGCTTTCAAAAACGTTACATTAAATCCACATATATTACCCTAGTCACAAAGTCTAGGGTAAGCCAGGTAGATTCCAGGATAGTTAGAAGTATGGAAGAATGACCCAAAGGCATGAACACGTAAAGCCATAAAAAACAAGAGAGCTGTACTCAAAGGTGATACAAATCCAAAATGCTTGAAGGAAATTGCTCAACTTACTGATGAATTTAAAATCAAACCCACACCATTTATAAGGAGCAGGTAGCTTTTTTGTCCAAAAACTCTGAATGCATGCACAGTGAGCAGAAAAATCTCAGTGGGTTTTTCTGGATGACAGGATGTCAACTACCAAAGATGCAGCAATGAGAATTTTATTAGCAATGCTGTTGCTAACAGAAGGCCTCTGAACTCCCATTATTAGCACTGTTTCTCCTGGTCCAGGAGTTACCAGAACAGCTCAAATTAAACACAATTACTCTGACAGCAGAAACATCCTCCTAAACAGAATAAATGCTCGTTGTGTGTTGTGCTGTGACTGAACGGCTTTACTACTACTCCTTAAGATGTCTGACTCAATGGCCTGAACATAAACCAGAACTGGCATGTAGAAAGGAACACCAGAGTGCCATTCCAGAGAGTCCAAGGAAGAAAACCCTTGGGGAGAACTCCGTCCTTTTTCTCCATCCAGCTGCTTCTTCCCTTAGTGTAAACCATATAGACTATATGCCTTGTCTATACTTACAGCCATTATAACATACTCAGTTTTCCTGCCTGTATTCACATCTGTCTGGCATTTTCAATTCCATTGCTCATTCTTTCTGCTTGTTTCGGACTATTTTTAAATAAAGCATGGGTATGTAGGTGTTTGGAGGTGGCTTTTCAACCTTTCTAAAGAAGAAGATGCAAAGAAATAAAAAGTTCTATTTCAGGAATGACTACGAGTTTCCAAAAATCAGCCTCATTCTCAAAGAAGCAAAATAATAAAAAACCRACACTCARATGTTCCAGGAAGAAAGATATATTTCAGAAAATAAACTTGCTTTAGGGTGGCTAAAGCTGTTCATCTCTATTTTGACTTGGACTCTATACTGTGGTACAATTTTATTTTAAAAAGCAACTCATTTCAGAAAAAGAAAATACTGAATTCTGTAGGTGAAGAAATAGGAAAAAAATTCAGTGTTGTCAGGTTTTTCCCYAGTTCTCTTTCAAGTCAGTGATCCGCTCAAATCTGTCCAATTTTACAAAGCATTTGGATTTTACAAAACCTGTATATTCCAATAAAATATGTCTGTACCTCAGTTTACAATGATAGAATCATAGAATGGTTTGGGTTGGAAGGGACCTTCAAAGATCACCTAGTCCAACCCCCCTGCCATGGTCAGGGACATGTTTCACTACATCAGGTTGCTCAAAKCCCYGTCCAACCTGACCTTGAACACTTCCAATGATTAGGCATCCACAACTTCTCTGGGCAACCTGTTCCAGTGTCTCATCACCCTCACGGTAAAAAAATATAGAAGCATCCCGATGGGCTATTTTGTCTGCTTTCTTGCACTGTCTGCTTCCACTTGGCAGATTGTGCTTTATTGCCAAAGACTCTTTTGCCTACAAACATCAACTTTGTATAGTTCCCTGCTGGGAACACTAGCAGTGCTAAGGGACTCTCTGGCTCTTCCTCAGAGAACAAGGCACCTGAGCAGGAGACTTGGCTGAGGTAAGAGCGCTGGGCTAGGGAGGGGAAGTGAGAAGGCAGAACAGCATTAGCACTAGTACGGCACAACATGAAATGACAATATCCTCCGCAGCTGTACCACCACTTACCCCCTTTGTGCTGCAGGGGACCACCGTTGCAGTCACCCCCTTTACCGACCCCCTCCAGAGCTGATCCCATTAGAGCTCAAGGACACGGCGGGGTGGTCGATCTAAGCACAGCACCAGTACGTCTCCATCTGGGTCGTAGGCTTCCCCAAAGATGGTGGCCTACGCCCCCCACCCGCTTCCCCAACCTGGCAGCGCGCTCGCCGGCGGGGCGGGAGGGGAGGGGATGCGGCCTGCGGGGCGCGCGTGGTACGGAGATGGGCTGAGGAGGAAAAAGACGAAAGGAGCGGCCGTTTCCCCCGTCCCCCTCTGCCCGCACTCACCGCATCGGCCGCCCACCCCGGGCTCGCTCCCCACATGCTGCCCGGAGGGTGGGGGGGAGTGCGTATGGGAGGGGTGTCACGCAGGCCGCGCGCGTCACTGCTTGGCCTCCGGGCGCTTCCGTTATCGGTGGCAGAAGAAAGGGGCGGGGCAACAGCTGCTATAGGTCGCGCTCGATAGGCTCGTCACATAGAGGGGCGAGGCCTGGTATACAAATGTGAAGCGGGGTAGGCGGGGCTAGGGGAGGGGTGGAGTCCC
>JAYKAV010002938.1:421999-466051 GCA_035582835.1 Phoebastria nigripes | reverse complement strand
CCAGTACCTCGTACCGGGTAGAGCCGTGACCTGCCTGCCCGCCGGCCTCCCTCCCTCCGTGGGCATCTGGCGGCCTGCCCGGCGGCGATGTTGCTGTGACTGTCGCCTGTCAGTCGTGCGGGCTCTGGCAGTCTTTTCGGTGCCGTGCGGTGTGGGTAGCGTTTTGGCGGTGAGGTGCTCCGGTGCAGCACCCCTCACTGCTCTGTACCCCACAACTTTGGTTTTCAGTTCTTTTGATTGTTGGCTGTCCTCCTGGATAGCAACGGGCCACTGCTTTACCAAGGAATTTTTACAGCCCGTAATTTTCCTGTGAAATATACATATACGTGAGCCTGTATATGCATTTAATTCTGTACACATAGCATTTTAAAGAACTGATACCATGTTAGGACCAGGCAGGGCAGCAGAAGCGACCATTCATATTATGCATGAGGTATGGTTACCTAATGCAAAGAGGGAATACGAACTGCAGCCTGTTACAGGCATTCATCAACTAGGCGTTCAGGGCCCGTGGGCAGCTTTGCACTGCAACTGAGATCTAGACGCAGCAGCTCTAGGACTGCTTAGTAAGAGAGGCCATAGTCATGCATGTAGCTCACCCCAGCCTTTTGGTGCAGAGACTCTAGGGTGAGAGCTGCAGAGAGGAAAAGCAGGCAGTGATGCCTGCTAAAGCGGTCTGCTGTCAGCCAGTGGGCTGGTAACTTCAAAAAACAGGCAGTCCTCATAAAGGTGTGCAAAGCCATTAGAGCACATCCTGCTGTGAAGGATTTTCATTGAGCAGCATGCCAAAAACAACACAGGTGGATTGAAAATGATGAATTTCTCAAATTCTGAGCGAGCATCAGGCAGGTTGTGTATCCAGATTCTGGCTGTGCTGACCTTGCCTCTGAATACAGAGTTAGAAAAGGTTATTTTTCTGAGTTAAAAAGTTAAGCAGCTTGTGGTGAATCACTGGGGGTATTTCACTGGCATGAACGTGATGCTTCTGGAATAAAGGAGTTTTCCGGAAGCAGGGACATCTTTCTCCAGCCACAATATTTGTATTGACATTGTTAGAAAGCACATGAGGATTGTGGGGACGTATCCTGCCTGTGCTGCCTTGCTTTATGAAACTACACACAGGATAGAAGTAAGGGAGGATTCTGTTACCGCCTTAGCTGTTGCAGAATGTGTGTTGAACATCTTTTTTTGCTTGAAAAGATGCTGGCAATGCTTTATGTCTAACGTGGGCCTCTGAGTCATCTATTCCTATTGTTATTACTGCCTGTTGTGTGTTTTTTAAATAATTGTCAGGCTTGTTGCAGTATTTGTGTAAGTATATATGAAGTTAGAGTAGCACAACACACAGCTGTCTAGCAGCCAAAAGTTTTAAAGAGGTTTCTGCTGCTATGCCTTGAAGCGTGGGTTAGAGTTGAGATTTTTTGTGTGTGTTTCTTTCCCTTTCTTTGTATGTTTAGACTGATAACTAATAATGGAGCATAAGCCTCTCTTTTGAGAGGAGAATATCTTGGTTACAGTGAAAACATAGCTTGTTTGACTATTCTCAGTAAGCTACATGCTAATGCCAGACTCTTCATAGCAACAACAGCTTAAAAACCTTTAAAATCCAAAGATTTCTGTGGATATCTTATGATGTACTGTGTGCAGACTAACAGCCTATCTATAGAAGACATAATTCCATTAATTGATTCCCATGAGCCTCTACTTCAAGCAGCAAAAAGGCAGAACCTGGAGAGGTTTGGCCACATGACTTGAGTTACAAACACATTTTTGCAGGGAATGGTCAAATGGAAGTGAAAGAGAGAACTCCCTGGTACTGTCTCGTACATAAATTGTAGGATCATAGAAGGATCTAGGTTTGAAGGGACTCATGAAGTTCTTTAATCCAGTCTCCTTACCAAACCAGGTCTAACTTCAAATCTAGATTAGGTTGCTCAGTTCCTCATCCAGCCAATTTTCTTTCTCCAGGCATGTCTGCTGAACCGTTTTCAGGGGCAAGAAGTTTTTTTTCCTTTTGTCCAGCCAGAATTTCCCATGTTGCAACTTATGCACATTGCCTCTTGTCCTTTCACTGTAACCTTGTGAGGTGAGCTCCCTCAGTCTTCCTTTTGATGCCTGTACCTCGATAGGGAAATAACAGGCACAGTGTCTGCAAGCTGCTAAAAATCAGCTGAAGTAGAGAGAAATTACAGTCAGTACCCTAACATAATGCCTGTTTAATTGGATCAGTCAGGGGATTAAAAGAGGATTCAGGTTGGAATGCACCTTTGTCATCTAGCCCAACCTCCTGCTTAAGGCAGGGTCAACTATGAGATCAGGTCATGTTGTTCAGGGGTCTATCCAGTCAGGTCTTGAAACCTACAAGGATACAGACCACGCAACCTCTCTGGCCAACCTCTTCCAATGCTTGATGCTTGACTGTCATCATGGTGAAGAAGTTTTCTCTATATCCATTTGGTACCTCTCATTACAGCTTAAGCCTTCTGTCTCTTGTCCTACCGCCATGCACCACTGTGAAGAGCCTGGCCTGGTCTTCTTGATAACCTCTGTAGGTATTGGAAGATTGCAGTTAGCTCCTTCTACCTGAGCCTTCTCTTCTTCAGGCTAAACAAGTCCAGGTCTATCAGTTTCTCCTCACAGGGCAAGTGCTCCAGCCTCGTGACTGTCTTGGTGATCCTCTGCTGAACTTGCTTCAGTTGATCAGTGCCTTTCTTGTACTGATGGGCCCAAAACTGGATGCAGTATTCTAGATGGGGTTTAACAGATGCTAGTAATCCTTTCCTTTGAACTACCGGATTGGATCCTGCTATTTTACAGCCAAGGATGCAGTTGGCCTACACTGCCGCCAGGGCACACTGCTGGCTCACATCCAGCTTTCCATCCACCAGGATCACGACTCTCTTTCAGAAGAGCTGCTTACCAGCTAGTCATTTCCTAACCTGTATTGTTGCCAGGGGTTATTTCTTCCCAGGTGCAGAACTTTGCTTTTGTCCTTATTCAATTTCATAGGTTCCTCTGAGCCCATTCCTCCAGCTTGTCTATGTCCCTCTGAATAGCCGCTTTCTGCCCTTGAATGTATCAACTAGGATAAGACAAGGAAGGTAAACTGCCATTATACATTCTCTTAGAGAGAAAAGTGGGTGATTCTTTGGTATTTGCCATTTCATAGTAGATTAATTTTTAATAATCAATGTAATGATGCATTCATGCAATTGAACGATAATGTAAATGATAATGAAATATAATTCTGCTGGCATTAACTGAAAGTAAGCAGAAAACAAACAGAACAACCAAAGAAGGAATAAAATATAAACATTCTGTGCCCAAAAAAACATAATAATACAATGACTGTGCCATGGGAAAAAAAAAAAGATTGACAGTGTTTTGCCACTTTGCAGAAAAGTTTAAGATTCTGTGATGGGCATGTATATTGCAGGATAAAGGAAATTGTAGGATGCATGTGAAGCCTGTGGTATCCACAAACTTGTACACACACAAATACAGTTGCCCAGAGGCAAGAGAAGAGAATGAGGAAATATTCTACTTATTACAAAGCATCACATCTGGAGGCAATGGCTGTCCATTTCAAATATGGCATTGGTCTTGAGATGTGGAGGAAGCTCTGGAAGCAATCATTATGCATTCTTTCCTTGGAAGTCTACATCATCTTGACTTGTTGTTCAAGGAGCTGTTAGATGTGTTAGGTGATCTTTCTTAACCTGACTCTCCTGCATCCTTCTGTTTTCTAGAGGATACTCTTCTAGTCCTGTTCCTGCTGTGCTTTCCCCAATTATGCCTATTCGCAATCTCTGTGAAATGAAAAAGGTCTGCAAACATCTCAGTTCTTTGATGCTTTTTTTTGGTAATACTGACTGAAAGCCATGGTCCCCAGCAGTATCTGTTCTACCCCTTAATCATAGAGAACACAGCCAAGAGACGACTTTGTCTCTCTTCACTTTTCTTTCATATTCCTAGGTGTCCTTTTTTTTCCCCAGTTGTGTCACTCTCCTACCCAATACTTTACCATTACTTGGTTGCTTAAAATTGTCAGTTGCCTTTCTGACTCCTTTTATAGAATCATAGAATCGTTTAGGTTGGAAAAAGACCTTTAAGATCATTGAGTCCAACCGTTAACCTAACGCAGCCAAGTCCACCATGTCCCTAAGCGCCACATCTACACATCTTTTAAATACCTCCAGGGATAGTGACTCAACGACTTCCCTGGGCAGCCTTTTCCAATGCTTGACAACCCTTTCAATGAAGAAATTTTTCCTAATATCCAATCTAAACCTCCCCTGGCGCAACTTGAGGCCATTTCCTCTTGTCCTATCACTTCTTACTTGGGAGAAGAGACCGACGCCAACCTCGCTACAACCTCCTTTCAGGTAGTTGTAAAGAGCGAGAAGGTCTCCCCTGAGCCTCCTTTTCTCCAGGCTAAACAGCCCCAGTTCCCTCAGCCGCTCCTCATAAGACTTGTGCTCTAGACCCTTCACCAGCTTCGTTGCCCTTCTCTGGACACACTCCAGCACCTCAATGTCTTTCTTGTAGTGAGGGGCCCAAAACTGAACACAGTATTCGAGGTGCGGCCTCATCAGTGCAGAGTACAGGGGGACGATCACTTCCCTACTCCTGCTGGCCACACTATTTCTGATACAAGCCAGGATGCTATGGGCCTTCTTGGCCACCTGGGCACACTGCCAGCTCATATTCAGCTGGCTGTCAACAAACACCCCCAGGTCCTTTTCCGCTAGGCAGCTTTCCAGCCACTCTTACAGAATCATAGAATCATAGAATAGTTTGGGTTGGAAGGGACCTTTAAAGGTCATCTAGTCCAACCCCCCCTGCCATGGGCAGGGACATCTTCAGCTAGATCAGGTTGCTCAGAGCCCAGTCCAACCTGACCTTGAAAGCTGTAGCGTTGCATTGGGTTGTAGTGACCTGAGTGCAGGACCCGGCACTTAGCCTTGTTGAACTTCATACAGTTGGCCTTGGCCCAWCGATCCAGCCTGTCCAGATCCCTCTGAAGACCCTTCCTACCCTCAAGTAGATCAACACTCCTGCCCAACTTGGTGTCATCTGCAAACTTACTGAGAATGCACTCGATCCCCCCGTCCAGATCATTGATAAAGATATTAAACAGAACTGGCCCCAATACTGAGCCCTGGGGAACACCACTTGTCATCGGCTGCCAACTGGATTTAACTCCATTCACCACAACTCTTTGGGCCCAGCCATCCAGCCAGTCTTTTACCCAGTGAAGAGTACACCTGTCCAAGCCATGAGCAGCCAGTTTCTCCACAAGAATGCTGTGGGAAACGGCGTCAAAGCCTTTATTAAAGTCTAGGTAGACCACATCTACAGCCTTTCCCTCATCCACTAGGCGAGTCACCTTGTCATAGAAGGAGATCAGGTTAGTCAAGCAGGACCTGCCTTTCATAAACCCATGCTGACTGGGCCTGATTGCCTGGCTGTCCTGTACATGCTGTGTGATGGCACTCAGTATGATCTGCTCCATAACCTTCCCCGGCACCGAGGTCAGACTGACAGGCCTGTAGTTCCCCAGATCCTCCTTCCAGCCCTTCTTGTAGATGGGCATCACATTTGCTAACCTCCAGTCAACTGGGACCTCCCCAGTTAGCCAGGACTGCTGATAAATGACGGAAAGTGGCTTGGTGAGCACTTCCGCCAGCTCCCTCAGTACTCTTGGGTGGATCCCATCCGGCCCCATAGACGTGTGTGTCTAAGTGATGTAGCAGGTCACTAACCATTTCCCCTTGGATTATGGGGGCTTCATTCTGCTCCTCTTCCCTGTCTTCCAGCTCAGGGGGCTGGGTACCCCAAGAACAACTGGTCTTACTACTAAAGACTGAGGCAAAGAAGGCATTAAGTACCTCAGCCTTTTCCTCGTCCTTTGTTTCCCCCCACATCCAATAAAGGGTGGAGATTCTCCTTAGCGCTCCTTTTGTTGCTAATGTATTTATAGAAACTTTTTTTATTGTCTTTTACGGCAGTAGCCAGATTAAATTCATCTTGGGCTTTGGCCCTTCTAATTTTCTGCCTGCATAACCTCACGACATGCTTGTAGTCCTCCTGAGTTGCCTGCCCCTTCTTCCAAAGGTCATAAACTCTCCTTTTTTTCCTGAGTTCCAGCCAAAGGTCTCTGTTCAGCCAGGCCAGTCTTCTTCCCTGCCAGCTTGTCTTTTGGCACACCGGGACGGCCTGCTCCTGTGCCTTTAAGGTTTCCTTCTTGAAGAATGTCCAGCCTTCCTGGACTCCTTTGCCCCTCAGGACTGCCTCCCAAGGGACTCTGTCAACCAGGCTCCTAAACAGGCCAAAGTCTGTCCTCCGGAAGTCAAAGGTAGGTTCTGCTCCTTACTTCTCCAAGAATCTCTCTATCATTTCGTGATCACTATGCCCAAGACAGCCTCCAACCATCACATTATCCACTAGTCCTTCTCTGTTTGCAAACAACAGGTCCAGCAGGGCACCTTCCCTAGCTGGCTCACTCACCAGCTGTGTCAGGAAGTTATCTTTCACACACGCTAGGAACCTCCTAGACTGTTTCCTTTCCGCTGTACTGTATTTCCAGCAGACATCTGGTAAGTTGAAGTCCYCCATGAGAACAAGGGCTAGCAATTGTGAGACTCCCAGCTGCTTATAGAATATTTCGTCTGCCTCTTCATCCTGGATGGGTGGTCTGTAACAGACTCCCACCATGATATCTGCCTTGTTGGCCTTCCCCCTGATTCTTGCCCATAAACGCTCAACCCTATTGTCACCATCATCAAGCTCTAGACAGTCAAAACACTCCCTAACATACAGGGCTACTCCACCGCCTCTCCGCAACTGTGCGTAGACTGAGCTCAGCATCTCAGCCTGTCTTCTTTTCTGAAGGGAGGAGTAGTCCAGGAAGTTCCCAAATCTTCAGCTGATATTAAGAGAACTTAAATGCAAATAGATGCACTTGTAGCAGCAGCAGAAAGGCAGAGAGCTGGAAGGCTTTTTTTTTTTTTTTCTCTCTAGAGAAGGACATAGCAGAGCCCATGGAAACAGAATGCTTTGATACCTGCACTCATTTTGGACTCCTACCTTTTCTAGGCTAGCACAAACGTATCACTAACTGCAGCATTGCATAATGACTTTAAGGCCTGAGCCAAACAGCCAAAACACAGTCAGTCAGAGAACGAGATAACCTCAAAAACAGTGAGTCTGCCAGCACTAGCGCAGTTTCTCAAGTATGACACAAACAGCTGAATGGGGCTGGTTCTCATTGACCCTGCAGTGCTGCTGCCCGTGCGTTGTTCTAATGACTAAACTTCGCTCATCACCCTACTTCTCTTACAGTGTATGTACTACGCATAGTCCTTCTGTGCTCCAGTGTAGTTATCATGCCTGCACTGGACTCCATCAACGTGAGATTTCAATATAAAGGTTAGTTCTATACATAGGGAAAAAGACACTTTCCTATGGCCTGATGCACTCCTCTCCTACCATTCATTGCAACCTAGAAAAGGATGCAGGGATTACTTGCAACTTTGTTCAATGACTGGAGATGGCATTCCTGTCCACCTCACTTCCTAGTGAGTAACACTCATGTAGGGAATGGCTTCTCTGTGCAGCCTCTCCATCTTTGCTCCCTGTGCTGGGCTAAAATTATCTCTGAGGAGAGAAAAGCGTTTGCGGAACGCTTTTGTGCCCAGTTATTTTGGGCAGCAGAAGCAACTGTCAGTAGTTTCTTCTGTGTCTGGGGAATGTAGTGAGCAAGACTGAGATGATCAGAGAAAATCCACTCTGCAAACTGTGGGGTTGGGAGCCTGTGGTTTTCTGGAAAGTCTGGAGAGGATAGTCATCCATAAGAAGAAGAGGCAAAATTACATCCCACATCTCTGTGTATCCTCATGCGTCTCTTTCCACCAGCCCTCAAGTGACATATAGGAGTGTACTGGGTCTGGCTGGGATAGAGTTAATTTTCTTTGTAGCAGCCTGTATGGTGCTGTGTTTTGGATTTGTGACTAAAACAGCCTTGATAACACACCTGTGTTTTGGCTATTGCTGCTTGCACAGCATCAAGACTTTCTCTTTTTCCCATTCAGTGCCCCGCCCAGCAAGTAGGTTGGGGGTACACAAGAATTTGGAGGGGACACAAGCAGGACAGCTGACCCAAACTGACCAAAGGGATATTGTATGCCATATAACATTATGCTTAGCAATAAAAATTGAGGGGAGGGGGATTTTGGGAAGGTAGCCATTGCTCAGAGACTGGCTGGGCATTGGTCTGCTTGTAGGAGGTGGTGAGTGATTGCCCTTGCATCACTTTTCCCTCCCCCTTCCTCTTTCCTTCACTTGCTAAACTATCTTTATCTCAACCCATGAGTTTTCTCGCTTTTGCTCTCCCCATCCTGCTGGGGTTGGGGGGATGGAGTGAGTGAGATACTGTGTGGTGCTTAGCTGCGGGTGGGGGTCAACCTGCCACAAAGTGAGAAAAGAAAACCTCCAGAATCTCTCTGCTGTACACAGTCAGGCTTCCACACAGCTACAGCATGTTCCCATACTCAAATGTGTGCACATACATGCATCTCAGCATCTGGTCTAAAACCACCCACTGCATCACCCCACCATTTACCCCAGGACAACACTGGTGCTATGAACTGTCAAGGGATGCATCATAGCAGGTGAATCTGAACCACACCTGAACCAGCGCTGAGAGGAAGTGCTGTGTGACACTGGTTGGAGACTTCCTTCTACGGGGTACAGAGGCACCCATCTACTGACCTTACTTGCTACCTCACATGATCTGTTGCTTGCAGGGAAGTTGGACTGGGGCTGCTGCAGAGAGCACTAAGGCATGTCTGGACTTTGGCCTGCTACCCCTGGCCTGCTCATCCATGTGTGCACCAATGATCCTGTCAAAGGAGACCTTAACAAACCAAGAGTGGCTACAGGGCACTGGGGTCCAGGTGCTGTTCTCCTTGGTCCTGCCAGTGGAGAGGAAAGGCTTGGGCAGGAGGGCACCCAACCTATGGGTTAACACCAGACTGCACAGCCAGTGTTGCAGACAGAGCTTTGGCTTTTTTGACCATGGGCCCCCTCTTTGAGGAATGGGGAGTGCTATGGAGACACAGGATGCCACACAGGGGTGGGGCAAGAGCATGTTTTCCAACAGGCTTTCCAGCCTAGCTAGGAGGGCTTGAGCCTAGGTTCGTCAGGGGATGGTGACCAAAGCCTGAAGATAAGGGGAAGCACAGAGAGCAGGAAGGAAGTGCCTGGTGAAATGGGTGCACACACTTTTGTTGGAGAGCTGCAAGGGGGGCAAACCAGGAGCTGGGGTTGGCCACAGCACAGGTAATGCCCTCAGTGGCCAAGGCGTGCTCCCACAGCATGCCCGCTGAATAGGGAGGGCAGAGCAGGTGTGCTGATAACTGGGTCCACTGACTTTCCCAGGCAAGGCAAGGTAATGAATCACGTCATGGTCTATCCAGAGAGTCCAGTCAGGAGAAGAAGGAGATAGGGTCAGCGTCTCAGGGCCTGGAGTGCATSCCTCTTCTAGGAGTTTAGTTGGCTAAATTAGAGTCTAAGTGGCTGAGTCCATGTCCAGCTCCTTTGCTGATAAGAGCTGTTGGGAAGAAAGCTAGGAGCAAGGGCCTGTCCCTCCTTTCCCTTGGGAACTGTTTTTAAGCAGAGGCCTTGCTGCTGGCTCCTGCCTGTGCTCCACAGCTGTGTAGCAGCCCTGTCTATGGCTGATCTTGTACCTGCATAGTCTGGACCTTGGCTGACCTTGGATCTGCCTCCTCACTATGGACTTGTTGGGGGATCACTGGGCTGCATGTGACCCACTGTCTTTGGCCCTCATCCTGACCTGGACTTGCCACTCTGCATCCTGGCTCCTTCTTGGCGAGCCCACTGCTTGCGCCTGCCTTCTTAATTGCATTCCGCTCCTGACTAGCCTTCCATAGTGGAGCAGCTAGCCCTCACTGCTCTCTGACACAGAGGCAGGACTGCTGACAAGGCTGCAATGTAGGTCCAAGGTCCACCCAGCCGTGAGTGAGACACGCAGCAAGATTACAGTCCTGGACTTGAGGAAAGCAGGCTTTGGCTTATTGAGGGAATCTGGTAGGCAGTATCCCACGGGAGTCGCGCTGGAGGGCAAAGGGATCCAGGAGAGCTGGTCAGCCTTCAAATACAACCTTCTCAAAGCACAAGAAGGGTCCATTCTGATGTGTGGGAAGTCTACCAGGCCTGGCAGAAGGCCAGCATGGATGAACAGAGAACTCCTGACTGAGGTTGACAGTGCAAAGGAAGTGCACAGAGGGCAGAAGTGGGGCCGGGCTGCTCTGGTGGAATAGAGCCATTGCCTGAGCATGGTGGGGTGGAATCTGGAAAGCCCAAAGCTCAGCCGGAGTTGAAACTAGTGAGGAATGTGGAAAGCAACTTGAAGGACTTCTATAAATACACTGGAGGTAGAAGGGAGCCTAAGAAAAAGTGGACCCTCTGCCAAATGGGGCAGGGGACCTAGTGACAAAGGACACACACAGTGCCTTCCTTGCCTTGGCATTTACTTGTTTAAGGTCTGCTCTTAGGCCTTAGGTCCCTCAGCTTAGTGGCAAAATCTGGCAATGATGTGGAGCATTACCCACAGTAGAGCAAGACTATGTTGGGGACCAAAAGGCAAGCTGGACACACACAAGTCCATGGGTCCACCTGAAGTATGGCCAAAGGTGCTGAGGGAGCTGGCCAAAGTCACTGCAAATCTGCTCTCATCTTTGAGAGGTCATAGTGAGCAGGGGAGGTTCCTGATGATTTGAAGAGCCATATGGCACCACCACCCCCTGGCCATCTCCCACGAAAGGCAAGAAAGAGACCCCAGAGAACTACAGGCTTGTCAGCCTAATCTCCACCCCTGGGAAGATCGCAGAGCAAATTCTCACAAGAACTACTTCCAGTTGTATGAAGGACAAGAAACTGATTGGGAAAAGACAGCATAGGTATACCAAGGGCAAATTATGCCCAGCCAACGTGTAGGCTTTCTACAGTGAGACAACTATTCACCTGAATGAGTGGAGAGCAGTGAGTGTTGTTCACGTGGACTTAAGCAAGCTCTTTGCCACAGTTTCCCATAGTAACCTTATAGCCAAATGGTTGAGATACGGTTTGGATAAGGTGGGTGAATAACTGGCTGGACTACTGGGCTTAAAGGTTTGTGATCAGCTGTTCAAACTAACTGGCAGCGAGTTTACTATTTGCGTTTCTTGGGGATTGATACTGGGGCCAATACTGTTTAATGCCTTTATTTTTAAAAGACCGCAAGTCAAGAGACATGGTAATACCCTGCCACAGGCTCCTTCGGCTCTCCTCTCAACCCGTCTCAAACTCCTCCCCATCAGTCTCTCTCGCTCAGAGAGCTACTCTGCATGCTTTCAGAGGCTGTTTGAGGCTATCTGCTTGTTTCTTCACTGCCCTCAGCATACTCTGCATGCAGTGGGGTTCTTCTAGTTTCTCTCCTACTTTCATGGCCCTCCAGTGGTACTGTGTGTTCTCCTTGGGCTCTTTTAACATCTCTACTTCTTTTTTGCTCTCTGTGAGGCTACTCTCTGCTCTCTCAGCATTCTTTCAGTCTTTCTGCTATATTTTTTCACCTCTCCAAGGCTACTGTATGCTCTCTGGATCTCTTTCTTGCCTACTTTTTTCCACCCTTCTGAGACTAGTCTTTGTTATCCTTCACACTTGCAGGTTTTATGCTGTTTTCTTACCTTCTCTGAGACTATTCTGTCTTCTCTGAGGTTCCTTCAGGCTCTCTTCTATTCTCTCTGGCTCTGCAAGGCTTCTCTGTTCTCTGGGACTCTCTCAACCTCGTCACTTCTTCCCTAGCCTCTCCAAAGCTGCTATGGCTGCCTTTCAGGCTTTTGGTCTGTTCCTTCCTCTCACTGGGGTGACTTTGGAGCACTTTCAGTCTTTCTGCTGTTCCCCCCCCACCCCTTTTCTGAAGTTAAATTGGGTTTTCTGGGGCTGTTTCAGCCTCTCTTCAAGGTTCGTGGTGTCTCAACAGCTACTCTTCTTTCTCCTGGGACTTTTTCAGCCAGCCTCCCTGCTTGTTTCTTCCCTTGTCCAAGGATATTCTGTTGCTCTTTTAGCCTCTCTCCTTTCTTAGCAGCTGCAGGCATACTCTCCTAGTGCTTTTTCAGAATCTCTGCTACTTTCTTGTTATTGTCAAGGTCTCTCATGTGTTCACCATGGTTCTTTCAGGCTTTCTACTAGTTTCTTTGCCTCTTTGAGGCTACTCTCTGTTCTCTGAGTCTTTTACAGATTTTGGCTCATTTTCCCTTCTTTGATGCTACTCTTTGGGGCACTTTCAAGCTTTCTGCCTTTTTTTTTTTTTTTGATCTTCTCTGAGGCCACCCTTGGTACTACTGGGTACTCTGGAGCTCCTTTAATATCTCTGATACTTCCTTGTTATTGCTGAGCCTCTTTGGTATTCTCTGGGGGGTCCTTTGCCTTATCTCTTTCTTTCTTGGCCTCTTTGACACTGCTACATTTTGTTTCCTTGGGCACTTACAGGCTTTCTTCCCTTCCTTGAGGCTACTTTATGTTCTCTGAATCTCTTTCAGACTCTCTGTTGCTTTGTTGGTTTCTGCTTGGCTCCACTGTTTCATCTGGGGATCTTTCAGACCATCTATTTTCCTGGCATTTGGAGGGCTATCCTGTGATCTGTCTCTATCTCAGTGTTTAATCAATTTTCACGGTTTCTCTGAGACTTCTCAGTGTCCTCTGGATGTCTTTCAAGCTCTCTACTACTTTGCCCTCTCTTCGACTATTCTATATTCTCTGGGACAGTTGCAAACTCTTTCCTGTATTACCAGGCTCTCAAAAAGAATTTGCTGTTCCTTGGGGATCTTTCACACCTACTTCTGTTTTATTAGAGTATCGTTTTGAAGGAGGATGAGAGAGGACAGGGCGGGGGGATCTCTTCAGAGATGCAACAGCTTCAAGAGCTCTGGACTTCACTGCAGTGGAGTTGGAATAGATCTCTGCGAGTCACCTTTTGGAATTTTTTTTGTCCCCTTTTGGTTTTGGTGGTAGTTGGGGTTAGGAGAGAAATGAGCTCAAAGAGGCACCTTTTAAAAAATCCTTTATTTTTATATCATCCTAGTAAAAATCTTTTATATAAAGGCGAAAGTAGGTATTGCATAGAAGAAACACTGGTGCAAACATCACCTGGTGGGAATGGCATGTTGTTTCTTAGTGTCTACTATCTACTGCACAACAGATGGCTAGCCCATAGGCAAACATCTCCAGGTTTCTCCATGCCAGCTACAGGATGAAACCGCTCAACTCTATGGAAAGAAGTTACATCAGAATTATGTGTGCCCTATTCCATGCTGCTCCCAAGAACCATCTGCTAGGAAAACACCCTTTTCCTCCATGCCTTTTCTATGCCTGACCAATACATTGCCCAAGAAAGACCATGAGGATCAGTTCAGCTGCCCTCTGCTTGCACCCTTCCTATGTGTGAGTTTGTATTTCATGCATACAAATGGGGGGGTGGACACAGGATAGGAGAGTTGGCCTAACATGACCATAGTCCAGGAACTCAATGCATGACATATACAAGGCATCTTCCGTCATCTTGGAGACATTTATGCCATTGTTTTTATCATCTCACATGCTCCTTAGTTATGGGCACTTCTTCTGAGCACCCTCCACCTGGGCTTCCTATAACTACCAGCCTTGGTACCACCAGAAGGGAACAGAATTCACTGCTATCACTTCAACAGCTTTCAAGTAGGGGCTCTTCAAGCAGTTCTATTATGTCTCTGCTTAAGTTCTGCTGCAGCTTCCAAGCATGAAGCACAGTGAGACAGCAGGTATGCTACAGTCTGAAGGAACACTCAGAGAAACAGCACTTTCACACACTTAACTGTGCTTTCATGAATTAGAGATAGAGAGGTATGCATTTATACAAATCAATATTTGTGTATATTAAAGATACTTTTACTCAGTATCAGTTTTTATTTAAAAACATGCTAAAAACTTATAGTTAAATAATCAGAGTGACATTTGGGGAAAACACACAGACAGCCACCCACCAGCATAAGCAAAAAAAGTGCATACATACATGAGCCAAAGCTCCCCTTGACCAGTTTACAGGACAGTTAGTGCCTTCTCTGACAAACTGACTGATGCAGCCTCACCCTTTCCAGGGCTGTTTTTTGTTGCCCGGAAAATGGAAAACTTTTGCCATGGAAAACTTTTCTGCTCCTTTCAGGATGTCTGTCATTACCTCCCACATTAGAGAGTCAGCCAGAAACACAAATCAGCCCTGCTTTTGACTCCCTTCCCGTAGGTGGCTTCATAGAGATGAATACATGAAGCTCGTGTAACTATCTCACTTAATACTGTGCTTAAAATGCCAAAAGTAGTCATTAAAAAAAGATTTCAGGATCTATGCTGCTAGATCGTGAAATGGAATGAAGCATTCTAGAAAAATAAGTTTGGATGGAAGGCAAAGTAGCTGAGTTTGCAACTACACATTTCATCTCTGAGTTACTCATAAACATTTTTTATTTCCTTATTACTTTCACTAATATGTTTTACCATTTTTTGTACAAAAACTGACTGCAGATTAAAATTTAAGATGCAGCAGGTACCACTGTGCAACCCAAAAGGACAGAGATGATGGTCCTGCTCAGCCCTGCACCCTGCTCTTTTTGAACGCCAGAGAAAGCTAGAGAAAGCTAAACACCTCTGCCCAAAGAGAGAATGCAGTGGAGCCATCAGATGAAAATCGTCCTGTATTTTCTTGCAAAAATGGGAACGCATCTTAGCAACTTTGGATACAGTCTTACATGTAGCAGCAAGTACACTGGGCATCAGAGCCCCTTCTTCAACATGGAACATCCATCTCCAGTGGGGCTCAGATGCTCCTGGTCCCAATTTTTGTTAGAAATGGAAGTAAAACTGGATTCAGTTTCTGTGCTTTCCCTCTGCTTCTTCCCTGACTCTTTCAAAGGCAATCCAAGTGAAATAGCTGAACCCATATGGCATTGTCTGCTTCAGTGGAAAATGAGAGCCCTGTGAAACTTTGGGCATTGTGCTTATATGGGCAAGGGCCATGCTCTAAGAATAGTAACCTCCTTCTTCACTGCAACACCCAAATTCATCTCTATCATCTCCCACACATTCACACTCCTTCCTGTCACACTGATTTCATAGGAACTCAAAAAAGTGACACATAGGCCATACAAAACACTATTGCTGCCAGATGTACAGATGCATGCAGGACCTACTAGGAAGATAAACAGGAGACTAAAAACTCCCAGATATGAAGTGGCTCAACAGCTATTTCAGCCCACAAGGAAAAGATAGGCTGAATGATACAATGAAAATGATACCTTTTAAGAGTTTAAAGTATAAATATTCAGACTGGACATTAAGAGAAACTTGTTTACCAGAGGAGTAGTTTGACATGGCATGGCTCTGAAAGGCACAAAATCTCCATCCTCAACAGTTTCTGAAACTCAGCCCAATAATGTCAAAGTAAACCCCATCTCACATAGATGACAGTATCCCTTTGACAGTGACACTGGATGAGGTAACCTCTGAAGGTCACTTCTGACTGCTGCTAATACAAAAAGCAGTGTTTCTTTCAGAGCTGAGTCGAGCCCTGACTGGAGTTAAATCAGAACATCCTCCAGTGTCTGAGCCTTTCCTTCTTCCTTCACAAAACAGCAAAAACCTGGAACAAAGGGTAAATGGGGGCTGCTTGTGATGAAGCAGCATTCAAACTACAGAAATATATGTTCAAGTTTTCTAACAGGAATGTTGGTAAAATGTTGGTTCACATGCACTGCAGTGAACTCTGAACTACCCCATTGGATGGACTTGGCAATCTGTGAGCAAGAACCAATTCTGTACTGAAGGTGTGACAACACATACTGTCTCTGAGTGCTGTTTGGGAAATTGCCCCTTCTGGTCACCTTTAATCAAACCACCTTTTCCAGCTCAGGGAGAGCTGTCATCTGCCTGAGGAAACCCCTCCAGTGAAGGACATGGCATGACAATGTTGCCATCAAATTGCCATCCCCTTCCCTCATATCCAGCAGCATGCCATACCTTGGGCAAACTTTCTGAAACAGACAACACAATCTGTGAAGTCTGCTGCCAACTGGCCAGCAGGTCAGACCGCAATCTCTCTCCTTCATGCCAGGGTCAGTAACTTGCTTAGTCGGTACTTTTAGCTTTCAAACTAGCATGACATCAAAGCAGCCAGACACTGCTTTGGGTGAGTAAAGGCATTGGAACTTTGCCTCACAGGAGTAGGAAGCTCACCATCTGATCCAATGGGAAGGCATTGCATTCCATCTGAGGAAAGAGCCTCTGATTTGAAAGGAACCACCTTTGTTACAGTAAGGGCATCAAGGCCCTGATAAAGGTAGATGATGCCTCCCCATGAACTTGAGAAAAGTTGTGTCTTTATTTGCCCGCATCAACTGTCAACTTTGAAAAACATGTCCTCTGGATATCGCACAGTGGTTCCCAAATTAATGTACAATAAATGTGTAAAACCAAAAACAGTAAGAAGTTATAAGTCAGGCAACTAAATTCTAAGCTATATCCATCATAATAATAATCATCATCATCATAAAAAAGTATACACCATAAGGTACAAGAAGCTGCAAAGCAAAGCAGCTCCAATTCCTAGGACTCTCAGTTAAGAGTGGCTTTTCCGAGTCTTCCAGTAAATTGGACATGAGGGTTGAAAACTTAATGAAAGACTTTGAAGAATTCTCCCTTGAAGTGGAACACACATAAGTTTTGCACATATAGCATGGATTAGTAAAGCAAAACATTTTCTTAAGAAACATTCTTAGAGCAGATCTATGATTTTGTGTAGAAAATCCATTTGTTTGGGGGGTTGCCCCCCTCTTTGGCAAATAAATGGCAAATGTGAAACAGACAAAAAAATGAGTCAAATAACAAGTTGTGATAATAACTGGACAAATAACAACAAAGTAGATCAGTCAATGGGATGGATTCCCTCAGCAGGGCTAGGCTTGATACTCTTTGCGGTCATTCCTTTTGTTCATTTTTATGATGAGACAGAAGGGTTGATGTGATAGTGTTTCAGAGGCTTTAGGCATCATATTTTTTGCCAGTCCTGTGAATCTGCTGGAAGAGTGTCATGGAGAAGGCCATGCCAAGAATCTGAAGGAAAACAAACAGTAAGGGCTTCAGTACAGGGAGGCTGCCAAAACTGCACTGCTGACCTGTGTTCATGGTCCAGCTGTAGTTTTAAAAGTCATTCTACACTAGCCATATTTCTCAAGCTTCAACACTGATCAGTAAACTTGGATGTATGTTGTTCAGGCACACAGTGATGTCTGGAGATGTATCTGTCAGAGCACAGATGGAGGTAAAAAGCTCTCAGGGCTCTTTGTCATATGTGCAACAATTTTTCAGAATCAATACATGTGAGTCACTCTTCCTTTTTACCCAACAACTTGTGCTTGTTTAGCCAGATAACTGTGACTGAAAACATCAGATTCAGGTATTCTCCCCCAAAAGTACAACAGTGATACAGGAACCCCCAAATCTTAACAGATTATGATGATACTTCTGCATTTCTTTTTTAAAACATGTTAATCTACCCACTTCAGTGGCCATGATTTGACTCATTTTGACAATTTTTAGAACTTGCTTCCAAAATTTAAAAAAGCAGTTCCCTAAGGGACAGCATAACAAATGGCTAACCATGGGAACTCCAAAGTGGTGCTCTGAAGTCAAAACGCAGGTAGGCAAAACCCCACTGTAGCATGTCTTCTTTGCCGTACTGACTACTGACGTGCTTCCTTTCTGAGTAGATGACCTTAAATGAACTCATAAAACAAATCTGACATTTTTGAAATCATGATCAAACTCAAAAGCACTTGAGCACCACTTTTCACACAGCAGAATCAAGAATGCTGACAGCAAATCAAAGCCATGTTGACAAACATCATACCAGTATTACCTGCATTATGAGGATGCACATCCCAATTGAACCAAGGACATGCTTATTCTCATCGAACCAGGTCATAACTCTCTCATAACATCCCTGAAATGATGAAAGATGAAGATTGAAATCCCAAAGTCACATTTTCTTTCACATGCATTCCTTCTATTTTCTTCCTTCTCACCCCTCCCTAAGCCTTGACCTGGGCAAAGCGAGCCTTACCGTTTTCCACACTAATTCGGTGGAGTTCCGCCCACAGTCTTGGGAGTTTTCTGTACAACATCGGTCTGGGACAGTGTTTTCTCCCAGCACTGGGTACCAATCCGTAAAGTCATTCACACCACAACATTTCATCTATGGCAAAAGTAAAGGATTAATAAATTAACTTAACTAGCACAATTTGTGAATCACGCACCACAAACTTTTACTTCCACTAAACCACTGTATATTTTCAAAAGGGCTGCCACACACTTTTTTATTTTTGAAGTGTTTTGTGCTCAGTGATCACTAAAAGTAAATACTTAATAACACAAAAAACCCCCAAAGAAAATAAACAGTCCCATGCCCAAGGTTATGTTAGTCTTCTTGTCAGAGAGACATGAGCCCAAACACCAAAACGTAAGGTAACCTGCCCACAATTGCTGAATGGCAAAAGCCTAGCTGCCAAAGCTGCAGTTCTACCTATGCAGGTTTTGCTGCTTCTCCTCTGTTTCAGATCATTTCTGTGCCTTGTGATAGGCACAGAGAATCTCAGAGAGAGGTAAGCATCTTTCACCTTAACAGAGTACACTTTGATCTTGGGTTTCACAGTACTCCCTGGATGTTCAAGAGTCCAAAATCAGAAACCAAAGCCTGCATTAGCCATCTTTGAGACTTGGCATGGATGCCACAGTTAACAGATTGCAGCAGCCTTCATGGCCAAATCGTTATTTTTTTTCTATTGAGAAAATATGTACCTCTGCTTGAATGATATTCCATGCATTTTTCAGTCCAACATTATTTTCTGAATTGTATAGCTTCATACCTTCCTTCAAATCCTTCTTTGCACTCTCACTGACCTGCATCATGTAAAAAATACAGAAAGTCAATGCACTGCTGTTTAGAGGAAAGGACCAAATGGTACAGTCTTGCATATAGAATGTATCTCTCTTACCTTCTCTCACCACAAACTTAACATGGGTAGAAAAGCTCCATCATAGCTTCAAGACTCTCACAAGTCAGTGGGACCTTTCAGCACCTGCCAAGGCCTAGTCTCTCCCTCAGATTGCATTGGATTAATTCTCATGAGATAGGAGACCAAACAGCTTCCCCTCTACTGAGAGTCCATCATATAGTCATCATCTGATCCAAAGTAACTGAAGAGTGATCAGTAGAAATCTGTTGAGCTTACTTTGCCAGAGATGGCTGTTGGCAATACCCCACAGCAGCCTCTCCTGCCTGTAACCTATAGGCTACTTTAATTTCCTAATATCATAAAACCAGAGTCCCAGCCTCCCAACCTTAACATAGTTATCCCTTGCACAAGCTATAATAAATGGCCAATAGAAAATCAATTGAAAAAGAGCATTATTATTGTTCTCCTTGTTGGGACAGGCCTGTGGGATTTATGATTTTCAAGTGTGCTCTTCTTTCTTTAGAGGAGAAAGTTGGAATGCTTAACGGGAGATCCGAGATGTCCCATTTCTTGTATAAATTTCAGTCTGAGCCTGGAGTCCTGGATGCAGGTAGGAATGTACCTTGGCACTGACAGCAGTGAGCTGGCAGCAGAGAAAGGATTAACCTCTGGGTCCTGGCATAAAGGTCAACTATATTACAAGATCTGTTTCATCCCTCTTTGACATCCCATTCAAAATCAGAAGTTCACCCCAGCTCCCTGAAAGTGGCAGGCATCATAATGACAACCTGGGAAGAGATACAAATCCGGTAGGAGCTCAGTTTTAAAATCAGTCTGGACATGCTCATACTGTAAGGCTCTGTCCTGTGTTTAGCAGAGTTCTCCAGTTCCCCAAGGATTTTTCCAGTCTTACCTATCTGACAGACCAGCCAGTTGTGCCTACTTAGTCTCTACTAGATAGCAGATTCCTACAGATGGGCTTGATGAGCAGCTGCCTCTTGATCCGCTCCGCACCCTTGTCAAACTCTCTGGGACTGCCCAGTCAGCTGAGACAGCTGGTGGCATCTGGCATAACCTTTGAATATCCCAGGCCTCTCTCCTCCCGTCGTGTTCAAGGGTTGGCCCTAAGAAGCGAACCAGGTCTTAACAAGGACCTCCCACAACCCAGGTCCACAAGATGATCAGCTTCTTCAGAGAAATCAAACAGCTATGTTGAAGGCTATCTTAGCTTTTAGAAAAAGACTAAAAGGGAGGCCCTGGACCATGGTTTTATTTCAGGGAGGAAATCGTAAAGCTCAGCTGCAGCTTACAGAAAACAGCCAAGATCTCAAGGTTAAACCTTCACCAAAGTGAAGAGCAAGGAGAACCCACATACCTCCATCAAACAAAAGCAAATGGAACCTGGTTTACATGCTAGTACAGATAATTAATCTATATGGCATATTTGCTTACCTTGTCCATATAAACAAAGAACAAAATGAGTAATATCAGCTCTGCCAGGAGAATTATCAGCAAAACGATGAAAAACTAGAACAAAGAAAAAACAGACAGTGTATACACACTTGTCAACTAGAGAGCAAACCTGGGGCTGCTAGAAACTCTGAAGACTATAGGCCCTGTCTTCTAAACTTTTCCTCTACTGCCAAAACCATGCAAGTTTGCTTTCAAACTATTCAGGCATATTGATACTATATCGCCACTAAAGCTCCTGTAGGTCTCACCATCAATATGGAAGCTCACTGTCTAGCATTCTCTAAATCTCTAAGATTCTCTAGAAACCTACTACCAGTTTGCAGGTTTCAGCAATGCTTTTGTCTTGCTTTTTTTGACTGCTGTCACAGCACGCAGCCCTGATAGTCTCTTTCCTTCATACAGGCTACAGAACAGATGCTAAACCCATTACCACAAAGATCAATGTGACGTGCCTCAGTAGTGATTCCCTAGCAGGTGGGCTTTAACCACATCTGACTGCCTATTGGAATAGTCATTATATTACTCAGCACTTTTATTCCCAACTCTCTGTAGCTGAAATCTCTCTCTGCAGGGGCATCCCAAGTGTGAGCTCCAGTAGTTTCATGCCCACTAGTTGCCTTTATGTAGTAGTGGACTGCCACGTAGGCATGGCATCCCCCATACAGACACTGGGGGAGATGTAGTATGCAGTGCAGCAAGCTCTCCAATCGGAAACTCACGATAGTCATGATAGTATAAAAAGACTTTTGCAGAACCTTGTAAGAATATAAACACTCTTAAAAAAAAACCCCAAAATTCAGCTGGTATTGCAGTTTGTGTGGATGAATGACATAGACCTCATTACTATTCTCTGTTTGCTTTCCTAGCTGTACAACATACAAAACCAAGCAGCAGATAGATAGCAAAAAAACAGGTGCACATTTGTCCTCCAGTTTAATTCTCTGAGGTGGTCTAAGGAATGCTGCCCAGCTGTTCCCCAACACCATGTAAGGGAGACTTTTATACAAGGAAAACTCACATGCTCCTTAATGTCACAGCACCTGTGAGTCATAAACTGTGACTGAATTGGAAGCTGCCTGCTTTGAAAGCCCTCCTCTCACCTTCTGCCACAATACCTCTCTCCTTGGGGTGGGGAGAAGCATGATGAATCCTCCTGGGTTTATGCAAGAGGAGAGACCCACACTGTTTTCTGAGAGGGGTTCCCAACCTCTGTGTTTCAGTGCTGGACAAAGACTGCCGAGGATCAGATTATTTTTTTTTTTTTTWTTGGCAAGGTCTGGCAGAGACCTTGACTTCTTAACTTTGGGTCAGATGGTTTCCACCAACCTCTGACAAAGGCCTTACACAAGGGCAAAGTAGAAAATAGCCATGAGAGGCTTTGAGTGGCATCCAAAAGCAGCTGTGCTTAAGATTTTTCAGTCAATCCTTCTAACAGACATTTCCAGAAGGGCTATCCAGGTTGACCCTACAGCTCATGTTTAACCATTCAGAGGTAACTGATAGTAATTTGCTTTGCTATCTAATACATTAGGGCACACAGTAACAAGGATACATTTGCTAATACAGCAATGATATCACTGTGACCAAAGCTGTGGGATGTCATACTGCAACCATACAGAAAGCCAAGGGCAATGTTACAGTGATCCACAAGAATATTTTGCACTGGTCATTTATAATATAAATAATAACAAAGCAACAGTCACTGGTCTTAGTGAAAAGAAGTATTGATGTCTTACACTCAACAGGAGGCACTTGTTTTCCTTGATAGCACCTAGGCAGCCCAGAAAGCCGGTCACCATGATGACTGTGCCAATGGCAATAACTAGGTTGGCAGCTGAAAGCGACGGAAAGCTAGGAGAAAATGTGGCGAAGTTTCCTTGTGACACTGACAGCCAGATGCCCACACCCAGCAGCCCACAGCCACATAACTGCAAAGAGATAAACAAAGGAAGGTTTCACCATTAAAATAAATTGACACTGGCTCCTTCCCCCCGACTCTGAAAGGAAAGAATTTCTCAAGCAAATTCTCAGGTAACTGTTCTGCAGCAATGCTCTCACTGGCTTGGTGCTGAAACAAAGTGAAACTAAATATTCTTACCTAGATTTGGTCATGTCACCTATACTTATAAATCTATTCAAAAGCCACTGGATGGCAGAATTCTCTTTTTAAAGACTCAGCACCTGAAACCAGGGCTACCCATTGATCTCCCAACAGCACAACCCAATGCAATTTTTCTGTAGGAAGATAAAAAACATTATTTGAAAGAATGCTCCATTGCACTTATTTCTGCAGTCATCTACAATGTCTCAGAGTATCCAGCCCCGTATTTCCTCATCCTAGGGCAGGCAAGGAAGTCCTGAAGATAATTACAATCAATAGTACCATTTCAATAAATATTTGTCATAAAATGCCCAGTCCCAGTAGCCAGGTTGTGTTGTAGTATGAGTTCTCATTGCTTTACTGTTGTTTGCCAGTGTTCAATGTCACAAAATTCAGATCTCTAGGTTTATTATCTACAGGAAGCTCAACTTCTGCTACTCTCTGACAGTGAGAGAACCTGAAGGAAATGCAAAGCTGCTAATAAAACATAAAATTAACTTCACTTTGCTTCTCACTCTTAACAATACCATGTCTGGTTAAGGAAATAAAGTTTCCCACCCTAAGTCACATGGCAGGTCTTCAGAACAATGGCCAAGGGGGCCTAAAAGCTGGCCATCTTTTAGTACTTGCTTAAAATGGCTGTTACACAACTTCCCATCTGATCTATGATCACTGTGCAGCGAAATCAGAAGTAGGAGTTAGTTGTGCTTTCATTAAATCTGTGAGCTACTAAACAGTACTATTACAGTTTCCTGCCAAATCTAGCCTTTGCCAAGGTCAGAGATGAAATTCACATCACCTTCACTGGGAAGGGGATCAGAGTACACACACACAGCCCCAACTCAGAGTATTTTGCTCCAATTTACTTGGACCACTGCATGGGAAAAACAAAACAGCACCTAATCATGACTCACAGTGATATCCCAAAGCTGCTGGTGCTGACCTGTCAGCAGTGAGGAACAAGAGGAACAAAAGTTCTTGCCATCTAGCAGGTTCGCCACACCCAGCCCACCCCATTGTGCTTGCATAAACTTACAACTTTTACTCAAACTGGAAACTCAGGGTCAGAGAACAGTACCTCCACTAAAATAAGGTTCAATCCTGCCTTGTGATGAGCACTAATCTGGCACAATAAATAGCTACAGACCTAACTTTTTGGGCAAATATCCCCACTTCTGTCTGAGGTAATTTTACCAGCAGGGCAGATAGTTCAGGGTACAACTGGCTCCTTTTGGTTTTGCTGCTTCACAGAACGTGAAAGAAAAACTACAAGAGTATCTTCTTGCATTCATGTTACCTTATCTATGAGTCAGGCTTATGTTTTCATAATCATATGCATAGTTATTTTCTTTTACTTCCCCTGTGACCCTTCTGTCTCCTCTGAGCCCCCTTCCTAGTTTGCTTGAAGCTTTTGAAACTGCTTTGCATCTAGCGAGATTCACTCGTTTGGTGAAGAACTGTGACCAGGAGTAGGTCTTACGCAAGATGCTCACAGGCATTCCCATGGGAGGCAGAGTAAAGCATCTCCCAATGTACCAAGTCCACAAGAGCTAACATCATGAAAAGCATAAAAATACAGGGTTGTGTAGGCAGAGAAAGAGAATAAGAGATGGAGATTAACTATACTGCATTGGTGGTTATTTCCAGGCCACCTTGCACCTAAGCATTAGCTTAGCAATCTGAAAAAAAACCCCACAACTGTCTAAAGCTCACAAGCACATGCATTGGGTAACACAGAGGAAATTTTCAGCATTCTTGTAAGGAGGCTGGGAAGCACTTCTGCTTCCAAAACTCAACACACAATAACTCCACAGAGTGAGTTGGGGAGCTTTGCGTCACTGGGTGTGGATAAATGTCACAACATGTTTCCTGTAACAGAGCTGGATGCAGCTGCAACATGAGTGTGTATAGCAGGGAAAAGTCAAACAGCTACTATCCCTATGAAAAGACTGGTACAAAACATACACACATGCATGTGGCAGGAAAGGGCTACAGGACTTTCATCTCTTCCCCCAAATCCATCCTCTCCAATTAATAGTCTTGAAGTGATTTCTCATTGCCTTTTATGGTATGTCAGCAAGGTCAATATGAACTTGGAGTAGTAGAGAACTGTGGGGGGATGCAAAACAGAAGTCTCCTGATCACATCCTGCTGCAGGACCCAGTGGACACCACCACAGGTTTAAACTGTCTGCAGTTCATGGAATCACTCCTGCTTTAAATTTCATCTACTCTGTCCTTGAATTGCTGCAGTTTTGGTGCCTCAAGCCCTCTCAGGAATCCACTCTGTGGCTTAGCTGCTTCAACCATTAGATGAGAACTGCAGGCAGTTGCTCAGGCTGAGAGCTTGATGGTTCAGGAGGTTAGAAGCAGCTCTCACCACACAACATTCATTTAAGGTTTTAAATAGCATTTCTAAGCTGCCAGGGCTGGACATTGCCAAGAGCTGATGGCACTTCAATCAATGACTTCATGACACTCCATGGATGAGACTGTAACTGTTTCCAAAGAAGTTTCTACCAAAGACTGAAATTGTTCAGTGTAACTTTCCTTCAGAACCTGAATTCAGACTTTAAAGGTTATTCACAAACGTTACTTGGACTTTAATACTCTATTAGGCTCAGAAATCACATCCCTAGCTCAAGTGCTTTGAAAGAGGGCACTGAATTCTAGAATCATCAGGCCAAAAGCAATAGATCATTGCAGATAAACAAGGTGGTGGTAAGAGCAAGATCAGGGCAAAAGGCTGACAGAGGAAGGGCAAGTAAAGGACAAAAAGGAGCACATGCGATCAATAGAAAGATCAGCCCATGAAGAGTTGCACCTCAGTATCCAACTCCAATTATGAGGATAGTAGCAAAAGAGGTAGAAGAAAGAAGCCCTTACCAGCATCTCTTTACCATTTGAAAAAAAAGGGCACAATCCTTGAAAGAGATCATGTCTAGAAAAGAAAGGTGGCTAGGAAATGACTCCAGAAGGCTCATGTTTATGTTTATTTAGACAAAGTCAGAAGAAGCTAATTACATAGATGAGGGAAGGAAGAGCTACCTTCAAGTGTAGGAAATCAGGAAAGTGACAGGCCCACTGGTGCTCCATGGGATGGTCATGAAGACAGAAAAGGACCAAGAGCAGAAGGAGAATCAAAGCTGGAGAACAGAAAAACAGACAGATGGCCCGGGTCCCTCTCACAGGGTCTCAGTTCAGGAGACCCTCTATATACACTTCCATATAGGAGAGATCATTTCTTCACTTGCTTGTGGTAGCCACCCTAGTATTTTGGTAAACTCAGGAGCAAAACACTTTGCTTTTTGGCAGAAGACCAGTCACCTACTGCACCTTCACCTTTCCACAATGCCTCTAGCAGGGAAGAAGCATTCGACACTTGATATGAAATGTTTGCAACAAAGGTCTTGTGGATTAGCAACACACCTGTGCTATCCCTAGGCAGACCACTATGGAGATGCAACTTGAATGCCAGACATCTGAACACATTGGGAGAAGAGTCATTTACAATGCAACACGAAGTGGTATGTCAGCTCTTTCTTCCTGCAATTCTAATGTCCCGCTGAAGACAACCATGGAATAACTCCTTTCCAACTGCTGTAGTGGTTGGGTTAACATGCTAAAGTGCACAATGTGATTACAGTTCCCTTCAGAGCTTTCTGACAACACACATTAGTGCAGTACTACAATTATACCACAGTATCTGCACTGATCACGCTCTCACCATGGCTGATTCCCAGGCCCGCTAGGCAAGCTAAGGGAAGTTCTCCTTTTCACAGACTTTCTACCTCCCAAAGTAAAATTTCTCCATCCCTAAATTACACTGAAAGTTCAGATTACATAAAAAGTCAGGTGATGGAGGGGCTATTAAAGATCAAGGCTGATCTGTGCAAACAGGATTATCTACAGTGACTGAAGAGAGTACATAGTCAGGAAGACTTGCAAGAGATTTGATAGAAGACATGACATCCTAAAAACTTCCACAAGGTGGCATCCCATACCAAATAGCCCTAACAGTTTAAGTCAAATTTTATTTTTCTCCTCTCCAGAGCTCCTCAATTTTTGTGCTTTCTTCTCAGTTTTTATCTCTGTCATTCTACTGTGTAGCAGTACTGTTGATGCAAAATTTATGCTTTAAACCTTAGGTCCCAGGCCTAATGCTTTTTTCACTCACGCTTCTTAAAAAATCCCAAATAATTCCACTGAGTTGGGACTTAATTGCATACAACCATATCAACCAAAGCTAGCTAGAATTCTAGCAATAAAATAGCTTTCCCTGACACTTTATTCTCTACCAATCTCATTTTTTATACAACGTGAACACTGTAAAAATGCTCTCACAGCTATTTATTCTCCCAGGATCCACCTCTTTCTGTTTGGTACAACTGAATCCTGGAGGGTGGAAGCAGCAAAAATATATCAAGTCATCTTATTAATTCCTTTTTCACCATATAATTAAATAATAGATGCTGCTTGGTATTTAGTTGCATGAGAGTGATGGCACTGACATTCCTTCCCCAGGGAAATGGTTCAACAGCATAATAAATTTCACTGGATTTTTCTTCTCAAAAAATGTTGGCTCATTTCCCTCTCATGATTAGAAATTATCATCCTCCAGGCAACCATCAAATCTCTCCTTCCCCTGGTCTTTATGTCATGAAGGTAGCTGCAGAACACTATCATAAAGTCAGTCACATACACGGATACATACACTCTTACTTATAGGGTAATTTAGTCAAGCTATGGCACACGTATTTTGAGCTTGAAAGCAAACAAAAGGAACCCAACTTTCCTTACAGTTTCTCCCTCACTTTGATATTTCACTATCAAAGCCTGAATTCTCTTCAGTACCTCAACTTCCATCTGTCATCATCACTGTGCCCAGAAAACATACAGCATTCCAGCAAACATTAAAAAGAGTCTCATGCTTCAAGAGAAATTAGAACTCCAGATAAACCCAGAGAGAGAGAAACCCAAAAGCAAGTCTTTCCGTGACAAGTGCTATCATCAGAGTGGGAAAGGGGCTCTTTTATTTTATTCTGGATTTTTGAGCATTTTGTGAACTAATACAACAATACAAACTTTGACAATAGAGCATCGTATCCAGACTTAGTTGCCTTACCCTAAAGAAGATATAGAAGAGTTTACAAGACCTAGGGAAGGACAACACAGATGGTCAGAGGTATGCCAAGACTGACATATTGAACAGAAGGAGATTGTGCACAGGATTATCTAGCCTGGAGGAGTTATTAGACAGGATGTGAATGAAATATTCACAACTCTAGAGGTCAGTATGAAAACCAAACAGCCTGTCTCTTTAATCTTTTCCAGTAACAGGAACAAGGGGAATATTAGCAAGCATTATGTAGTATATTTTGCTTCACATAACTGAGAAGTAAATTGATAAATTATGCCATAGGTGATTACAAGAATCAAGTATTGTGGCCACAATTGTCAGTAAGGGCTAGATAATTTTATTTATTGGTAACAGCATTTGTAGTTTGTTAGCATATACACAAGTAATGACATTTCCTGCTTCTCAGAGTAAGATATCATGCTCCTCAGAGTAAGATAATGCATGCAGAATCCAGCAAAACTACCAAGCAGGAAACAAGTTGGAGTAAAGAAGGGGTAGGATATGCCATTCTGGTAAGGTATTAATAGAATAATACTGATAGACTTACCCTTGAAGTAAGTCATTGAACAGCATCAGGAAACAGGAATCTGATAAGGAAGGCACTACCAAGAGGAAAAGGGATGAGGCCATACTCTTGTTGACTTTTGCCATCATTCCATCCCATGCACACAATGTGTGATGGAAAAGCTGCACAACTAGGTGTGTGAGAGAGAAAGAGTGGAGGGAAGATTTATTCTTGACATCAGACTTTCTACTGCTGGTTAAACACCAGGGGAGCTCTTAACAGACTTGGAGTAGAACAGAGACATACAGAAACCAAATACTGAGAGACAAACACTAGGGACAAAAAGAAGCAGCAAGTGTCCCAGTTTGTACCTCCACTTTGAATAACATGCCCTGGGCCATCTGTAGTCCAGTTACAGAGAACAGAAAGCTCCCCACTTTCCTCTGTGCTGTGTTAAAACAGGTGATCTTGCTTGAAGCAGAGATGATACAATGAAAAATACATAGAACAGCTTAAATATGGCACCCATAAAAATGGCCAAAAGCACAGCAGGTTTGTTACGAGGAATTACTAACAGCATGACTGCGAAAATAAGTGTCAATGCTGGGAACTGATTTCAGGACAACTGCAGTGACAAAAAGACACTCTGAATTAGGCTTTGACAGGCCTCTATTTAAACAGTAAGTCAACAGGGAGATGACCTGCACCAAAAGGACAAGCATGAAGAAGCCATGTGGACAAGCAGAATGCAACACCAAAGCCTAGCACAGAAAGGTTTTTAAGTGTGCAGGTGGCTCTTAAAACCCTCCCTTCTGTTGGGGTCAGCAACACTTTGGAAAAGCTGCCAGTAATATTTTCCATCTGTTTGGTAAGTCCTACAAGATAAAGGTTACCTATCTTAGCTCTTCTTTTCAAGATACAGAGATTTTCCACCATTTCCCCAAACTGACTCTCAGACCAGTCAGTGTACAGAGGAGATGAGGAAGAGAATGGCTCTTATGAAGCAGCATGGTCTTCTCACTCTGTCCTTGGTTTTTTTTTGTTGTTGTTGTTGTTGTTTGTTTGTTTGTTTTTTTTTTCATTTTCCCCTCTCCTTCATTTATGGTATCTTAATGAGCTCACAGGTTTCCTATGGAATCAAGAAGCAGCACATCTTGGAAAACAGTTTGAAAGGCTGTTCTTTCCCACCACGCAGGAATTTTTAAAGAAAACTTCTATGAGACATAAAGATGGACATCATCTTCTTTAGCAGCTGGAAACCTGATTCAAAGACTCTTCAGATCAGCAGGAAGAGTTCACATCTTCTGTGCATTTTGGATCTGGTGCTTCATTTGGAAGCAGTCTGGTGTGGTGATTCAAAACAGTAAGAGGTACTGTTCAAAAAAACACCACCCTGTCTTCCTGTCTCAACAGACACAGCAGTCTCTGTTCTTGTTTCAATGCACATTAACCTAAGTTTTGGAAGATACTAACTTGATTGTCCAGAAAGATTATCACTGCAAATAACAGAAATTTTCAAACTATGACAATGCATTAACTGCTGTGTTGAGAGCACAATATTAACCAAAGCGGGGGGCAACTTAAAGGAGAAAGGGGACTCAAAGCTCAGCAGTAGAGCCATTCCATTCATTTACCGTCAGACAGAGGTGCTCATCTTTTGCTTTTGCAGTATTCTTCCCTGAGTTACAGACCAGAATGATTGTTCTGGAAGGATGCAGGGATTGGAACTACATGGTTTCTACCACTTCAAAACAGATATACTTTCTGCAAATTAAGTTTTTGGATACTACTTGCCATCTCTGGATTTGGGTGGTTCATCCATCTCTGGAAAGGGCTGGTGCTTAAAGGAGATTTTCAGGTAAGCCCAGATACATTTTCCTGCTCTGTCCTGATAATCCACAGGATTAATCAAAACTGGGGCTTAACAGCTGAAAATCTCAGAGAAAGTCTCTTGCAAAGCAAGATCATCTTCTAAATATGATCCAAAATATAGCAAGGACACCAAAATATGAGAAGTTCTTCAGCCATAGACTAGAAAATGAGAATGGAGTATGGAAGTGGATGAATATACTTAACAATACCTACTTAGTGCTACTGCCGTAACAATATGGCAAAGATTTAAACTCCTCTACAACATTCCTATGAACTGGACATTGACGCAAGACAAAGGAGTTATTTCGATGTCTCCTTTGAGTCTAGTGCTGTAACAGTTGTGATGACAGCCTGTGTGTAACAGAAGGTACAGAACTGGAATCTGTGCAAATGCTGAACCTCCTTAACTCATCTGCCAGAGAAAGCAGTTATCCTCTTCCTAGAGCCATCCGCCAGCAGTACTGCTGGGATGGTCCTGAAAAATTGCAATGAGGTATCAGAGACTGTGATCTTTTGTGGGGCTAGCAGAGGAGAGCTACCCTGAGGAGCATTAAATTCTGAAACTTTTACCAGTCTGTGTTTTTGGAATGTGTAAATTTGTAGCCAGAAGCCTTAAGCTTTGGCTTGGATGCTCTCACCTGGTCACATTGGAGTCTTCAATAAAGGACGTGTTTTGCAAAAGGAAGTTGTAAGAGCTGGGTTTGCTTGGTTTGTCAAGGACAGCTTAACCTCTTCTTTACTTAGTTGAAGGGCAGCTTGGGTAGTTTATGTTGCACATTAGGAGAAACTTTCACTGAGAAATTAGTACAGCACCGGAAGAAGTTACCAAGAAGGTGTCAAAATCTCCAGTCTTAGAGGTTTTCAATGCTTTGCTAGAGACAATCATGGCTGACCTGACCTAGCACTAGCAACAGTACCACTTCAGCATGACTTGCAGAGATTCCTGCCAAGCAACAATTCTATGATTTTATAATTTCCTCAGCTACCATGTTCTTCCTAATTTGTGAAAAATCCAACAACCATGCAATTTCTAATGAACACAACAAATCTATTACCTTTGGAAGCCTTATGGGGAAAGCTCTCATGCCCATTCTGGGGAATCAGCACACTTGGGTGTCTCTCTCTAATGCCTGTACACCAGTGCATGCAACACCGGGAACACACAGGAGGAATTGTACATTGGAGTGCAGTTACAGGGCTATGACATCACTGCAATCACAGAGATAGTGGGATAACTCACATAACTGGAGTGTTGTGATGGATGGGTACAGGCTCTTTAGGAAGATCAGGCTGGGAAGACAAGGACAGGATGTTGCACCTTATGTGAGAGAGCAGTGGAAGTGCATAGAGCTCTGCCTTGGGATGGGTGAGGAGCCAGTCAAGAGTCATTATTAGTAGGCAGACCAATACAGGTGATGTTGTAGTAGGTATCTGCTATAGACCTCCTGATGAGGAAGAGGAAGTAGATGAGGCCTTCTTCATACAACTGGAAGAAGCCTCATGTTCACAGGTCCTGGTCCTCATGAAGGATTTCAACCACCACAATGTCTGCCGGAAGGACAACACAGCAGGGCACAAGGAATCTAAGAGATTTCTGGAATGCACTGATAACACTTTCCTGACACAGGTGATTGAGGAGTCAACAAGAAGATGTGCTCTGTTGGACCTGCTGCTTACAAACAAGGAAGAACTGGCTGGGGATGTGAAAATCAGGGGCAGCCTTGACTATAGTGACCATGAGGTAGTAGAATTCAGGATCCCATGAGGAGGAAGCAGGGCAAAAAGCAGGACCACAATCCTGGACTTGGAGAGCAGACTTTGATCTCTCAGAGATCTGAGCAGTACAGGTTTCAATGATATGCAAGATAAGAAGTGACAAGTGCCCACCCCCAGCTTCTGGCAGAAGTCCCACCACCCTACCAGCAGCCTCAGGGGCCACTTGCCCCAGATGTCACGCCCCTCTTTTGGTCACATGGTCTGTTGTGATTGGATGGCAGGCCTGGCCACCCCTACAGGTTTACCCAGAAGTACATCAGTCCCCGGACAGCCCTTCCCCATATGTACACAGGGAACATTATTTTGGTTTGGCCACCATTTTGACAGGGTACCACCATTTTATGGCAGGGAGCTGCCACTTGGTTAAATGTCACTGCTCTGTGATTGGCTGATGGCCATTTCTTGACACCGTCATAATCACATGTTCTCAGACAAGCCCTGTGATTGGGTGCCTTCTTCCTTTGCACCAGGAAGTGCTCAGATACAAAAATATATACATTTATGTACAATATATACATTTATATAAAACATCTACAAATACATATACATATATTCCATCTATATTATAATAAAAGTACTATGTATATATACACAATATACATACAGCATATATACAAAAATATATCTAAAGGAGTGTGCAAATACGTATAAATATATATTTTATTTATTTATACACAGTGACACTTTTATATATAATACTTCTATATATGTATATATGCATATATATTTTTATGTATAAAAATATTAAAAGTTACAGAAATTAAATATATATAGCCATAAAAACAGGTATAAAATGGATGAATGTTGTGGTTTAACCCAGCAGGCAGGCAAACACCACACAGCTGCTCACTCACTCCCCCCACCACAGTGGGATGGCGGAGAGAATCAAAAAAAAAAAAAAAAAAAAAAAAGTAAAATTTGTGGATTGAGATAAAGACAGTTTAATAGAACAGAAAAAGAAGGGAAAATAATAATAATAATGGTAGAATATACAAAATGAGTGATGTACAATGCAATTGCTCGCCACCTGCGGACCGATGCCCAGCCCGCCCCCAAGCTGCGATTGCCCCTCCCCCACCAACCCCCAGTTTATGTACTGAGCATGACGTCATATGGTATGAAATACCCCGTTGGCCAGTTGGGTTAGCTGCCCTGGCTATGCTCCCTCCCAGCTTCTTGTGCACCTGGCAGAGCATGGGAAGCTGAAAAGTCCTTGACTAGTGTAAACACTACTTAGCAACAACTAAAACATCAGTGTGTTATCAACATTCTTCTCATACTAAATCCAAAACACAGCACTGTTACAGCTGTAACAGCTACTAGGAAGAAAATTAACTCTATCCCAGCCGAAACTAGGACAATGAAACATTCTTTAGTAAGAGCTAATGGAATGAATAATTAAACTTTAAATATAAACAAAAGTAAAAGGCTGGGTTGGGGTCCCCCACTTTAGCAGACTGCAGAACAAGCCCTGACATGTCTGAGGTGTGGGGAGACCTCAAGAAGGTGGAGGAGCGCCAAAAGGATGACAGGCATAGACAAATTGAAACATGCCCAAGGGTTACAGATCCCTTCTAGGAGGCCACCAAGGAGCCCCCAGCACAAAGCCTGTCACGTGCAAAGAGCCCAATCCTTTGAGTGGGACTGAGAAGTCCTTGCATCTTCCCACAAAACACCAGCTTGAACTTTACTGTACAGCTGGGGAGGACCCCAGAACTCTCTGGGAAGTGGGAGCTGGGGCTGGTGGAAATACGGTAACCACACAGCTGCAGTAACACCAGCGAAGATGCCGTCTTTGAAATAGCACTGCAGGGTAAAGCATGACAGTATAATTTGCAGAAAGGCTATTATCTGTCCTTCTCCATGTTGATGGAACGTATGAGCCATCTCATTAACCCCCAGAACAAAGCTTCAGCTGTCGACTTTCCAGTAGTGAGCCTGGTCTGTAACCCTGTCATAAGGAAAACAAAACTCAAAATGCATGAAAAGCCCTGCACTTTTTCTACAACTGGGGATCTGGCACATATTTTGGGGGCTTCTCCAGGTGTTGCTGCTAAGAAATTTCCTTTTATGGACAACATCATGGGAGAGTTTAACTCGCTCTACCTCTACACAGATCTTGTAGAGCACCAGCTTGTCAGAAACTTTGCAGTTCCTTTATTGCACTGTGTTCCAACTGGCAGTAATAAGATGATTGAGACAGTGATGTATGATAAGCCACACTACATGCCTGTAAACCACCAGCACATCCACGCAATCAGCATTGAAATAAAGACTGACCAGAACAAGCATGTCTCATTTTGCGTTGGGAAGGTGATTTTGAACCTGCCTCTTCAGCCCCAGAAGCCTCTGATATTTTAAGAAACCATGCCAAAATGGTAGTTGTAAGAAATTACAGGGACCCATCTTGTACATGAATTATTACAGAGCTCAGGCTGGCAATGGTCTTCCTAGTTTTCAAGGTGTTCCTGTGGTGTATGGTGCAGGTGTTGGAAGTATATTCCATAGCCTGTTTAGAAGGGCTTTTGAAAAGGAGTTTGGAAATCATTAAGCCACACGTTAAAGTGCTGCTGAAGATATTGCAAAAAACCATGTTTGAACGTGTTTCCAAGGTTGTCATGGCAAGTTGGAAACTCCTTCAAATCAGGAGGGCTCAGGACTTGCTTATATTAAAAGAAAAAGCCTTAAAAGAAACAAAGCCATGTCACGCCCCCAGAGGGAAGGTCCACCTCAGCCCTTTAAAAGAAAAAGGAAGGGGTGCTAGACAACAATCTGACCAGGAGAAGAAGATGACAAAAAACAAGTCAGGCCGAATGCTGCAAAAGAAACAGAAAACCCAGAGAAAGAGGTCCTGATCTACTGCTAGAAAAGGAAATCTATTTTAAAAGGGATGGCTTTCATTCATGGCTGCTCAGAATAATGCACCAAATTCAAGCTGGATTTGTCTGAAGTATCCCAAACACAGACCAGCATTGAAAAAAGCCTGTTTATTGAGGTGC
Organism: Phoebastria nigripes; assembly: GCA_035582835.1. Lineage (NCBI taxonomy): Eukaryota > Metazoa > Chordata > Aves > Procellariiformes > Diomedeidae > Phoebastria > Phoebastria nigripes. The sequence continues at coordinate 431,086 of JAYKAV010002938.1, read as the reverse complement.
CTCCACTTTCCACTATTGTGGAGTCTGCACTTCTGGACTTTTTCATAGCTGGGAATGGAGAAGATTACATAGATCTGAACAACACCCTACTGTATCTTTGCTGCAAGATTGTAAAAGCTGATAGGTCCAACCTCAGAGCCGGTGAGGCTGTGGTTCTCATGAATAACCCACTGGCCTCTATTTTCAGCCAGCTGGACATTACACTGGGGAACAACTGGTAAACCAGAGCAACAACTGCTACCCCTACTGTGCTTTCATTGAGTTGCTTCTCAATTACAGCTGACTTGCTGTCCAAGCACTTCTCCACAGGGCTGTTCTGCAAAGACACAGCTGGGCAGCAGCAAGCAGTCAGGCTGGATGATATCAATAATCAGGGGTTCAGGCAATGCTCAGCTCTGATGGCCCAGAGTATGAACTATTGGGACCCCTCCACAGTGATCTGTTCTATCAAGACAAACTTTTGACAAATGGCATGGATGTAAAAATTAAGCTGACGTGCAGCAAAGACAGCTTTTCTTTGATGAGCTCCCTGGCAGCAGGATCCTGCAAGCTGGTTATTACATGTGCCTTGCTGTTTGTAAAGAAGGTGTGGGTGGCGCCTGGAGCATGTTTGGTGCATGCTGAGGCATTACTTAATGGCCAACACTAAATAGCCAGTGGACTGGGTGGGCATAGAAGTGTTCAGCATACTGGCCAGCAATCATGTCAGCAACGAGGAAAGTTTCTTTCTGAGACAGCTTCCCAAGCTTGTTATTGGCTTCACAGATAATGATGCTTTTAGCAGCAATTACGCTAAGAACCCTTTCAACTTTAAATTTTATGATACAAATTTTGTGTCCCTGTATGTGGATGGTGAATGCCAGTGAAACTGCTGCAGCCTGATTTTGAGAATGGCTGCTGTGTGAGAGAAGACATGCAGCTTGTTCAGATGATCAGCAGCCATATGAAAGACCATTCCCTACTGGTTGACAGGAAAGAGTTTGCCCATGGCTGTTTGCCTTTGACCTCTCTCCAGACCAAAAATGTGCTGATCACTATTCTCTGATTAAAGCAGGAAACCTGACAGCAGAAAGTACACTTTGCAGAGGCCTTGATCACCACCGTTAAGTTAATATCATCGTGTACGGTATATTTGACAACGTGATAGAAATAAACCAGCAGAAACATGTGCTCTTCAACTACATGCAAGGATGGACACTGAGCAGCTCTCTTGGGTTTTTTTCCCCACAGATCCCTACACCAGAGAAGCATTTGTAGGCATTTACCCTCATTACTGGCTCCCTAGGGCCTATGTTTCTCTAAGACCAGTGAGCATGCTTGTAAAAATGCATCCACATAACCAGCTAGCAATTCTCCTGGCAGACCAGAACCATGCAGAGTTTTTTTGACTTGTATGTCTATCCTCCAAACAGTGCTCTCTTTCCTGAAATCATCATGTCCTTTTTAAAACACAACACTACAGATACTGCTTTCCAGAGGAAGCAACTGCAACATCCCCTCTCCATGGCCTGCGGATACCACTGTGTTGTTTTCCTACATCACCGTAAGAAGGGATTACCTTTTGAACAGCTTTTAAAACTGTATTCTAACAATCTAGTACAAAATGACCAGATGGTGATGTGCTTTGTAAAATACAAATATGAAGCTTTACCCATGACCAGAGCTACTCCAAATATTTTTCAGAAGATACAGACCTGCATTTTTTGTAATGATTTTCATAAATACATTCTGTAAATAAAACTTACAACCCAACCACAAGGCTGTGTGTGTTCTTGAACCCCACCCCAACATGTTTTTTAAATGGACACTATAGACAGCAAAGGTTAAAGATTTTATGAATATTTTATTTTCAACAGTAAACTTAACAGGGTGAATCACCGGGCTTTAGGTATCTTCCTCTTCTTAGGTGGTGTGAATCTTGCTTCTTCGTCCTCCTCAGTCACTTCTGGTTGTTCCAAAAGATCCCGGTTTGCTGTATGACCCATGACAGAAGATGGGACATTTCACCACACCCATGGATTCATAAAAACATTCCAGGTGTTCTCAGGCTAGAAGGCGTACAAGTCTGAAGGACGCATCGAACTAATTCAAGCAAGCTCAACCCCTTGATGACATCTCCTTTATATACAAAACTTCCCTAGTTGTCCCAAGAAGAAATATGCCTGTGTTGCCCTAGTTTACCTAGGAGCACGTGTGCATTCTTCCGATACAGTGGATGCACATTCTCCAGCACTTCCTGAAAAACAAGGTCCTCAGGAGTCCCCAGGGGTTTTTCCACTTCTGTCTTGTTTTCTTCCAGAAAACCAAGAGTCATTTTCGCCCTCTCCTGATCTCTCTCTTTCACATGTGCCAGGTACTTGTGAAGAGCTGCTATACACACCTTAGTTTTCTTGTAGGCCGCCAAGCCTTGTTTCTGGAAAATGTCCCTCATTTCAGCATCCAAAGAGTGGACTTTATCAATCCTCATGTTTTCCTGGGGCAACAGTGGCACCCTTAGCTGCTCCAGTTGATTTGCAGGAACAAGATACATTTTTCCCATATATTCCATCACTGCTTTACCAAAAGCCCCGTATGAGCAGAAGAACAAAACTTAGAAGAGGATTGATAAAGCCACTGGTTTGCTTTGCCAGTAGCTTCTTTCTTTTGAAGGACAAACTTTTACTACTCAGGCTTTTAATGAATTTGCAGCCCTTTTTTCAGCACACGTATTTGGTTGGGTGTTAATGGAATGTTCCCCTTCAAGGTATTCAGGGCAGTTTCAGAAATGGCCTTTATCAGGCCATCAGAAGCTGCACAGACTATTGTTTTTCTCTGCCTGGGGAGGGGGGGGATGGATCAACAGTTCCAGGAGGGACAGATTACTCTTCAGACACTGGAACATCATGTTGGTAAGCCTGCACCAATAGCAACACATGGTGACAGTCTGACTCTTCTCTATTTATCGGCAAACACCAGTCTTCCTCTCCCCCGCCCCCAATATGTAAATGGCAGGCTGCTCTGGTGGGAAAAGACCAGTTCCTAACCTAAAAGCCTCTGGGGTAGAAGCACTTAAATCAACAACCAGGAACCCATATGGTGCCTATGTGTGCCTTTGTAGCATCTTCAAAGATGAAGAGATCTTCTTCAAAGATCAGGGCCTTGCCAGGATACATCTGCTTGGCTAGGGACGCAACCTTGAGCTTAACTCAGGGATTCTTAAATAACACCATATATTTTCTTTTGAGAGTGATGGTGTGGCTCTTTTTACCCTGGCAAAAAACATTCTGGACAATGTACAGAATGCTAACATTCCTGCGATGCACATACTTAGTAAAAGATTTCTCAGTTTTTTTGCTCTCACAAGCAGAGTTCATCAAATCATCGATCACAACCATATTTACTTCATTAGGGGAAAATAAATAGTTATCACTAAGACTTTCAGGTAAGTTTTCCATAAATTTGATAAAAGCATAGTTACAGAACAGTTCCTGATACAACAGTTGCCAACAACTATACCACCACACAATATTCTCAGTGATAACAGACAGCAAATGGTTGGCATTCTTCAAAAGGCTTTTACAAAATAACTTTTCCCATAGTGGCTAGGCCCTGCCAGAATGGCTGTCAGTCAATCACAGAGCAGTATGACATTTAACAAAGTGGCAGCTCCCTGCCATAAAGTGGCGTCACCCTGTCATAAAATGGTGGCCAAAACAAAATGGTGGCCCCTGTGTATGTAGGGGGGAGGGCCTTCTGGGTCAGATATACTTCCAGGTAAACCGGTAAGGGGTGGCTAGACCTGCCAGCCAATCACAACAGACCACGTGACTAGAAGAGGGGAGTGACTTCTGGGGAAAATGGCCCCTGAGGCTTCTGGGAGGGGGGTGGGGCTTCTGCCAGAAGCTGGGTATGGGGCACATGTCACTTCTTGTGTTGTGTATCAGTAGTACCTGTACTACTGATCTGCTTGGAAGACTCCCATGGGATACAGCCCTGGAGAGAAGAGGAGGCCAAGAAAGCTGTTGATATTCAAGAATCACCTTCTCCATACTCAAGAATGATCCATCCTGACAAASAGGGAATTGAGCAAAGGCAGCAGGAGGTCTGCATGGATGAACAAGGAACTCTTGACTAAACTAAAACATAAAAGGGAAATGTACAAGAGGTAGAAGCAGGGGGACGTGAGTCAGAAGGGATATAGAGACAGTCCAGTCATGCAGGAATGAGGTTAGAAAAGCAAAAGCCCATCTAGAGTTTAATCTGGCAACGGATGTGAAAGGCAACAAGAAAAGATTCTACAATTACATAAACAGCAAAGAGGAGCCTAGGGAAAATACTAAAGGGCTCATTGCTAAAAAATGTGACAGACGCACTGGTGACAAAGGACACCGAAAAGGCCGAGGTACTTGATGCCTTCTTTGTCTCAGTCTTCACTGGTAAGACCAGGCCACTGAGGCCAGAGAGAAAGTCTTGAGAAGGATCAGGCTACGGAGCACTTAAACAAACTGGACATTCATAAGTCCATAGGGCCTGACAGGATACACCCAGGAGTGCTGAGTGAGACAGCTGATGTCATTGCAAGGCCACTCTTGATTACTTTTGAAATGTCATGGCAATTGGGAGAGGTTACTGAAAAGACTGAAAGAAAACAAATGTCACTCCTATCTTCAAGAAGGAAGATCTAGGTAACCACATGCCAGTCAGGCTCACCTCAATCTGTGGGAAAGTGATGGAGCAACTAACCCTGGAAACCATTTCCAAATACATGAAGGATAAGAAGGTGATTGGAAGTAGTCCCAATGGATTTACAAAGGGGAAATCATGCCTGAGGAACCCGATAGCCTTCTACAATGACTAGCTTGGTGGGTGAGGGGAGAGCTGCTGATGTTGTTTAACTCAACTTTAGTAAGGCTTTTGACACTCTCCCATAATATCCTCATTGACAAGCTGGCAAAGTATGGGTTAGATAAGTGGACAGTGAGGTGGATTGAAAACTGGCTGAACAGCCAGGCCCAGAGGGTTGTGATCAGTGGCACAAAGTCCAGCTGGAGACTAGTCATTAGTGATGTACCCTAGCGGCTGATACTGGGGCCAATGCTGCTTAACCTCTTCATTAATGACCTGGATGATGGGACAGAGTGTACCCTCAGCAAGTTTGCAGATAAACTAGGAGTGGCTAATGCATCAGATGGCAGAGCTGCCATTCATAGAGACCTGGACTGGGTGAAGAATTGGGCAGAGAGGAATCTCATGAAGTTCAACAAAGTGGAATGCAAAGTCCTGCACCTGGGGAGGAATAACCTTATGCATCAGGATATGCTGGGGGCTGACAGGCCCCAGTGGAGGGCCTGGAGTCCTGGTAGACAACAAGCTGACCACAAGCCAGCCATACAACCTCATAGCAAAGAAGGCCAACAGGATCCAGGGCTGCATTAGGCAGAGTGTTTCCGGCAGGTTTGAGGGATGTGATCCTTTCCCCCCTACTCAGCACTGGTGAGGCCACAACTGGAGTGCTGTGTCCAGTTCTGGGCTCCCCAGTACAAGACAGACATGGGTGAATATGAATAAGGGAATGGAGCATCTTTCATATGAGAAGAGACTGAGAGAGCTGGGACTGTTTATCCTCAAGAAGAGAAGGCTCAGGGGGATCTTACTGATCTGTATAAATACCTGATCAAAGGCAATGAAGAAGAGGGAGCCAGACTCTTCGCAGGAGCACTCAGTGACAGGACAAGAGGCAATGGGTACAAATTAAAACACAAAATTCTATGCAAGAAAAAGCTGTGGTTTTGGTTTTTTTTTTTTTTTTTTTTTTTTTAACCTGTGAGGGTGGTCAAACACTGGAGTACTGTTCCCAGAGAGGTTGTGGAGTCTCCATCTGTGGAGATATTCAAAACCTGACTAGACACTGTCCAGGGTAACCTGTTCTAGCTGACCCTGCTTGAGCAGGGCGGGACAGACTAGATGATCTCAACAGGTCCCTTCCTACCACACCTATTCTGTGATTCTGTTGAGGAGATACCCTCTCAGATCTCAATCAATAACTATATTCCAGCTGTATTCTCTACTATGCACACACACACTCTCTTTTTTTTCCCCAGTACCCAGTGTCTGCCTGAACAGGTAAAGAATAAGCCCCCTCCATTATTCACACAAGCACAGCCCTGACTGTCGGTAATTATTAGGTGGTAAAACATCTTGTTCATGAAATTCCTAGGTGATAAATTGTCAGTAGTTAAAACATAAGTGTGGAAAAAAGTAGCAATAGAAAGGGACTTGGAGAGACTGGAAACAAAGGATAAACTTAAAGGAAACATACACCTAGCAGAATGATATTCCCAAATACAGACTTTCTACAGGATGATTTGGGAAAAGTTGATACAAAAAAAGCAAAGTGTCAAAGCAAATGAAACGTTATTTTGGACTGCAGTAATTCTTCCCCCAAAACTTCACAGCTATTTTGAGTGGCATGCACAAAGGCAACAAAGGGAAACACAACAAAACCGTCCCTGCCTCCAGCTGTGAAAGGTCAAATTTAGTTGTGTCAATGTCAGCATTATCATCTTTTTTGTATGTAACACACAACGCCCGAAGTGCAGTAGGTAAGAAAGAAGACTGAACATTTGAAGGGGATTCAGAGATGATGTATGAAGAAAAATTAAAATGTGTACAATATAGTTAAGTGATAGTTAGAGGGCAGAGAGGAGAATGGAGGCAGAACTTGGAAACAGTATTAGGTCTCTAAGAAAAAAAAAAGATTAAAAATTATAGATCAACTACAGAGACTCCTGAAATCAGAAGGACTGGCAGGACCCTAGTCATTCATCTGCTGGATGGAAAAACAGACAAAGTCCAAATAGAGTTCAGAATATCACAGATAACATATAAAACCCAGAAAATAACTAATAAAGAAGAAGGAATTATGTAGTCACTCCACAGAGAAAACCTGATCGGATGGGTATTTAATTCATAAAGGCTATATAATTCATAAAGCCCATAAAGAACTTGCGGTTCCTACAGAAACACTAACCTTATGCATATCTTAGAATGTGCAGTTATGCTGTCCTTGACAACAGACTTGACAACAATAGTTCGTTTAAAATATAGTAACTAAGCATTATATTATTCTTCATATTAAACCATTTTCTCATTAGTAAGCAAGGGGATAGGAGCAGAACAATTCTCTAAGCAATTCATGATAATGAATAAAAATCCATCAGCCTAACAAAGCAGTTCTGAGCATTAAGCCCTATTTCCTAAACATACATAACTGTAAAGATACCTTTCTGAAATGCAAAGTTTGGGGTTTAAATTCAGTCTCTTTAATTCTTGCAAACGAGCCTATCTACACAGACTTCAAACTGAAAACAGGCAGCAAACTGTTTCAGTGGTCTGAAACAGAAACTGTGGTCTTTTAATGCACCACTTTTTGAAGCTACTTGTCAGAAGACGTAAGTTTAGGGCTTTTCCCTATGTAATATTGTTATAAGGGGCCTCAAACAAGAATGCACCCAAAGACATAATTTGCAACCTGTGAATGGTACATCCTGGAGGAGTGTAAATAAACCAGCAGACACCAATTAAAACCAAGATAAGGAACTTGAGAACTTTACAAACAGAGAGATAAGCAAAGACAAGACCATATATGGAAAAGAAGACCCAGAGGTCATGGAAAGGACACTACAAGAAACCTCTTCAACACCCACTAGAGACTCCCAGAGACCACCGAAGACCCCCATGGAGGTCCCTCAGAGACCCAAACCGCATGCGTAATAACTATGCAAATATGAGAATTAGTTCCCGGAAACAGAATGAATATGTATAATCATTCCGGGAAATTCAATGTATATGTATGATGTAGGACAATATAAGCTTTGACTGGTGCAACACGCGGTATGCACGTTAGGTGGAACGATCCCCCGTGCATCCAGCGCTGTAATAAAGAGAATGCCTGCTTCTTAATGCTGCGTTGGTGTTAAGGAGTTAATTCCCGATTTTGGTGACAATATCATTAATTCAAAAATGGAAATCTGCCATGATTTTAAAATGCTTTTATTTTATTTTCCTAATTACTTCCATAAAGTTAATTTCACTTGAAATGAGAATCCAACCTGAAAGCCAGCTGGACAGAGAGATCTCCTGAATTTACCTGCTCCAAAGAAACATTCATATCTGAGTTTGATAGCAAAAGCAAATACATGTTGCTGCTTAATCCCATTAGACCTGCAGAACAGAAAGAGAATTTTGTTCTTCCAGTTCTTGGAATAATTAGAAGAATATTTTACTGTAATTCCTAATCCCTGTGCAAGCATAACAAAGTACAAGATTTGTACGTTAGCAACCATGATTTGGCTAATAAAAATATTTTTATTTTCTTATTATTAAAACCTCTTTCCAAAAACATTTGATTCACAGACTCAAAACCAGCACTCAAGGCTTTGGAAGCTGGAAGGAGACTTCTCAACTAGTTTCGTAGGTATCAGCAGGAAGAGACAATTTTACCAAGACAGTTTTCAGAGTAACAATATATCTGCAAGAAGAAACAGCACATCTAAGTCACAGACCAAATTCCAGTATATGAAAGCCCCAAGAGAAACGTATCAGACAAGACAGGAAATCCCATTTTATTCCATTGATAGTAGGGAGGAGGAGTCATGATCTGTTGAGTTCCCCCAGTGCTCTAATTTTAGAGCAGCTGCATTAAAACCTTTTGAAAACAGAACTGCATGGCTGTTTAAAACGATATGCTAAATTCATATGTTATGTATTTGCACAAATGCAGGGGCATCTATCTGCAGTACTTTCATCTGAGATGTATGTCCCCCCCCATTTATTCATGGACACTTTCTGCCCCACAAGGAGCACAGTCAGATTCTGGTCAGTCCACTGTCAAACATACATTTACAATGTTTAGCATTCACTGGCATAACTTCATGAAGTCTAGGTACCTCTGTTGGTCACATGTTACTAATCTGTCCCTTTTTTCCTGAGCCAATTCTCCTGAAGCCTCTTTATCCTCTTTGTTTATTTTAATCACAGCTGCTTAATTCTGCTCTATCTCTTAATACCAAATAAAAGCAGTAGTAAAAAAAAAAAAAAAAAAAAAAA
>JAYKAV010002938.1:411450-421982 GCA_035582835.1 Phoebastria nigripes | reverse complement strand
AAAAAAAAAAAAAAAAAAAAGAAATCAGATGTTTCAAGGACTTGGGGGGCAACAGTCAGCAACCCTCATCCAAATTTGGCTAAAAGAACTGAGGACCTTTCCAGTCCCAAAAAAGTTACCATGACTTAAGATACTCTCTTGAAGACATACTACAGGGCACAACCAAGAACACAGCGTCTCAAACACTCAGTGTTCTCCATCAGCTCAAAAGATGCTAACAGGGGCTTAAACTACATTCTGCAAATCCACTTGTACCCTTCTCTTTCAGCTGTTGGAGGCACTTCTGAGAAAAGATGCAAGGAATCAGTGTGAAAAAACTACCTACAGGAGTCATTTGTAAACCAAGCACTGTATATGTGTGAAGAAAGTCTTGTGCTGAGTAAGTTGGACCACCATGAGCTTTTTTCTCTTGGTCAATTTGTATGTTAAAACAGCACAAAACTCTAAGGGTTTCACTCCCCTCTCTAATTCATGACATCTTCTGGCACCACTGATATCTGACTAAGGAGTAAAACTGAAGCATGGCTTCCAGTTCCCAATGACCTTGTATTGTTTAAGCTTTCAGTAGAACTAGCATGCCAATACAAAAATACAACAGACAACAGGAACAAAGGCAGGAAAACAAGTTGTTTGCCCTCAGCACTATCTGCTCTTCTTGGTATTGAAGTACAATTTTGTGATAAAAAATAGCAATGATAATAAAAGGATGAATGGTTTTGCTCAGTATTCATTAGGAAAAAAAAAAATCAGTAACTATATTAGACCTACTAGAGAAAAAACTGTATTACAACTGACTAATTCAGTGCAGATTTAATTTTTCCTTGGTACTATTCAAAGCTATCCTACCTCCTTCCATTAGTATGTTCCATTTTGAAGCTACTACCTAGCAAATAACATCTCCCAGTGGACTAGGGACATCTCCTGCATATTCTTAAGCACTCTGGTAAGAGGTCTTCAATTAAAAAGATGTTATGTGTTACCCATCCATTGCCTGGATCATCTGTATCTCGTTACTTCCAAAGACTTAAAAAAGCTGAGGCAAGTGAAACCTTCCACCTGCAGCTTGCTGGAAATACTACAAGGCTGAACCTGATTCTCTTCAGAGAGACTGCTAACAAGGACTGACATTATAAAGGGGCCAGATAAAGAAAAAGGGGTAGGAGAGCAGTCATGTGCTACAGTGAGGAGAGTTACAAGCATCAGAGAGTAGGCAGATGACTCATCAGTTAACTGAATCTCACTTTTCCCTTCTGTCTAGAGATCTGTGTTAGGGAAATGAAAAACAGGCAATCACACTAGCTCATGAAGAAACATGAAAATTCAGTAAGAAAATTCAGCCAGTAATAGGTGGACAAATACCTTTGCTACCCCAAAGCAAACACAGGACAGTGGCATTAGATGACTTAACAAATACAGATGCATGCTGCAAACTGGTTTTGACTCCTGCATTGCTTCCAAGAAAAAACATTTTAAAAGGTCTCATTGACCTGTCTGAAAGGAGACTGAGGACTACTTATCGTGGAAGCAAGGAAAAAATGAAATGCTCCAATTCTTATCTAGAATGCTTTATGTTCCCGCCAAACTCACTATAATAAGAAGGAACCTGCAGAGAAACAGATATCAAAACGGTTTACTTAAGGAAGTACTGAGGTCAGGTCTGATCCTGCTCAGTGTTGATTAACTTCCATTGTCCAGCTACCATCAGAGCAAATCCAGCTTCCCATTATATCTGCCTGTATATTTAAAGATACTCCTTAGTATTCCTGGAGCTTTCATTCAGAGAGCCTTCATGCAGAAGGAAGGATCAGCAAAGACCAACCTTAAAACATTTAGGAATTAGGTCATAAGAGAGAACTGTGTCATGGGACTTTTTCAGATTCCAATTCTGCCATATTAAAATAGGCAGAACTGAAGAAAAGAACGTTGCAAGTAAAGAGTATTGCAAAAAGGATGAGAAAGACATGGGGCTGCTTCATCACCATTATGCTATTTTCTTCATATACCATGACGAAACAATCTTCATATCAGAAAAGCTAGGCAAGAAGTCACTGTTGCCAGATAAGAGCTGTGATGTTATCTTGATATCTGAAATGTTGGAAAAAAAGAGACTGGGACAAAAGAATGTCTAGCAACCAACTCTAAATCTCAGCAATGATTAACAGCTCTTGCAATTACTGTAACTAACAAGTGAGTATTCATGATGTGTATACACTTAGTCTTCACACAGGCACTGCTAATAAAACAGACAGCACAGTTTGTGATGCAGTGATTTCAGAAGAATAGAAGGAGGTAAACTTAAAAGGGGCAGCCCTAGAAAAAGGGAGAGAAAGCTACTAGAACAGGAGGACAAACAAGGCCATATGAGAAGTGGAAGATAAGCTTATGCATCTCTTTTTTCCACAAGCCAGACTGAGGAGGAATTGGGTCAGCAAAGAACAATCCAAGGCCTTAAGGATTCACAACTGATAAAATAATTTCAAATACTAACATGAAAGGACTCTGCAAGCAGTACATATGACAATGACACCTGATGTCCCTGATACCTAGGGAAAAGTGCAAGGAGTGACTGGCTTATCTGTGTTTTAAATTGTCCTTTCCCTACTGCATGTTCAGTCTGCTAACATGACAAATGGATGAAATACTTCAGGTGGCAGTCATTCTGTGTTTTCTGTGCCTTTAACAATCTAACTGAATCTAGTGCGAAGGGGAGAAAAGTGCTTCCCGTTGCAGTCCAATTGCACTTTAGTCTTCCCAAAGACAAATGCAATGGATATAAATGTACAGGAAAACACTAGACTCTAACAGAAATTTACATTCTCAAGAATATCTTAAATAAAAATAACTTGGCGTACAATCTGTAAGTTAAAGTTACAGGTCTTGATTCCCGCTGTAACACAAAGAATCACTGGGTTTCTGCAAGTTCTCCACAGACTTCACATATATTCTCATTTTTGGGGCTGGATTAGGTTCACAGAAAATATTACCAAAAGTGAGGAAGACTAAGTGAGACTGGTGTTGGCTCATCCTTCCCTCTCTTTCAGCAAGCCTCTCTGTCCACCACACAAGCTCAGTAAAGACAAAAGCTGCTGTTTTGACGGCATTACATTTGAAAATGCTGACAAGACTGCAGTGGTCACAGCTGGGAAGTACTGGGACTACAGAAGACAGTTCCATCCCACTGTACATTTTCTGACAGGTTTCTTTGTATCCACTTCTGCACAGATCAGAACACTTACAGAGCTTTTACATCAGCCAGACTGAGAGGAGTAAGTGTGTTTTATTTTGCAACTCAAATAAAATTCAACAATCAACAGGGAAGGTGATTGCCTAATGAGCAGCAGTAGCATAAAGCAATTTCCCATAACTCTTTTGTTGATAAGAGTTACAAAGTGTTCTGAATGCTTTCTTGTTAACAGAAAGAGCAATAAATAAATTAACTAGTGGTAGCTACGTTGAGGGAAATACATCCTCAACAACTCATACTCACTTGACTATGGCTTTGCACTCAAAATTATTTTGGTTTACTTTGTACTTTTACCTAAAAACAGTTTCATAATGTGACTGCAGTTAACAGCGCCCTTTCAACAATCAACAAAGATAACAAAAAGCACACTAAAATACACCATACCATATACACAAAATACTAAAATACACTAATCTGTATTCCACCTCTACAAGTAACACAACTCATGCAGATAGACAGACAGATATAAAACAATATAGTACAGTTCTAATGGGATGAGACTCTGTGTAAAACAAACTGGTATGAATTGCATTTGGACTCTCCCATCCATCTTTTAATTTTTCCCATCAATCTGGATACTATATACAAATTAGCCATTAATGGGACCAAAGTCATTATTGTACTTAAGTACCATGACTTAAGAGAGTCACAAGCATTCTATTATTTCTAAAATACGCAATTCCCCATCTGGAAGATTAGATAATAACAATTCTCTACCCTACAGAAGTATTTTCTTTCTCTAATTACAATATCTTTATGAGGAAAACCAAAATATTAAAACATCACAATAAATCAGGGAAAAGCTTAGAAACAAAAATAGAATACACAGATGGAGTATGAAATAAGAAAAACCCCTCCATCTTATCACCCCACACATTACACTTTTTTGTGTGCATTTTTAGTGATTTTTTCTACTTGTATGGCACTTTTGTAGTGTCTACAAACTTTGAGCACAGAATCCCTCAAGAGGCAAGCCATATCTCTATTTTCAGTTATGCTAGTTACCTTCATGAGCCTTACACTGGGAATCATCTCAAAGGACCACTCCTCACTGAGAACAATTTCTGAGTGACAGTCTTTCACTCCCTGGATTTTCTTGATGCTTCTCTTCTCAGTGCCATTTTGTGTTTCTGTATTTTGGCCCATTGTTTCCATGGCTTAAACTGATGTTCAATACTAGCTATCAAGAGTCATTCTAGTCTAACCATCCTTGATACCAATGATGGTTTCACTGGCTTTACACAAGGACAGATACATGCAGAGCCATGAAAAGTCTCTAAAATAAAGTAAAACATAACTATAGGCTCCTAAATCCATATTTGGATACCTTTGTGGGTTTAAAACACACAGGAAAGAACACTCTTCATCAAAATGAAGTTTTTCATTTTTCTTGAGAAAACGCCAAAACATTTCAGGCTAAACTCATTCTAAGCCTGGACCCACCAACAACATTTTTCCTCTGATGTATATTTTTGCCCAGAATGTTGTTTCTCCCTTATGAAGTCAGTGGGAATGCACAGCTGTACACAGTCTCCAAAAACAGCTAGTCTTTTACAAAAAATAGCAAAGTTTACTGCTCTGAAGGAAGTATGCTTACTTGTCTTTATTGGCTGCCACAAGATACCTCAGTGTGCACGTAACAGGACTAGTGGATTCTCTGGAAAGTGACAACTCATAACACCCACTATGTGGAAATGTATTTGTTTATACAGCTCTACATGACAACAGACGATGGAGCTCTCAACATCAGGTTTTGAACACTCGATGTCTTAAGGTATATATCCTTCTATGCTTTTAGTGATCGACTTGCATAGCACAAATTCAACTGTCCAGAAATGGCAATTTCCAGAGTCAGAGGTTTATTGATCTTCAGCTTCTCACAATTTTGTCTCTGGGCTTCCTTTCTAGTCTTCCTTCCAAGCCTGGCATACCTGGAATGTCCTTTCCCGCATGGGTTTGCCAAGTCATCAGCCTTTATGCATTACAGCCCATCTGGAGGGACCTTGGGTTGTGCTAAGACTGCTCATTTACTATATRCAGACCTGAGAATTATCTATGATTATGCAGAGACAACATACTCAACAAGGCACAAAGATGAATCGCAGAATCACAGACCAGTTGAGGTTGGAGGTGACCTCTGGAGGTGATCTGGTCCAACCCTACTGCTCAAACAGGGCCACCTAGAGTCAGTTGCCCAGGACCATATCCAGGCAACTTTTGAATTATCTACAAGGATGGAGATTCCACAACCTCTCTGGGCAACTTGTTCCAGTGCTTGGCCACCCTCACAGTAAAAAAGTGCTTCCTGATGTTCAGTTTTTGCCCATTGCCTCTTGTACTGTCACAGGGCACCACTGAAAAGAGCTTGGCTTGGTCTTCTTTGCACCTTCGCTTCAGATACTAATATACATTGATTATATCCCTGAGCTTTCTCTTCTCCAAGATAAACAGTCCTAGCTCTCTCAGCCTTTCTTCACATGAGAGATGCTTCATCACCTTAGCGGCCCTTTGTTTGACTCTCCACTATGTCCACGTCTCTCTTGTACTGGAAAGCCTAGAACTCCAGGTGTAGCCTCACCAGTGATGAATAAAGGCAAAGGTCACCTTCCCTCGACCTGCTGGCAACACTCCTCCTAATGCAGCCGAGGATACCATTAGCTTTCTTTGCAGTAAGGGCACATTGCTGGCTCCTGTTCAACCTGGTGTCCACCAGGATTCCCAGGTCCTTTTCTGCCAAGCTGCTTTCCAGCCAGGTGGCCCTCAGCAAGTACTGGTGCATGGGGTTGTTCCTCCCCATGTGCAGGACTTAGCACTTCCCATTGTTGAACTTCATGAGGTTCCTATCAGCCCATGAAAACCATCTCCACATCATGATTATATTTTGGTTGAAGCAGAAGGAACTGACCTGAGGCTAAACTGGGACTCTCTGTAGCTAAAAGCACGATCTAGTATATTTTGAGCTAAACAGTAAGGGCCACCAGATGGGCTCTAAGCAACTTGTTCTTTCTGCACGGGCACAGAGAGACAGGTCTGTCACTCACATACAATCACTCTAATGGCTTATGCAGCCCATGAAGAGTTCATAATCTGGCAAGCATAAGAAGGCAGAAGACAGAAAGAAGAGCTGCCAGGAGCCACGTGTGAAAGATTAAGCAACACATAAACAAAATCTCCAAATCTGTAAGAATGGCAGGGTTTAAACAAACTGAGAAAAGCAGTTCTACATGTATCAAAGGGTTGTGTCATTCAACCCATATGCTGGGATTGGTTACCTTCTTACACAGTCAGGATATCCTGTTATCACATATGAATCTTGAATTTCCTTTACTAGTTCTGTAGAATTCATAATAAAGCTCCAGCTGCTGACTTTAAATCTGTGCAGTGTAATCTGCCTGCATTAGACTGCTTGTCATGATAAAATCATTCTGGGGACATTTTCTTACATGACATCTCAGTACTGACTTGCCTCACACAAGATATCTGACTGGAAAATATAGCTAATCCTAAACTGCAAGCCGTGCTATAGATTTTAATGCAAACATGGATTACATGAACACATTGATTAAAATAATCTTCCAGCAGAGAGGCAGCCATGGGATTTTGACCTTTCTAGTAGTCTCTATTCAGAAAGCTTTCAAAAAATTCTTCCCGATCCAAAAGTTAAAATAGCTTTTGCTTCAGCTGGAACACCGAAAAACACAGCCCTCACTCACCCACCTTCCTATATGCTTCCATCTCTTTTGCCACATACTTCAAAGAGAAGCTACAGTGGCCTTCAGTTATTGCTGCCAAGTGCGAAATCCATCCAGCAAGACCTTAAAGTCAGGAAAGACTTATCTAATTCCCAATTTGACTTTATATGTGCTGACATGTTTCTCCAATTATCCTCTGACCTCATACACATTACAAAAATGCAAAAACCTAAGCAGTGATTGCTTTGCCATTCATGATGCATGTCTGTCCTGGGTTCAGCTGGGATAGAGTTAATTTTCTTTCTGGTAACTGGTGTGGTGCTGTGTTTTGGGTTTGGTATGAGAGGAATGTTGATGGCCCATTGATGTTTTGGTTGTTGCTGAGTGGTGCTTGCACCAGTCGGGGACTTTTTGGCTTCCGATGCTCTGCCAGCTGCAGGGAAGCTGGGAGGGGAGCATAGCCTGGGGCGGCTGACCCAGCTGGCCAACGGGGTATTCCATACCATATGACATCATGCTCAGTATATGAACTAGGAGGCATGGTCTAGGATCGTGGCATGAGGGATGGGCTGGGCATCGGTCGGCGAGTGGTGAGCAGTTTCATTGTGCATCGCCTGCTTTGTATATTCTATTATTGTTGTTATTATCATTATTACTACTGTTCTACTTTGTTTTATTTCAATTATTAAACTGTTTTTATCTCAACCCACGAGTTTTCCTACTTTTGCCCTCCCGATTCTCTCCCCCATTCTACCGGAGGTGGGGGGGTAAGCGCGCGGCTGCGTTGTGTTTAGTTGCTGGCTAGGGTTAAACCATGACAGTCCTCTTTGGTGCCCAACGTGGGGCGCGAAGGGTTTGAGATAACAAGAGATTGACTAGAGCATATATCTCTTAACAGTTGCTGGTCACAATATTGATTCATGTGTTCTTGATATTAGTTTACCTGATCTGCACCATGCTCTTGTTTTTGCTGGACATGTTAAAGATTGGTGTTGGTTTCTGGAGTCTGCTGGGCTCTGCAGTGATTAGTGATCTTTTGCCAGGGAGATTTGTTATTAAAACGCTGGCATTGGGCATTATTTGGTATCTGGGTGGTGTACTGAAGCCGTTACTGTACTTAGGGTACCACCTCTTGGAGACAATTAGCAATTATACTTTTTCCTCTGAGGAGCCTTTTATGGAGGAAATACAGAATGGCACCTTCCTCTATGATGTCTTCTCCTTTGTTACAACAACTTGTCAGTACCTCGAACATCCCTGGGTAGTTACGATACACCTATTGGTATTCCTTGGGAATACCGTTTCGGTTTTGTCTAAGGTTAATAAGCAATTTAAGAATGTCATGCAGAGATCGGCCCCAAGGCTGGATAGTTATGAGTGGCAGGGTGTGGTGGATAGCATGGGCAAATGCCTAGGATGGTGGGCACCTCCAGTGTTTTGGAACTTCACCCCTGAAGAAGCGCAAAATCCTGAAAAATTAGTAGAATATTTGGAAAAAGTATGCTGTCACCCTGGCAACTCCAGAGAGACACAAATCACTGCAATGTGCTGGGGCCTGGCCCATACCTACCGAGCCCTGTTTAACACTATTCAGTACTCTCAAGGGGAAGGAAAGGTCTCTGGATCTGAGAACAAAACAACAGGCACTGCAGCCACCCCAACCCCCCACAGCAGGCACTGCGGCCACCCCAACCTCCCACGGCAGGCACGGCAGCTACCCCAACGCCTGCGACAGAGGACCAACCCATGCCGGTATCAGTTACCCCTCTACAAAAAAGAAAACACACAAGAAAACCAGCTCGTTTAGTAAGGGATGAAAATGAACCAGGGCCATCATGAGAACAGGAGGAGGAAGAGGCAGAACCCCTAAATGAGTTGGTAACCACCCAATCCCTATCTCTGAGTGAGCTGCGAGATACGCGAAAAGATTTCAGTCGTCGTCCAGGCAAGCACATTGTCACCTGGCTGCTCTGATGCTGGGATAACGGGGCCAGTGGCCTGGAATGAGAGGGTAGGGAAGCCAAGCAGCTGGGATCCCTTTCTAGGGAAGGGGGCATTGACAAAGCGATTGGGCAAGGGGCACAAGCCCTCAGCCTCTGGAGGCAACTCCTGTCAGGCGTGAAGGAAAGGGATCCCTTCAAGGAAGATGTTATATGTCACCCAGGCAAGTGGACCACCATGGAGAGTGGTATCCAGTACCTGAGGGAATTAGCCGTGCTGGAGGTGATTTATGATGACCTGAACAACGAGMAGYTACCCAAAGATCCAGACGAAGTCAAGCGCACCCGACCCATGTGGCGGAAGTTTGTATGGAGCGCACCAGCATCGCATGCCAACTCACTGGCAGTAATGACCTGGAAAGATGGAGAGGAACAAACGGTGGATGAATTGGCTGGCCAACTCCAGCAACATGAAGAAAGTCTCTCCTCCTCCCTATGGGCCTGCATCTCTGCTGTGGAGAAACTGTCTCGGGAGGTCCAGCGATTCAAAGAGGATATGTCCTACTCCCCACCTGCAAGGGCCAGTATCTCAGCCATTAGGAGTAAGCGTCCCTCTGCTCAAGAGAGAAGGTATCGTGGATACACACCCCGGGGCAACCTGTGGTTTCACCTTTGTGACCATGGAGAAGACATGAGGAAGCGGGATGGAAAATCTACCTCAACCCTAGAGGCACAGGTACGTGAATTGCAAGGAAAAACTATCACAAAAAGGGGTTCTTCCAGGAAAATTGCTGCTCCAGTCTCCAGTGSGCAGTTCCCCAGACAGAGTAGAAGGGCTGATTCCACTTCCGATCTTAATAAAGGGACTCCTGATTCATACTTCAAAGAAGTGAGTAGTGAATACGATGACCAGGATTAGAGGGGCCCTGCCTCCAGCCAGGTGGAGGAAAGGGACAGCCAGGTTTACTGGACTGTGTGGATTCGTTGGCCTGGCACATCAGACCCACAGGAGCATAAGGCTCACAGTGTGCCCTGATGCCATCAAGCTATAAAGGGGCAGAACCCATTTGTATTTCTGGAGTAACAGGGGGGTCCCCAGAGCTGACTGTATKGGAGGCCGAAGTGAGCCTAACCGGGAAGGAGYGGCAAAAGCACCCCATCGTGACTGGCCCAGAGGCTCCRTGCATCCTTGGCATAGACTACCTYGGGCGAGGGTATTTCAAGGACCCAAAAGGGTACCGGTGGGCTTTTGGTGCAGCTGCCTTGGAGACGGAGGAAATCAAACAACTGTCTACCTTGCCCGGTCTCTCAGAGGACCCTTCTGTTGTGGGGTTGCTGAGGGTCRAAGAACAACAGGTGCCGATCCCTACCRCAACGGTGCATCGGCGGCAATATCGCACCAACCGAGACTCTCTGATTCCCATCCAGAAGCTGATTCGTCGACTGGAGAGGCAGGGAGTGATCAGCAAGACTTGCTCACCCTTTAACAGTCCCATATGGCCAGTGCGACAGTCTAATGGAGAGTGGAGACTAACAGTASACTATCGTGGCCTGAACGAAGTCACGCCGCCATTGAGTGCCGCCGTGCCAGACATGCTAGAACTTCAATACGAACTGGAGTCAAAGGCAGCCAAGTGGTATGCCACCATTGATATC
>JAYKAV010002938.1:370922-409614 GCA_035582835.1 Phoebastria nigripes | reverse complement strand
GGGCCACTGAAGAACATCAAAACAACCAGCAGGTGGATCAGGCTGCTAAGATCGAAGTGGCTCAGGTGGATCTGGACTGGCAACATAAGGGTGARTTATTCATAGCTCGGTGGGCCCACGACACCTCAGGCCACCAAGGAAGAGATGCAAGATATAGATGGGCTCGAGATCGAGGGGTGGACTTGACCATGGACACTATTGCACAAGTTATCCACGAATGTGAAACATGCACTGCCATCAAGCAAGCCAAATGAGTAAAGCCTCTCTGGTATGGAGGACAATGGCTGAAATATAAATATGGGGAGGCCTGGCAGACTGATTATATCACACTCCCACAAACCCACCATGGCAAGCGCTCTGTGCTCACCATGGTGGAAGCAACCACCGGATGGCTGGAAACATATCCCCATGCCACAGCCCAGAACACTCTCCTGGGCCTTGAAAAGCAAGTCTTATGGCGACATGGCACCCCAGAAAGAATTGAGTCAGACAACGGGGCTCATTTCCGAAACACCCTCATAGACACCTGGGCCAAAGAGCATGGCATTGAGTGGGTATATCACATCCCCTGTCATGTGGGGAGCCTCCAGGAAAATTGAACGGTACAATGGACTGCTAAAGACTACACTGAGAGCAATGGGTGGTGGGACATTCAAACATTGGGATWCACATTTAGCAAAAGCCACCTGGTTAGTCAACACTAGGGGATCTGTCACCYGAGCTGGCCCTGCCCAATCAAAACCTTTACKTACTGTAGARGGGGATAAAGTCCCTGTGGTGCATATTAAAAACATGCTAGGGAAGACAGTCTGGGTTACTCCTGCCTCAGGCAAGGGAAAACCCATTTGTGGGATTGCCTTTGCTCCAGGACCTGGGTGCACTTGGTGGGTAACGCAAAAGGATGGGGAAGTCCCGATGTGTACCCCAAGGGGATTTGATTTTGGGTGAAAATAGCCAATGAACTGTATTGTATGATGTTAATTGCTATATAATACTGTATGTCATCACTTCTATGGTTACTATACGTCATATCAACGGTATTGCAGCAAGAATCACCCAGATTAATGAAGAAGGAACTTTGATGAAACCGAGCAAAGTGCAACAATGGTAGAACCAGACAAGCACAGCGATAACGGAACCAGAACTGGTTTCAGCATGCAGCAATCCAACAGCACACACCATCTCTCCTGCCCTGAAAGACTGCTATGACAGGTGGAGCCCAAAGTCATGGACTAAATGAACTCAATGGACATTTTAGAGGGATGGCTCATAGACTAAGGGAATGACATGTGTGTGTATATGTATCAAAAGGCAGGAAAAGTGGTGATGATTAATTGGAATGTATTGGAAAATGTGAGAGCTGGGTATGACGTAGATGGTATAGAATAAGGGGTAGATATTGTCCTGGGTTCAGCTGGGATAGAGTTAATTTTCTTTCTGGTAACTGGTGTGGTGCTGTGTTTTGGGTTTGGTATGAGAGGAATGTTGATGGCCCATTGATGTTTTGGTTGTTGCTGAGTGGTGCTTGCACCAGTCGGGGACTTGCTTCCCATGCTCTGCCAGCTGCAGAGAAGCTGGGAGGGGAGCATAGCCAGGGCGGCTGACCCAGCTGGCCAATGGGGTATTCCATGCCATATGACATCATGCTCAGTGTAAAAACTAGGAGTGGTGGTCCAGGAGGTGGGGGGATCACGGCGTGAGGGATGGGCCGGGCATCAGTCGGCAGGTAGTGAGCAGTTGCATTGTGCATTGCCTGCTTTGTATATTCTATTATTGTTGTTGTTATTATYRTTATTACTACTGTTCTACTTTGTTTTATTTAAATTATTAAACTGTTTTTATCTCAATCCACGAGTTTTCCTACTTTTGCCCTCCCGATTCTCTCCCCCATCCTACCGGAGATTGGGAGGTGAGCGAGTGGCTGTGTGGTGTTTAATTGCTGGGTAGGGTTAAACCACGACGATGTCTGATTGGGGCTTGAGCATCAACTCCTAGCTCATACTTTTCTGTACAAATTAGAATACAACTGAACACACTTCTCGGCTATAAAATGGAAGGCAATAAAAAAATGAAGTTGGCGAAGTGGTTGTGAATAGTCCTCTCTACTCCTGTGTAGAGTCAGAGCGTTTAGCTCAAACCACATGTTATTTAAGTTTACTGTTTGCATTTGCAGCAGGCCTGATCTGAGGAAAAGCAAGTAAACTCTGCAACAGCAACTAACATCATCACCTCCCACAGATTAACAGCTGGTATTCTTGCATGGCTTCATATCTACCTTGCGTTTAAAAGGCAGTTCAGCCACCTGCAAGAGGCACAACTCTTGTCTGTCCATCTGCTTTAGGCGAGAGGTGAATGGGGACCAGAGTGCTCAACAATTTGAATGAGTCTGTAAACTGAGTATCGAATAAAAACAAGAGCATAGAACAATATCTGTTAAAAAGACTCACGTATCTGCACTCTAGACACAAAGTCTAGCTTTGCTTACTTGGAATAGAAGACTATGAACAGCACATGGATTGCAGCAATGACAGCTGGAGAGAGATCTCACCACTCTCCCAGATGTGGAAAAGGAACACGCTATTTCTACTAGCAACCTTTTGAAGTGACCTCTGTTCTCAAAAATGCTTTTCTAATGGGTCAGGGTCAATGCAGACTGATTTAAGTCACAGCTATTTAAACCACCAACTTCAATCATAATTTAAATCAAAAGCAAGAAACTTTGATTAAGTCATGGATGTTAACTCTGCATTGCTTTTGTATCCTTCACTCAGCTGCCTTCTGTAGATATTTAATGCATCTTTTTGTCAGGCCAGAAGAGAATCTATGATTATACACTTAGTCATCTTTTGTTGTTGTTACTATGTTAGAAAGCAGTGAATGATATGTTTTTATTTCCCCTTTTTTTTTTTTTTTAATTCATGGTAACTGAATTTTGGTAAAAATTGGAATTCAATCAAAAGCCACAATACAACATTTCAAAAATATACACTATTAGTTACACAGTAGTATGTCTAGTGTGCTGTAAGGATAAGAAACCAGGAGTTTTCATTTTAAATAGATTTATTTAACAGTGGCAGTAACATTAACCTGTAGTTACTGAACTGAACATTTCTGATGACCAAACTCTTTAAAGACGTAGAAACTGTAGCTCTTATATGCTAATACCTCATTATGTGTTCAAAAATAGAAAGCACATTTGTCTGCTTTTTCAGCTACCATTTTTTCAGTACTGAATGAACTAGATGTTGAGAAGAACTAAATGAATAATCTGAAATGAAAGCTACTGCTGTCAAAAACTGGTTTAGGCTTTCAGTCAGCTGCTTCCAGCTGCTAAGACTTCTACCATTTTTTTTTGCTTGCCTTCTTTGCAGAAATTGACAGCAAGTATCCACTCACTTCTTGAATATTTTTATTTAACTTGCATTTCCAGAGACTATAGTCATAAAATGGGTTGTAAAGATTTCAAACAGGTTTATTTTTTCAAAAGGAGTTACATTGAGTTAAATTAAAAGGTCTTTTTTTTTTTCTCCTCCAGCTTAGAACACAGACTGTTGACAAATAGCAAAAACTGGAGAGGACTCTCTTCCCAAAGCATGAAGGAATTCTAGTAATTCTTTATGTTGTCCTCATTCTTTCAAGTTCTTCTCCTTTTCAAAGAATAAAAATTATTTTCACTTTCTTCTTTATTTTAAAAAAGCCCATGTCTAGTAGTAGTTGTGCTGGAAGGGCACAAAGATAACAGATCAGATGCTATAAGGATTCATGCTGCAGTAGGAATGGAACAATATCTCTTCATACCATGGTCAAAATACCAGCATGAAATGAACATCACATGCAAATTCACTCAGCTATAACAAACAAGGAAAAATATTTCCATATAAAGCAGCAAGCTGGGAATAAGAGTTTAGTCCATGCTGGTTCTCTAGACACCTTGGTCTATTAGGCTCCTCTCTCACTGTTAGAACAGCACTGTTTCAGTTTGCTCATGTGTTTTTTCCCCAGATACAACTGTGATGATCCTGCAGTCCTATCTCACAAGTTACTGTCTGTCCCTTAAAAATGTAGCCAAACCAAATGCTCTAGAAATACCATAGCATTTCCACAAGTTAGCATTCAGTTAATTCACCAATCAAGTGAAAGTCCTTCCTTCTTCCCCATACCGCAAACATTCTTGCTATTTCCATTTTTTCATTTTGTTTTTTAATATATCCATTCCAGATCCTGCATTAACCAGAGAGAGTTGCTCCCCATATGCAAATAAACAAGAGCATGAAACACTGTATTTTACATGCAAAAACATGACTCATTTTGATCACACAGCCTCTGAACCTGAAAAACCTAGTAGTTGGGACTACTTGGGTGAGATTTCATAAGGGACTACAAAACTTGTACTTCATAGTGAGAACAAAAATAATGAAATAAATAATTTTTTGCTTTTGTAGAATTCTTGCATTTGTATCATTATTATATATATCATTTTACTAGTTAAGGTGTCTCACTTGCTTAATTTATATGTCTGATATTAAATAATTGGTTCTGGCCATAGGAAGCCGTATAAAAGCTGTGATTACAGGTATGGTCAGGAACAGAAGGAGAAGAAAATGGAAAACTCCAACTGACAGTTCCATTACGCCATCATTAACCAAGAGAACACTGCAGATTGCACTGGCTTAGCATGTGTGAGAAGGAAAAAGGGGCACACAGATGAAAGACCTTGTGGTTTTTTTCAAATAAAAAAAACCCCAACAATCAAAGTTGCATAAATAAATCTTCAATACCTAGCTTAGCAAAGTACTAGTACATAACTGAAAATGACACTCATTTGTTTCACAGCATTAACGGAAGGTGTAAAATGAAAATTCCTACGGTTTATTGATGTGAAGTGGTAATTTTACTTCACACATTTCTGTGGAATGTTTCCTGGAGGCACACATTATTTGATCCTGAGATGCACCACTCCTTTCCCCCCTCAAAAGACCATCAGAATCACTCTGGCATACGTCCAGTACATTTTAGACACTAAATTAAACCTCTGTGATGACCTCTAATACTTTTCTTCCCCTTGTCTATTTCTCTAAAAGTAGGTAGGGTAAGGCTTGCACCATCCTTAGCACTGAGAGAATGAGAGCAATTTCCCTTTACACAGTTTAAAATAGAAATACAAACCTTGCCAGAATGATTTGAAAGCATTGGCAGATGGATGAAGTATTTCTGAATCTGCATCGTGTAACATTTGGCAGCTAGCTGACTACTGAACAGCTGACTTTTATGCAATGACATTATTAATTTTATCTTCCTTGCCAAACAAGCACCGTAACTGAGCCTTTGCAATATTCTTTCATTAAGCAGTTCATGCATGTCTGCTAAACTGATCATTCGGTAAGTAATGTAGCTGTCCTGTCCCATGCCTACTAAAAACATCAGTTTGATCCAGCCAAACTACCATCTGACTACCATCTGACTGCAAGAGCTACTATATATGGGCCAAAGACAGTGTGGTAACCAGAAGGTGGTATGTTCCACCCGTCTCATCAGACATAGGACAACAGCCATTCTCAACATTATTCCTGGCTTGCCAAGACCACCAACAATGCAGGACAGTCATTCATGCCTACTGACTAATTTGCATAAAACTCACTTGCAGGCTGAAATGTCTTCATTTTGGACATTTTCCGTTTAAGGATTTTTTTAAAATTGGAATCAGCAGAAGCATCTCAAAAGTCCATGTATGCCTGCAGACATATTTTAACTGAGCTCAGATTTGCAGTGTGCAAAATTAACTCAATGAAAAGCCAGCACTTGTTTCAGGAAATGGAAAAGCTGACAGAAGCCATCATGTCCCTAATCCTTACTGCCTTGATCCTCAACATTGTGCAAACATGGTGATCCTTCTCACTTCAAGCCAACATAAGAAATATTAGATAGATGTATAAGTGTCTGCAATACTAAATTCCAACAAAATACTTAAATATTCTCTGTCCCAAATCCCAAGAGCCACTCATACACAGCAGTCATGTTAACCTATCCCTTCAACTTCCCTGTTTCACTCATCCAAGCTCTCAGCAGTTCTGCCGACTTCTGGAACCCAGATCCTGGTGTTTGACACTATTTGCTTCACACAGAAATTCCTGGGGGCTGCCCTTCATACTTTTGCTTGAATCTGATAGTCTCCCTTCACTTCCATGCTAATTCCCTGCTAGGTAGTCAAAAAACAGGTGAGAGGCAGCACAGACTTGATTTCTCCTCAGGCAGCAGAAGCTCCTAACCAGCCATTTGCCTTGAGATCCTTTGGGTAACGCATAACCAGGGTGGGATTTTTGCTGTACTCCAACAGACCTCGTGGTGTGACAAGATCCAGCACGTTCAGATGCATGTCAAACTTTGTGAGCAGTTCCACAACTCCATAAACTTGACTAATTCTAACAGCAGCTTACTGGAACAGGCAAATTAATAGAATTGGATTGACACAATCTTCACAGGCCCCTGAAGTCATCAAAAAGGCACTGCATCAGTTCAATTTGCTTTTGAGTAGACCATAAACAAGCATATTTAGATGAATGATAATGTACGGGTATGAAGAATGCCACAAAGCATCGTTGCCGCCATCGTTTCTATACTTAAACATGGAAAATACACAGTATTATTCTCACTTTGCAAAGCTACAGACGGAACCTGTTTTGAATATCCAGCAAAGTGTTGACTGCCACCATGGGGTCACTTATCTTCCTCTTGCTCTTAAAATTTATCCTGCTTTATCAATGGATTTCTTTATTTGTTTATAATTATATTCAAGTATATGACGGTGTATTTGAGTTCACAAGCTCTCTATTCCATGTGTTTCATGGGTCATTCCCAGTACTATATGGTAGCTTTAGCTCTATCATCATAATGTTAAAAATTAAAGCTGTATTAGGAACCAATATTTAACAGAAAATTAGAGCAGTATCTTGCACAATAGGAGGGCACAGCACACACAGATTTCTGCCACTGATAAGCCAGTTGTTATTGCTCTTTTATCTTCACAAAGAGAAACTACTTACACATCACAAAGAAGGGTCTACCTTCTATTTCCAGAGAAGAAGAGGGAACAGTAAGAAGCACAGATACAATGGCAGGACTCAGGGGATACCAGTTCTTTGCCAAAACATTGGCATTGACCAAAACAGGAAGAAATGACCATCATATGTTGTGATCAAGGCTCCAGACCCACCCCACACATGCATGCATCTCTGAATAAAAAGACCATCCATATAGCAGAAAGCACCAAAAAAGGGTGGAAAGAATGGACAGTGACTTCAGTGACTTCTGACTTTTTTTTTTTTTTATGTAAAAGGTAGAAAATTGGAAATTCTGCAATACCCCAAAGTGACAATCCAGGATAAGGGAGTGGGCAGGAGTGCTAAAGGAACACTTGCTTTACAGAGTCTGTCCAATAGGCCCTCACTTCTGAAACAGAAATTTCCCTACAGATATGCCAAAGGCATGAATAATGGATCATATGGAAGCTGTTAAACTGTTCATTTCTGGGAAGAAGCCTCTGTGAAATGGACAACACTCTTTAAGAGGCTGAACTGATAGAACTTATGCTGAGTTAAGACACTACACTGATGGCTAATTATGTCCCTTAACTCTACTGCATAGTTCAGCATGGTCTTGACTTCCCATGTTCAAAGGATCTGCCTAGGAAAGTTACATTGCCCTAGCCATAGAAATTGTGTACTTTATTATCATGGTGACAAACTTCATCATCAAGATTCCTCTTTGTATGGGGCTGAGAAGAACTAGACTAGTCTCTGACAATGGTTTTGCTGTGTTATCGTTATGTTTTTGATTTGCTATTTGGAAATTACATTCACCTGCTGTTGTAAATGGCTTTGAAAATGCTGAAGAAAAGCAGCAGGATAGTTCTAAACAGCATTCTTACTGCTTGGGTCCTTGTCAAATGCATGCTTTCAAATCTCAAGAAAAAAAAGGTTACTTTTCAAGGCCTTGAATACATCTGAAGACAGCATGTTAACGACCGCTTTAGCAGCCTCTTTTCACTATCCAAATGAAAACTTAAGAGTCACAAATAAAAAAAGCATGCTCCCTGCTGCAGTTCTTTTCCTTGCTCATATAAAAAGTGAAAATGACAAGATTGTGTGTTTCTTCCTGGAAAAAAAATTGTTAGCACAGCCTGCTGGTTTTCATCAAAACTGCAAATAAAAAACTTAAAATTTTCTTTCTGAAATCTTCTTTCTTCTGAGGGTCTCTCTTCTGGAATATTCCTGACTGATAAAGTCATACAACGTGTGACCAAGGAACCCCAATTTTTAACTTACTCATCTTGCAGACAAGGCTGCACTCAACATTGGAAACTACTGCGGTAGGCATAGTACTCTGGACCTGAAGTTGTACTTAAGAAAGAAATTTTGGTGACATTTGGATCCATCTCTTGCTCAAAGCAAAGCCAGCGTAAACCAAGTAACTCATGGCCTTGTCAAGTTACAAAAACATCCAAGGATGGAGAGTCCAAACATCTCTAGGCACCCATTCGAAAGTTTAACTTCCCTCAAACTGAAAATTCTTTTCCTAGTAAACTACTCATAATTCCCCTTGTTCCACTTTGCATCTGTTGCCTCTTGTCCTATCACTGCACACCTCCAAGAAAAGAATGAATGAATGAACGAACGAATGAATGAAAACACTATGTTGCAGTTAAAACCCGCCCCCCCCAGTTGCAAAGAAGCAGCTATTTAGTCTTAGCTAAAGCAGTCCCCTGTTTTGATTTTCTCTGGGAATATTTCAGAAACCTAACCTAAAAGAACTCTGATTCCAGCTGTAAGGGGAAAAAGAAGAGGCAGACAATATTTAATCCTGCCAATGTTGTAGCATTTTTATACAACACAAAATAGTCCTAAAACAGGAAGGCTGTACCAGACCTACACAACCCTTACGGGGCGGGAGGGAGATCAGGAGGGGAAGCATTAACATAAACTTGGTATTAATCATTGGAGTATAATATAGAAGTCTCTGCTTTCAGCCAGAAGGGCTGTGCTGTGTTATAAGTGGACTTAGTGGCTCAGACCAACACCAACTCAGAGGTCTTTTGATTCTGCTTTATTGACCAGCGTAGCCAGCC
The DNA here is from genome assembly GCA_035582835.1 of Phoebastria nigripes. Lineage (NCBI taxonomy): Eukaryota > Metazoa > Chordata > Aves > Procellariiformes > Diomedeidae > Phoebastria > Phoebastria nigripes. The sequence goes on along the minus strand of JAYKAV010002938.1, from coordinate 400,493 downwards.
TGCTGTTGGAAAATCCTTAAGAAGGACAACTTGCTAAACACAGAGCCACTCTGAACCAAACATCTTCTATGCTGTTTTCCAAAGCCATTTTAAAGATTTCTCCATTCATTCTCAGCACGTGCAAATTTTTTTGTGCACATACTAAACCGCTTGCCAGCGGATGTACAGCCAAGTTTAAACTGAACCACCAGAGACAGGTCTCCCATTTTTTCTGTAACCTCTGCAAAAAAGGTAGAAACTAAAAATGGCCACTAAGAATTCAAATTGAACAGCTGACACGATGTAAAACATTGAAGGAACATGGAGGTCAGAAATGAAGCAGGGCTAGCGAGCATAAATTAAATGTGCTGGGATTCTTTGTTTATACATCACTTGCTTTGTGCCTGACAAGAATCAGATCTGTCCAAGTATATTTATAAGGAGGCAGCTCAGGATTAATTTCTGGCTAAATGAATCCTTTCTTGGTGACATGCAGTACGTGGTGATTCCTCTGCTGCAGCAAAAAATTTCAAAGGCTATTTCCTCCATAAATTCCAGAGAAGTTTCTAGGGCAGGATGGTTTCTTAGTTCATTTTCTAACAGTCCTTGTAAGAAGGTGAAATGTTTGAAGAAGCTTAAATATTTCTTTGATAAAGGTGGCAGTGGCTCTCACTTAACATTAATGCAGTCATTTCACTGATTTTGAGAATGGCAAAAAGCCTTAAGGAATACTTTTGTTAGGGAAAGACTAGTGTCCTGAATAAATACAGATTGTAAATCACTTTCCAAACAGTTTTTAGGTTAAACTTTCAGATTAAATTAAGGTTTGGCTCACCTAATCCAGATATCATATGTGTTTTGTGAGGGGGAAAGCTGGCAGAAGTTCATTTGAGGAAGGTACTACATTCAAATCCATTATTCTAAACTTAATGCTGAACCTGTCTTTTTGATCATTGTCATTGCCATATATGCATGTGTGTGAAAATCTGTCCTATGTATCTGAAATGTCTAGGCCTGGAAAATAAGCTACACAGATGACAAAGACTTCAAAATATTCCATTCATTTCTATCTTAATTTCCTCATAAAGAACAAGAAACTGACCCATTGTTTCCTGAATAGCAACAAACTAGAGGTAGAACATTTAGCTGTGACTATAATGGGAAAATTAAGTGGTAAAAGAGTCTGAGCATAAACTGTTTTCTTAAACAGAAAGGATAAGATTCTGGCTGCAGTGAAATCAATAGCATAGCTTCTGCTGACTTCAACAGGGTCACAGAAAGGAGGGAAGGAGGCCAACATTCCTGATCCTCTTCATACTAAATTTTTCATAATGCAAAGATACATAACACAAAACTCAAAGAAATCGGAGTAGAAGAAGATGATGATAAGAGGGGCAAGGACCCTAGCTTACCGCTGACAGGTAAGCGCTGGCAGCAGGATCCAAGGAATCCCACTGCCCCATTTCTGAACACACAGATAGGTCCTTGGCATTTTCAGCCCCAGAAGCCCCTGCTAGTTCACCAACCACCATAGCTTGGGATTCAAATGACTGTACCCCTCAGTCGGATACACAATGAGTTCAGGAACTGCTTGAGAGAAAGCTGCAGGTTGACCACTACTACTACTGAAGCCCTTAGGCTTGAGGACAGGAGTAAACCTCCACAAGCTGAAAATAGCATGCCAGTTCACAGGAAGAAAACGTTACCTGAAACCTTGTGGTACCTGTGGTGCAAGAAAGCAAGGTCACGTGTTTAGATCTAAGTTTCTCTGGTTATTATATCAGTTTGCAACTAAATGAAAGTGCATACTGAAAAAGTTAATTTAGTTACATGAAGATTGAACTGGCTACTGCCTTTGTGAGTTGTTCTCATGCAAATGATCTTAGTCCTGTTCAAAGACTGAATACTGGTGATGATAGCAACAATTTTTTCCAACTTGGATCATTCTGCACATCTCAGGTGTTGAAATACAGGTTGTTAAATGACTAAGAATGTATGTGAAATTCCACTTTTCACCACATTAGCTGAACTGCTGTTTTTCAAGAAATAGATTAACTGCTGCTCACCACTTTTGGGAAAACATTTTTGGGGAGCCATAAAAAAAGATATAGAAAATCACTCTTATGCACCCAGCTTCAAAAATGTAGCTATCTATTTTCCTCACATTTTAGAGACTAGTGAGCTGAAGGACCTTGCCCCTTTGAGGATTTTTTGGCAAGAAAGACCAAGTTGGAAACAGAATAATGTGTTCCAAGATCTTGGTCTAATCTCTACTTAGCACGTTCCTGACACCTACCAAAAGTGAAAAGTTACACGTTACCTTTTTAGTGCAACAATTAACGACTGGACAAAAGCAAAAGCAGCTAAACCAGACATTTCAAATACAGAGACACAGCCAAAAGAGTACAGAATTGCTGATCTACATAACATGGGTTTGCTGTAATATGGGTGCTTAATGGCACTCAGAGAATTTCAAGCACTTTTGAAGTATCAAGCATTGCCAAATATTAGCTCAGATGTGTTAAATACATTATCAGGTGGCTGTACCCTGGTTCAATGCAATAGAAAATGACCACATATCCCTACAGCTTGTAGCTTTGCAACAAGAATGTAGAAAGAATGAACTTTATGCTACGCAACTGACAGAGGAGGGCACCAACTGTTCAACTTAGAAAGTGTAACTGAAAGCACAAAACTACATATCTGATCTAAATTTGTTCCTTTTAGGCCTTGCAGTAGAATTAAAAGCTACTGTAAGTAGCAGAAGTAATGTAGATGTAAGTAATGCAGAAACCTATTCTGCTATACACAAGGATAATGAAAGAGAGCTCACTTCTTACCAATGACACTGGGCTCCCCAGTGACAGCTCTAATAGTGTTTTTTTGGTGGGTATGTATTTTAGCTGGTTTTGCAGGTGCTGCATACTTCCTTTCCTGTGGTTGTTTTGCCATGCTTAGTGCTGGCAAAGAAAATAGCTCAGGAAGACTTTACTTAGGTAATGATCTATAAAGTTCAAGTGGTAATGGACCTAAGTGTCCCCAGCGAAAGAGTCAACCCCACATGCTTGCTTTCTTGCTAAGAAAGAAAATATATCAAGGCTGCTACAGAAGTGTTATTGCTCAGAACTATGTGAGAACATTTAAGACCTTGGAAGTTACTGACATGTGCAGATTAAGAAAAAGAACAACAAAACAATCCAATCCAAGTAGATCACAGATACACCTTCCTGGGAAGAGACTCATTCTGGCATGTGGCAGCGAACTGGGGAACCATGCAGAAAACAACTTTCTCATTTCAGCATGCTAACACCCTATAAATAAATGTTCAAAACCAGCTGATTAAAATGAAAGTAAACTGGAAATTCTCATATACCACTTTATGAAGGAGCACTCTGACTTTAGCCTGAGTTGGAGCCTTACCCATACCAGCCAGTCATCTGCTGATTTCTAGGTATGAAGGCCTGAACAACTGCCAATGAGCCTATTAAGTAGAAGAAAAAGAGACTGTTTCCCTATTACAGGAACAAAGACATCCCCAAGAATCAATAGCTTTTACTCATTTACTCCAGAGAGATATCATACACAATGTTCTATCCTCAAGTACTCTGATGTACCTTTCATACACTCCACTGGGGTCAAGAGTGTTCACAATAGCAGAATTCAGCCAGAAAAATTAACTGGCCTGAGTTTCAGACTAATCCAAGAACAGAGAGTAAAAAGGACAGAGTTTCAGCCCATTCTCTCTCATATGCTGTGCATATGTCTCAGTTTACTTCTTCATCCCAGCCCATCACAGCCCCCCCCCCCCCAAAAAAAAAAAAAAAGAAGCATTTTTACTTGTGTAACTTCTCCCTCTCAGGGCAGCTGATACCCTTCCATTCTCAATGTGGCTGTTTGGAATATTCAGGGAATCAAATTAAAATAGATACTCACATCAACAGTTTGTATTTTCTGGCCCTAAATGCTAGCCCCTGCCTAGAGGTGCTAAGTTGGTACAAGATTTGAGAGGACCTTATTTGCAGTTTCCTAATTTTGGATCTTCCCTGTGGACTATACAAGCAGCCAAGAGAGAGGTAGACTGTCTTTGGCCATGCCCTAGGTGGGCTGAATTTCCAAGTGACCCAAACCTATGGCTCTTTCACGTGGGCAAAGTTGTGCAAAGCAGCCCCAGAAAGACCTTAAAAGCAAATTCTCTTTTTTCTACCAGCTAGCTAGGAGAATGAAGATGTTCTACACAGCTATTCACAAAAACTTCCCAAATTGTTTCTAGTCCCAAATGAATTTTTAATAACAACTCAATATCTACATGAAGAATCAATCAATGAAGGGAAACCAGAAAGAACAACAGCCTCTTGTTCACTTAGTAGGCATTACAGATTTCCTCTAGCCAAATTACATTAACTTTTTTCTCACTTAATGAATGACTTATATATACAACAAGAAAACAGAGAGAGTACACTATCTGAGATTTCCGTGTTATCAACTCCCATAAATCACAACTCATACATAATGCTAATACCGTATCTATTATAATATTCAATTTCACAGCATGGATTTGATGAGAACTAGATCACCTCATTTCTGGACAAGGGATCCAGAATCTTCACCACTTCTCATAATGCTTTTCTACTCTTTACAATAGGAATTACAGCACATGCATACAAATTCCATCCATCTCTGGTGTGAACACTTTCAATACTCAACCGTTTACAGAAAAAACACAATAGCTTCATAAAGGGAACACAGCCTTCCATGTCAAAATACAGGCTGCTGTGGGCATTTTTGCTAAGCTGGGCTTCATTTTTTTAAATACTGGGCATTCAGAACTTTGGTTGAAATCAAAAGAAACTGAAGGTAATCAGCTCCTTGGTAAATCAGGCCTGATGTGTTAGTGGATGCATGAACAAGACAATAGTGTGACTCTCAAGACCTAGACTCTATCCTCAACATGATGCCGGTCTGCTGGAGGGCCTGGAAGGAGTGATTTCATTGCCTGTGACTTGGTTTCTCCATTAATAAAATTGGCCTAAGGGTATTTAACTCTTCTGAAAAGCGCTTTTTGATCTGCTGATCAAAACCATTACAAAAATCAGTCCTGCTTATTTCCTGATCCTGTATTTGTACAATAAGAACCTAACTAGGACTCAAGGGTTCTACATCAATGAAAACAAAAGTAAGTATGATGATAGTAATCACCAGGAAGAGATTTAATCAGGCCAGTCAAAAGGATCATCAAAAAGCAAACCCCAACCATCTGAAATCTAGTAGTCCCTGTGTAGGTTTACCTTATGTTACAGCACTAAAAGTGAAACATGCTCTTTACAGAATCAATCCATCCTGTTCTTATAGTAGCAAAGTTCTTCTAGGTGATCTGTCATCCACACAGCCATCATGTCCAAACCTGCTTAGTTGCTCCATGCAATGAAAGTGAAGTTGTCAATATCCTGTTTTTCAATGGGAATTGGGCTGACTCCTCACCAAGTCTTTATACATAGAGGCAGATATGAATTAGATGGCAACAGATGTGTTGTTAACAACCTGGGCTGGATTTGAAACTGTGACCTGCTGCACAATGCTTTATATCTCAGATGAGCAGTTCACTTCTTCCTGTGTCTCAAATGTAAAAGAAAATATTATGGTGGTATTCCTTCATCATAACATTTTTTTTCTTGAATCTTACCTCATTACATAGGCATACATCGCCCTTTACTACCATACCCTCAGCCACATGGCTGTCTCTATAAAAATGCTCTGGAGACAGCATCTAGCCAAGACACATGTTGATAATGGACAATTTGTATGTGCATAATCAGATCATATTAAAGGAAAAAAAACCCCACAACTAAGTAGTATGTGGATACTTTTAAGTCTCTAAATACTAGTAGAGGACTAACAAACTGCCCTGTTGGCTTATTACTGGTCTTCATTTTGCATTACAGGATGAAAAGCCCTTAGACCGCACTATATGCAGATGCTGCACTCCCTTAATCCAGTATACCTCTTGCACTCTGTACAACAGCAGTTATCTCAAGAATCCCTTCAGACCCACGGATTACTTTTTGGAGTAGAAGGCCCCCACAAATTCATGCATGCTATATAACAATCAACATACAACTATAAATGAATCCTTACCCCTTAGGAGACTACAAACCAAAAAACCAGTCAGCAAGTCACTACCCCCACACACCAGAACACCGATCCCCTCAGGACAACTTGGGATATCTCCTAGAAAATGCAAGAAGGTGGTTCTGGAGAATTTTTGGAAATTAAAAATGAAAATTCAGGACCAAATCTACTCAATTTTCAATGAAGTTTAGTATTACATATACCTTCTGAAAAATGTTGTACACAGCCAGACTAAGGGAGATTCTTCAGTGCAGACTTAGCCTAAATAACATGTGGACCAGATTCAATAATGTAATTTACTAACTTTCTCAGTTCTAAACCTGGCCAAGTACTGCATCTCAATGAAGCTGATATTTAGCCTTACTTTTAAGCTTCCTTATTTCATCCACCAGCTATTCCTGTAAAATAATAAGCAAAGTATTTTTTCAGTCTTCTTGCAATGACAGATGATTGAAGTGTACACCTGCAATCTTCTCTGTAAAATTTAGGAAAGTGCAGAAATGCTTGTGGGTTAGAACAGAAACATTATTGCAACAGGATAGTCCAAACACAGGTCAAGAAAAACCAACCAGCTGGTGTCCTTTCTCCACCTCCTCTTTCACCCCTCTGTCCACACAGGCATATGCATACATAATGAAGAAGCCATACGCTTTGTCAAAAACAACAACAAAAAATTAATCCATCCCTTCATCTGTTTTGTGCACGCGCAAGCAATGTGTGTGCACATAATTAAAAAGTGAGATTACACTTTCTATTTCAGTAGATTCACACAGATGACAGGAGATTGCCATTACAAAGGTCAATGAAATTCTTAGCCATAGATCTAAGAACATTTCAATGTCTAACCATTATTTCCTTTTGTTAACATCTGCTTAACTAATTCATTGTAAATGGGCTGAGGAAAAGTTCCCTTTTCTAATAGCTCCACATTTTCTCCTCAGCCAAGGAGAAAGTCAGAAAATTCCAGCATCTTCAAAGACAATCAACAATAGCAAGCAACATCAGAGTCATCAGAGTCTTAGTTTGTCAAAAGTTAATGTCAAAATATTTCTTTTTAAGAAGGAAAAATAATCCAAATTTTTCACTTTCTGCCTATACAATAAAGAACAGAAGACAAGAGCAAAAAAAATTTTTTTAAACTTTGTCAGCCTCCTGGAATTCTTGCAGCTAAAGCTGCTTTTTCTGTATTCTATATATACACTTACAGACTAAAAGTAAGTTACACGATGGAAGTGATGCCCAGTAGCTTTTAAGAGCCTACAAAACTGAAGGCTCCAGTGCAAGAATGCAAGGATTTTTTTTCCTAATCACCTTAATGTCATTCTTCCTTTTATGAAATGATTAATTGCTGGCTCTTCTGTGAAATTACAATCCTTACAATCCCAAGTGTGTTCATAATGGTTTCAGTATCTGCATCTACAGCTCACTTGATATCTTGCTAGTATGTTGTTAGTTCTGCTTCTCAAATGTTTAGTTTGCGCTAGTCCTGCCACTAAGATTAAAGCTCCTAGCTCATCTCCCCTTATGGAGCAACCCATTCTTACTGCTCCCTGACATGCATAAGTCCCATAAGAGAGACAAAGGCTCCAAATTATTTACAGTGAGACCTGGGAGCCCAACTTCTGTTAACTAACCACGCTTGCAATTATGAAGAAAGATATTTTTGAAGACTGTAACTGTTATTTGCAGCTTTTTTAGGGTCCTGTGTAGCTAGCAGCGTTCAGGTCAGAGCAAAGTAACTACATAAGAACCTAACAAAGCTAGAGATGATGAAGGATAAACATAGAAATAAATACTTTTTTTCCCCTATTTAATAAAGAAAAGATAGCACATAAAAAATGCCAAAAGAAATGAAGAGCAAGAACAAAAAAGATCATTGAGCTTGTACTCTCTGCATCTGAAAAGGGAGAAGAACAAGACAGATCCTCAAAATGACTATACTTTATTCAGTATTCTTTTCCACTGCAATTGAGTAGTAAAACCTCTGAGCCATGCTTTCTCACAAAGGTATTCAAATGATATTTATTCCCTCATGTTCTATTAAGATCCTTCTTAATTAGTGTTATTTTAAAATATACACACAGGACCATTTTATAAATGCAAGAGGACATCATGAGGCAAGTGCATGATATTGTGAAAGCATTGCTTCATAGCTGGTAGGAGAATTCTGCTCCAAATGTCACCTTCGTTTCTCCCTGGCTAAAGAACAGCAATGACAGTACCTTAGTTGGCCATGGCATTCTTCCTGTGTTAGATAATTCTATGCCACTGAAGCTACCACTACTTGTAAGAAGGTTAATGGAAACAGGCTTAGTCTAGATTGCCCCTAACAGCAATTGCTGGTGCCTAAGAAAACAAGAGCCTTTCCCCTATTAATATCAACAGCACAGGACTTAGGCATGATCAATGACTGAAGTACTTTGAAACTACCCCACAGAGGTTGGGCAACTCCAAGTAGGTTCAGAAGCTACCAGGACATGAAGTGATGCCATGGCAACGTGAAAGCGCAGGTTAAATTGTTAATCATATTTCTTATTCCAAGTTCAGTACCATAATTTCTAGGATTCTACTGCAGAAGAACTGCTGTACTACATCAAATGTTAAGTCCCCACCACTTCAGTAGCTTGCCTTTGGCAATGTGTGAAAACCAGACACATCCAAAGGAAGCCCAATAAGCAAAATGCACCCATGAAAGTTAATTTAAGAATGTCAACTGACTCCCTAGAGACAAAGATCAGATTAAGTCACAAAGCAAGTGAGATTTTCTTTTCCTCTGATATTTGACCAGTGGGTAGTCTTACTGTAGAGAAGCCCAAATTGTCTTTGAATCCTTTGGTGTTGATATCATTTTACAGCAGTGAGTTCTACAGCCAAAGCATGCACCATGAGAGCAGCATGTGGGAACTTTTGGGGTTTCAAGTGTTTTGCATATTGATTTGCCACATGCTGTGGAACAAGATGAAGAGAAACTACAGATTCCCTTCTCTATCAAAGTTTCATTATTTTGCATTCTTTTACAGTGTTATTTATTCAACTCATGTCATTTCATTACTCAACTCATTTCTAAGACAAACAGTAGCAGTCTTCTCAGGCTCTTCATACTTGTTGCATCTCTTTGAAGTGAAGAACAGAACAAGCTTTCTCCTTCAATGCCAAAAGCATCTTTGAAAAGAAGTAGGATCCTCCCTTCGTCACGGAAGTGAGAGTTTTTTATCCTTCCTGTTCCTAGTACAGATAAAGCTCGAGCATTAGACGGCACAGCACAGAGACCAACAAATCACCTCACTATGACACATTCTCGGTCAACCATGAGCAGTTACAACTGCAATGCCAATAACCTCTGCAATTCACCACTCCAAGAATCAAAGACAATACATTTGTTTTGAGCATAGACAAGTGATCACTATCAGTTTTTAAAGGCCAGCAGCTCAAAAAACAAACCAGAAAGCCAATCATTAGGTTAATCCATACCAAAATGGTATCACGGATTGTTTCCTGCTCTTTTCATGAAGTAAAGCTGCTTGGCTTCATTTGGTGACACTCACTGAAAATACAGAGAACTTTTACAAGGAATTGGGCAGTTTTATGTCAAGGTCATGTGACTGCCTCTCCGTTGAAGCCCATATATCAAAGCAGGCAGCTGCTAGCCTGAGAGCGGAGCACAGCATCTATTTCCACATAGGAATTACTGTGTCGCTTGGCAGAGTTCTGTTCTATATTCAGTGGGTGACATAAACCACAGCAACGAACCCTGGAAGTTGAGTATCTCTCTCTCCCCCCTGCACTGCACTTAGAGGTGAAATGCCAGCAAAACGAAACCTGTCCCGTGCCAGGGAAGCGTATGCTGAACAAGCATTCTCTCTGTCTTTCTTGGTCCTTTACTCCAATAAGGAAAGGCTGGGCTCAGCTTCATTAATAATTAAAATTAGATATGCATAAATTATGTTCATGGAACTATGGAGAGGTTAAGCCGACCAAAGTGAGAAATAATCCTCTAGCAATACATATTTCAAAATGTCATACTCAAAAATACTACTCTGTGCTAACATACTGTGTGCTACTGATTAAGAATTCTATCTGTCTGAGCTACCAACTTTTAACAGGATTAAAACAAATTTCTTTCTCAATTCTAAACTGGCACGAGCCAGAGCAGGGGGGGGAAAAACATCAGAAAAATTATGCTGCAGAAAGAATAAGACAAAGCTCTCTGGCGGGAGCAGTGTATACTCACTCAGTCTCAGAGCAGAATTTTTTTTTTTCAAAGAAAAGAGAGTTTTTGTTTCTTCTCATAATTTATTTAAAAAAATTACACCCATCTCATAAAAATGTTGCTTTAAAATTGGGATATTGCCAAGGAGCTTAGGCTTAACATTCAATCTAGTAATAAAACTCACAGATTGAAGGAGAGGACAGAAATGTTAAAGTGAACTACAATAAAGACAAATGGGAAGCGATTCACAATGATTATTCCTTTCTAATGCACAAAAACAGAACAGGGGTTAACTGGCTTGGCAGCTGTTCCACATGGACGGATCTCGTTGGTCAGACTGGGCAGTAAATTGAATACTGAATTTGAATGCCAAGATGATAATCTTCCCAAAATGGAAAATGGCAGCGTGGCACAGCAATCTCAGCTGATGACATATGCATGGAGAGTTTATTTATTTATTTATTTATTTAAACATAAATCAATTTATCAGGCTGGACTGTTTTTTTAAAGCCTAAGGCAAATGCATGGCAAATTGTTCTTCATTCCCTCTTTGGCCACCAAAAGGTAGAGGGCTTCTTATTCTGACGTACTGCTCACTAGCTAACATAAGCTGGGGCTGCAGGATGGCAGCTTGGCTTCCCAAGTCCTGGAGCTGAGGTGCCTCACTAGGCACCCATGCCTGGAAATCTCAGCCAATATTTTACTTGAAAAATTCGTAGACAGGAAAATCAATTCAGCAGTGCAACTAAACTTACACTTATTTATTGCACGAGTCTATATTGCTTTTCCCCTGATCTTTCCTAACTATTTATGTATTATTTACTTTCTAGTCTTCATGTTTCACCTTTGTTAATGAAATGTGGCAAAAGCACTGCATTAAGAAATTCATATTTTTTATTTCTTTTTCCTTAAGCAAGTCTCTCTTTCTTTAAATTAAGCTAACTCTATGCTTTGTAATGAGTAATGCCAGTGAATGTGGGGTTACAATAACACAACAAATTTAGAAAGGAGAGGTGATATATGCACAGCTGAGAGGTCTACTCAGAACGTGGAAGGCTTACTAAAAAAGAGAAAGGAAAATTTCATTTACCCATTAGTCAATAGAAACAGAATTAGGAATCCAGTTTGATCAGGCTGCTGCAGAGAGGTTAAATTTAAGATGTATTTTGTCCTATGGAGGTGAAGAAAATGGAAATAACAGCAATTTCTTATCAAAGAAGTAGTAGAAAATGAGTGCTGGAAAACTGCAAAGCTGTGATGACCTTGGTGACCTGAGGGTGAAGGAATTCTGTCATTTTGCAAAATGGGGGGAGGAACTGAGGATCATCATGATTGAGCTTGAATGCCGGGCACATTTTGAGACATCTGTTTTTTCTTAGAATGATAGTGGTATTTTTTCATAGATGACAGACAAAAAAACCCCAACCAACCAAACCCTAAGCTAAGAATCCAGGATGCAAAAAACCCCAAAGAATTAGGAGAAGGATTGGGAGCGTGTGGTCTTTTGGTCACACTATATCTTCCCTGTATATCCTGTGCTTCACAGCACACAGTTACCTTTTAGCCAAAATTCAAGTGCTCACCCAACACGTCTTCCCAAGCAAGCAGCCAAACTCTTCACTAATCCCACTGCCAGCTCTGGTCACCAAGGAGGAGAAAGAGGGAAAAAGACAAAATGGCAGAGGACTCTGTACCAGACTGTCTCCTATCTCCTTACCCCATGGGTGTCTCACCCTTATTTCAGCATGGTAGGCACTGTTAATTCAAAAAAGGGAGGGGGGCAAGAGAAAAAAGCAGCTTTCAACCTTTCTGTAAACAGCCTGTACAAGCCATTCCTTTCAACTTTGTTACAGGATTGTCTTTCACTTCTCAAAGCCCATTTCTGATGGTCTTGAGGTTAGCACTGATGTTTTACTGGATCTGTGGCTGTGCTGTCACATGTGAAAAGCTACCAGCTGACTCTGACATTTCAGCTTCTCCTCTGTCTCTGCTGTTGGAACAAGGCCACGTGCATGGCTGCCCCATTTAACAGTCACAGTGGAAAACACTCTGCTGAAGCACTCCTTCACCTGAAGTTTCCTGTCTTTCCAGAGTTATAACGCTGCCTAACAACCAGAGACCACACTCCATGTTTTGCCGGGGTTCTGAGTGTTTGTTCACCCCCAAGCAGTTAAACCTTTTTAACAGCTGTATAGGCCACAACATTATCATCCACTTTGTAAAAATTCAGTCCAATTTATTTCTTTTCACACCACCAAACAGCTGCCTTTCAGCATAAATGCTTTAGAAGAGCTTAACTATAGGGTTTAAATTACATACGAATTATTCACAATGAGCAGCAATGACGCTAAGAAAGCACACAAGTCCCTTGCAGACCCTTTTTCTTCCATGAAGTGAGTAAAACGGACATGCTTTAATCAAGAGAGCTTTCCCAGTTAAATTCCTGTGAATTATTAATGCTTCTCCCAGATGTTTAGGTACATGTCCAACCATTAGATTACACACTTGGGTTATCAGCAAGAAATGGAGAATCATTCCTGCAGGGAATTGGAATTACAGCAGAGCCTAGCAATGAAGAAAATGTAGAGCGAGACAACTACTGCTTTCCCCTCCTAAAGTGTTCACTGTTCGGAGTTTGCCTGCACAGTTTGTGCATAAACGAGAATTTATACACATGGTTGTATTCATAATTCTACACTTAAGATCACACTAGACATATGAACACATACTCTCTGTGCACAAAGCCCTTTCTTTTATGCAAACAACCTTGCTTTCTTAAAAAAAAATGGGAGTTCTAAATTTGATTTTCTACCTGGTCCTTCTTCCATTCATTTTGAATAAGAAGGTGGTACTGACTAACCTAGTGGCCTTCTATGATGGAGTGACTACATCAGTGGACATGGGAAGGGCTACAGATGTCGTCTATCTGGACCTCTATAAGGCCTTTGACACGGTCCCCCACAACATCCTTCTCTCTAAACTGGAGAGGTATGGATTTGACGGATGGACTGTCCGGTGGGTGAGGAATTGGTTGGCTGGTCGCATCCAGCGGGTAGTGGTCAATGGCTCAATGTCCAGATGGAGATCGGTGACGAGTGGTGTCCCACAGGGGTCYGTACTGGGACCAGTACTGTTTAATATCTTAATCAATGACATAGACAGTGGGATCGAGTGCACCCTCAGCAAGTTCGCAGTCGACACACCTGAGGGACAGGATGCCATCCAGAGGGACCTGGACAAGCTGGAGAAGTGGGCCCGTGTGAACCTCATGAGGTTCAACAAGGCCAAGTGCAGCGTCCTGCACCTGGGTCGGGGCAACCCCCGGTATCAATACAGGCTGGGGGACGAAGGGATCGAGAGCAGCCCTGCCGAGAAGGACTTGGGGGTACTGGTGGATGAAAAGCTGGACATGAGCCAGCAATGTGCACTTGCAGCCCAGAAGGCCAACCGCATCCTGGGCTGCCAGCAGGTCGAGGGAGGTGATTCTGCCCCTCTACTCTGCTCTGGTGAGGCCCCACCTGGAGTACTGCGTCCAGCTCTGGGGCCCTCAGCACAAGACAGACATGGACCTGTTGGAGCGGGTCCAGAGGAGGGCCACAAAAATGATCAGGGGGATGGAACACCTCTCCTATGAAGAAAGGCTGAGAGAGTTGGGGTTGTTCAGCCTGGAGAAGAGGCAGCTTCGGGGAGACCTTATTGCAGCCTTTCAGTACTTAAAGGGGGCTTATAAGAAAGATGGCGGCAAACTTTTTAGCAGGGCCTGTTGCGACAGGACAAAGGGGAATGGTTTTAAACTGAAAGAGGGTAGATTTAGACTAGGTATAAGGAAGAAATTTTTTACGCTGAGGGTGGTGAAACACTGGCACAGGTTGCCCAGAGAGGTGGTAGATGCCCCATCCCTGGAAACATTCACGGTCGGGTTGGACGGGGCTCTGAGCAACCTGATCTAGTTGAAGATGTCCCTGCCCATGGCAGGGGGGTTGGACTAGATGATCTTTAAAGGTCCCTTCCAACCCAAACTATTCTATGATTCTATTATTCTACTAACGATGTGATAAGCAATAAATTTATGTGCCACTGAAAGAGAAGTAATGTTAGGTATACTGTCTTTCTATCTGTGCGTCTGCCTTGGACTAAGGCAGAAATGCTGTCTTCCTCTATACATACATCAACACCATTGGCACAGCAAGTATAAATAACAGTGTTCAGCAGTTATACCAAAATACCACATAATTTGTATGAAACCCTACCGGTGAACACTGGCTGATAGGACCGTAAAAGGAAACAGCACGTGCAGAGAGTTCAAAATTGAAGAAGGAAGGAGGGAGAGAGCAGCTGAAGGAAAGACTGGGAATAGACAAAGCTCTTCTCTCAGGCTGCAATGGGCTTGACACAAGAAAAGAACAACCAAGTCTGGCCACTTCATGGCAGTAAGCATACCAAGTTGTGAACAAAATGGTTAACTACACATGACAGCACACAGATATGGGTACAGGGAAACAAATGACTGAAAAACACATGGCTTTCAGAAGTGCCAGAGCTCAGCACCTGAAAGGGAGAACCAGCTGACAAAATGGTGAAGGAGTCTGGGGGCTTGGAGCAGAGCTGCAAGACACCAGAGCTGTGAAGCTAACCTCAGTCACAACCCAGCAATCACTCCTCCCTTCCCAGCTTTTCAAATCAAAAGACAACCGGAGGCTGAAATGAAAACAGTCGGTGTATTTAAACCACCAAACCAGTGAATCCAGCAGCGAGGATGCTGGATGCAGCTATAGTGCATAGTGGGGTTTGTTTTCTTATTAAGCTTTATGGGGGAAAAAAAATGATGTGTGTTTGATGTTTCTAGTTAGAAAATGTAACCTAAAGGCATGCCAGCTAAATGCAAGCTAAAGGTCTGATAGCTGAATTATTTCCTGGAGAAGCAACCTCAAAAAAACAATGGGAAAGTGAAGATGTTGACCGCTTCCCTTCTCCTTCCATGTTCTCAGCCTCTTCCCAACCCCCTTCTCTTCTTCCTCATATTTTCCCTCCTCTTTTCTTTTAAACCACCCAAATGTTCTGTTTCTCCCCTGCAGTCCTCCTACTACCCCATTATTCTGTTTTTTTACTGCTCTGTGGCAGTCAACTTTTTCCATTTCCCTTCTTGAATACTACATTACAAGCACGTTGCCTCACTCCTCTGTCCCCTCAACACACATTATGTGACTGGTTTGCATAAGAGAGGATGAAACTGCCTGTCTTTTACTAAGGTAATTAGCTAGTACACAGAAACATGAGCTGCCAACAATTCTCTGATGGGACAGAGGAGATCCCAAGTGCCAGGTCAAGGAGAGGGAAGGGAATTGCCATTAGGGAGTTAACAACTCTACCCTGGAAAGAAAGGCAGGCTGTGGCGACATCATCCCTCGCTTGTGTCCCTCATCACAGACCTGGAGTTCCTTCTGAGAGCTACTGAATACACCCGTGCTCTTGCCATAGTTACGGTAGGTGCTCTTTAGCTGCATTTATRCAGTGGAGTTAGGCAAACGTGTCACAACAGCTGCACTGGTAGAATTAGCAGAACATAAATATCGTCACTGTTCAGCAAGGCTGAAGTTAAACCACCTTGGACTACCAGGGCTGAAGCAGAGTTCTACACACATACTGAATCATGAAAACTATTTAATTCTGAAGTGTGACATACCACAGAGGGATATTTTCTCTTATGTTTTACGTTCTCTGTAGGGCAAAGCACTAACGGCTTTTCCCCAAAATGGAAGTTTTGAAAAGCAGCCAAATCAGACCTGAGCTATACTGTTCCCTCCCAGCCCTTTTGCTTCCCCCACCCCATCCATTGTCTTTCCTTTAATCAGAATCCTATGCCTATTCTGGAAGGAACTAGATAATTTTTCACATTATCTTTCATGGAAACATTTTGACATACTGAAGTTGAAACATACTGCAACAACGAAGTCAAGAAATAACCACTGTAAGGAAAAGCAGTGTGATACTTCCTGTAATTACTAGAGGAAGAATTAAAAATGTTTAATTCCACTCCACAAATTCATAAATAATACCATTTTAAAGGTATCATAAAGTAGGTGACTAAAACAGAAGACTTTTTTTAGACATACAAGATGGATTTGTTTCTACCCCATCACTTTAATTTCGTCATAAAAAGCTAACTATTAATACAGAAAGCAAGCTTCACGTATATCATATAATGCTAATTATTTTTATGGTACCCACTTCTGCAATAGGCATTTGACAATGCTACTGAAAAGAAAAGGAATAACACCCCCAATGCAGCTGCGCCCATTTGGAGTACCCACCTTAGCTACTTCAGATTCACTGGAAATCAACTAGAGCTACACTAGTGAATTCCTACATAAATTCTTTGTGCTATGACAAGCTTATTATGTAATTGTAATCACACAAATTTGTGGAATGGAAAGTCCTATCTAATTTCCTCAGTTATATTTAATGTAAGGTTCTCTTGCAATAATCTACTGAATTACTCTGTATTTTTGATATGTAAATACATAGTAGAAGCCACTTTACRTAGAGGCAGAAGTTTTTAGGTTGTTTTCTTATATTGAAATTTCATTGGAGATGATACATTAACTAGCAAAAAAACCCCACACCCACAAAAACATAGTCTGAAACCTTATCTCTATGATAGTCTTTTACACACAGGTGATATTAAATGACAACTTCCCATACCGGTAGGAGGAAAGGGGCAAAACACCCAGAAAGCTATCGCATACTGTCATGAGTCACTTAAAAAATATCTGCCACAAATACAAAAAAGAAAAAATTTCTTTTATGATGCTATATAAATACACTCGATATGCTTCTCTCTCCTCAGCCTTTTCTATCAACATTCTATGGCACCAAAAGCTGCAAAAAAACTGAAGCTGGAAAAAAAGCCCAAGATGACAACCTAGTGAGAGCTATCAAAAAGAAATAAGAGGTTCATATGGAACCTGTAACTTTTATAGCTAATTATTTTCTCAGGTTTGGAATTCCAACCTGCAAAGAACACATTCACAGTTCATAAACATGATTAAAAAGATTTTTGCAAAATTCATAGCTATCACAGATGGCAACAGTTATACCTTTCAGCACAACTGCAACAGCTGGATGGAATCCACTTTCAAGGCAAGCAGTAAAAACTACAACCATACCACCTCTACTACTTTCATATCTAAGAATCAAAAAAAATGTGGAGGAAAACATAAATCAGAACAAAACAAAACTGAACTAATTCCACATCTACTTTCTGAAGAGCTTCAGTCTATCATCTCAAAAATATACCATAAAATAGTACTTAAAGAGAAGACAGAAACACACTTATGCTGGACATACAGCACTAGTGCATTCAGTTATGTATCTGGGAGGAAGATCAGTCAGAATAAACTGTATCTTGGTCCATCACACTCAGCAAAAGTTATAGACCTCTACAAGATTTCATCTTATTTTAAGAAGGTATATTTGCTATAATTAATTATATTATTTTAATGTATTTGGCTCCTGTCCTAACCAAATTAGATTTCAAAATAAAATTAGTTCTAACATCGGTTCAACTTGGGTACTTGTATTCATTTAGTCATTAGAGATAATAACTCATTACACCATACAACAGAAGCATGCTCACCAGGTTATTAAAAAACCAATTTGTCATACGTCTCATATGACCACATCCTATGTAAGTTAAGTACTGCAATCACAAGGTAAGAAGAGAGCTGAAGTTAAATTCATCAAGTAGTCTCTGACACTCAGCTTTTCTTCACTGTTTCCTAAACACTGAATTTAAATAAATAAATAAATAACCACTGAAAATGCAATGTACCTGGCTTTCATGCACTGGAGTAAGTGTGCATGCATTTCTCACACTCCTCTGCTTCCATTATAAGCAGGATTTGTCCTAAGTTATCAGATCATTATTCAGCCATCAAATTCAATTGCCTTTAGCAATGGCCAATCATATCTAGTTGAATATGAGTAAATTCCTTACTATGCAAAAATATCCCCAGCTGAAAACAGAGTAGTTAAAAAACATGCATTCAACAAGAAGACTCCAAACTCCTTTATCTTTGAAGGGTGTTCATTAATAAATTTCAGAAGAAAATTCCTCTTATCAAAGATAGTGTCTGACATGTCTGAGCCCAAAAGAAGGAATCTTATCCTGTACATCCTTACTTATGACAATAAAGCCTTTGGTTTCAGTGGGACCACATCTGCAAATAAAGACTCCTCAGACAAATGGCAGGAGTAAGCCCCACTCTCAGAACTCATGCGTTTTGTTACATACTCATGAGAGTGAACTTCACAAGAAGGTCACAAAAAATCCTCACTGTCTACATATAGGTGGATTTCCAGAATGCCGGGGTCACACCAGCTGTTAACTCTGGACAACGTTACTGCAATATCAACTGTTAAGTGAATGCCTACTTCATGTACTAAAAAGAGACAGTAGCTTACTTTGTCTCCCTTGCAATGCAGACGGCTTTCACAATTGTTAGACCCCAGAATCCTTTGTCCAAAAAGGATTTCTARGGTACTAGCCTACCTCCATATGTTGAACCACAGCAGGCCAGACTGCATTGTACCTAAAAAATGCTTGTTGCTTCCTACATGACAGTGACAAGGGATATTTACAGGGAGAAGTAAAGAGTAAAATACACATAGTACAAGGGGCTGAGCCCCTTCCATTCTGGTGGTAGAATAAATGATGAGGAGAACATTAAACAAATACTACTTATTTGAAAGCTTCCATAAACCATTAAGATTTTATTTAGCTTCAATTAAAAAATTATGTCTGTTGGCATAATTGTGGTTTTTTTCCTAACCTGCAGCTGAAATAAATGGGAAGACTTATAACAGACAGAATYCACACTCTGTCAACTCATCAGCCAGCCAATTCTACAGGTAAGAAACAAAAGTTTTCAAAGTTTTTTAAAGTTTTTTTAAGTATGTTAATAGCAAGAGGAGGTCTAAGGAAAGCATTGGACTGATAGTTGTTGAAGATGGTCACCTGGCAAATAGGGATGAAGAAAAAGCAGAGGCATTCAATGCTTTTTTTGCTTCAGTCTTTAATAATACCAATAGACCTTGGGCTGCCCAGTCCTCTGAGTCAGAGGATCACGACTGTGGGGACAGTGTCTTTCCATTTGTGGACACTGAAATTGTAAGAGACCAGTTGTATCAGCTGAATGTTCGTAAGTCCATGGGGCCTGATGGGATTCATCCCAGAGTACTGAAGGAGCTAGCAGATGTTACAGCAGGACCCCTCTCGATCATCTACCAAAGGTCTTGGGAGTCTGGGGAGGTCCCGCACGCTGGAAGCTAGCCAATGTTATTCCAATTAACAAGAAGGGTGTAAGGGAAGACCCAGGAAACTACAGACCTGTTAGTCTAAGTACCTGGAAAAATTACAGAGAAGATCATACTGGGTGCTATTGAAAGGCATTTAAAGAACAATGCAATCATCAGGCACAGTCAACATGGGTTCACAAAGGGAAAGTCCTGTTTAAATAATTTTGTATCCTTCTATGATAAGGCCACCCACCTAGTGGATGAAGGGAAGGCAGTGGATGTAGTTTTTCTGTATTTTAGCAAGGCTTTTGATACTGTCCCTCACAGAATCCTTCTGGACAAGCTGTGCTGGGTGAAGACCTGGCTGAATGGCACTCAAAAGGTTGCAGTGAATGGGGCTACAGCTGGCTGGTGACCAGTCACCAGTGGTGTTCCTCAGGGTTCAATTCKAGGGCCAGTTCTCTTCAATATATTTATCAACAATCTGGATGCAGGAGTTGAATGCACCATTAGCAAGTTTGCTGACAATACCAAACCAGGAAGTACTGTGGACTCTCTTGAGGGACAAGATGCCTTGCAGAGGGATCTGCATAGATTGGAGCATTGGGCAATCATCAATGGCATGAAAATTAACAAGAACAAATGCCAGATTCTGCACCTGGGATGGAGTAATGCTGGGCACAAGTATAAATTGGGAGGGGAGTGGCTGGAGAGCAGCCCTGCAGAAAGGGATCTGGGGGGTGCTGATCAACAGCAGGCTCAATACGAGTCAGCAGTGTGGCCTGGCAGCCAAGAGGGCAAACCGCATCCTGGGGTGCATCAAACACAGCATAACCAGCTGGTCAAAAGAGGTGATTATCCCGCTGTATTCAGTGTTGGTGCAGCCTCACCTTGAATACTGTGTGCAGTTCTGGGCCCCACAATTTAAGAAGGCTGTTAAGGTACTTGAATGCATCCAGAGGAGGGCAACAAAGCTGGTGGAAGGGCTGGAAGGCATGTCCTGCRAGGAGCGGCCAAGGACTCTGAGTTTGTCTAATTTGAAGAGAAGGGAGGCTGAGGGGCAACCTCATTGCTCTCTACAGCTTCCTGAGAAGGGGAAGAGCAGAGGGAAGTGCTGATCTCTTCTCCCTGGKATCCAGCGATAGGACGCGTGGGAATGGTTCAAAGCTGCATCAGGGGAGGTTCAGACTTGACATTAGGAAACATATCTTTACCGAGAAGGCAGTCAAACCCTGGAACAGGCTTCCTAGAGAGGTGGTCGATGCCCCATGCCTGTCAGTGTTTAAGAGGCATTTGGRCRATGCCCTTAAYAAYATGCTTTAACTTCTGGTGAGCCCTGAAGTGGTCAGGCAGTTGGACTAGATGATCGTTGTAGGTCCCTTCCAACTGGAACTATTCTATTCTATGCTATGCTATGCTATGCTAGTCTATTCTATTCCAAATCAAGCCAATGAAGTAGCTGTCCTTTGGAAACAAAGGAATAGCATACTAAGTGAAATGTATAATCCTCCTGCCCAGCATCCACACACATGAAGATCATTTTGATCCGTAGCATCATGGCTGCAACTAGCCGTGATGTGACTGCCTAGTGAGAAACACGAAGGGAAGATCTGTGCTTTCATGCATCCAGGAGAACATGCAAGGCACACGGAGGTGCTAATGGAGGCAGTCTACCCACAGCAATCACACCTTTGCAGAATTTCATAGATAGGAATGGTAATATCAGTCTATATTTCTACCATTACTGTTACCTTGGGATCACTGAATTCTGCACCAACATTAACAGCTGCCTTAGCCCTACTCCTTATACAGGTACGTCCTCACATGACAGAAACCATCTGTTCCCAAATCAGGACAAGTAGAATTGTAGTTGATACACTGACTGGAGGCCTAAGCCTGCTTCTTTTCCCATTTGTACCAATCAGTTGTGCCCCATTTCTCATTTTGAAGTTACCCCCCCACAAGCAGAAACAATAACACATCTGAAAGAGGTGTAATGGAAGATGCACTGCACCTCCAGAGGGCTACTAATAGGTCTGCTGTCCCTGCTCCCAGGCTACTATGCCTCAGGTCCAGGCAGCTCCATGTTTCCTGAGTGCACCTGACGTGTGCAATAACCTGAAACATGGGAAGTCTCCAAATACAGAAGGCACTTAAAGGACTCCTAAGTTCAAAGCGATCGAGCTCAAGCCTAAGTCTCATAGGCCTTTACAGTGTTACTTTCTGTTTCATAACACGGAGTTTAACTTCACATTTTACAAGTTTGTTAGACATAGGATTAAAACCTCCTTTTCCCAGATGATGCTTCAGAACAGTAAAGCTAGGCTATAAACTAAATATGTAAGCTGGCAGTAATGTATGGTATGAAAGGTGTCAAATAAAATTGCCATTCCAAATAGATCACTTCAGATACAACATGCAAGATACCCTGCATGCTGAATAACACAAGTCTGACTGAGCATAAATTATGCTACTGTTCTTACCCAAATCAGAAGTACTACCATTTAAGCCATTTATTGTCAGCCCATTAGCTTGCCTTTAATTAATATGGGTATGCTCATCATTTTACAAGTGATTATTTTACATTGATTATGCAATCAATGAAAGTTTTCTTGTGATTCAGGTTAATAAAAAAACCCCAGAGTCTACAGTCTAATGCACCTAAGGAAAAGCCAAAAACTCAGAGGAGATTGATACACAGATAAAAGGACTACATTTAGGTAAAGATATATCTATACCTCAGTGTACGTGACACACTAAAATACTAATCACAATCAGGTCTGATGAACAGGAATAGTGAAACTGATTTTATGTGCAGAAGTAACAATTAAGTGAAATGTGAAATGCACATACCAAGTAAAATTAGCACTACTTATTATGGCACTCTAAAAGGCATTAGTAAACTACCCAAGGAATATTTGTATGTCATTACAATCACTGTATTTTAGGAAGAATATTGCTGCAGAAGAAAGCAATTTAGATGACTTCATTTTGAGCTGAGAAAGTTGATTATTCAGACATGGCGTTTACAGGTCTGGCAAACAGAAACCAGCAAAATGTTGGAGATGAAACAGACTCTGGAAAGAAAGGAACAGATTGACACCAATAATCAATTTCAGATGGTACCTAATTTAATCATAAACCGAAATACAGTCAATATTTCTGAACTCCAGAAATAAATATACCTGTAAACTTCACCTGCTTTTGCCCAAGATCCTTTCTCTTCCCCATCACAAAAAATATTTCCTTTTTAATAAGGTCACACATTGTAAAACTAAATGACTAACAGATACAATGATWACAAAAAACCACAGGGGTGATCCCAGCTTGTGGAGACACCAACAATGACTCTGGATATAGTTTTCTTGCTTCATCTTCTCAACTATTAACCATTTAACATTGCTAAGGCTTTTAATTTCAAATTCCCGCACCAGGAATTCAAACAGAAATCATTTTAGTATTGCAACTTTGACAGTCCTGCAGCAACAGTGTGTTTAACAATTAAGTCTCAGTACCTCCATGACATGGGTACCACTGCACCTTCCCACAAAGAATAGGAAATCAGAACAGAGTATACAGTCCAGGTAAAATGTCACAGCAAGTGAACAGCAGCCCCTGAAACAGAGGTCTTGTGATTCACTTCTCAGTTCTCTGTCCTAGCCAGTAAAGAATGAATGTAATGCAATTTATTTTAAAATTTATTTTCAAAGGCACAAAAATGAGCAAGGCACCCAACTTCCACTGAAAGGCTGCTAGAATGGGCAGGAGAAGGAAGCCAGCCTCACTTAGGTCTTTTAAAATCCCTCCCCCAAGCACCTTAAAGTACCTCAGTCAAAACAACACTTGACAAAAGCTCAGGCAAAAAGCACTTAAAGCTGAGAGAAATTTTGTAAGGAAGTGAAATTAAGCTGCTAATTGTTGGGAGCTCAGTGAAAACCTCAATGGATAACAGATACCATATAAACTAACCATTAATTAATTTTATCAAATACAGCAATGGTGGGGATGCTCATTGCAGGTGAGGAGGGAGCCAGCAGGCCATTTCAAGCAGGGTTCTGCACTGAACCCATCAGAGTGGGCGCATAGCTGGCACAGGAGCAGCAAGGTGAGTGCATGTCTGCACAGAGGGGCTGCAGGGGAGCAGGCTGCTGAGTTACACAGGACAATCCTGCTCATCTCATAGGACCTAAGGCAGTAAGCTTTATTAAAACTCAGTGGTTAAACTGGCAGGTCACAATGAACTCTTCCAACATATCACTTGTTAAGTAACTACCATTTTTCAAAAAGACACAAAAGTAAGAACATAGACATAAAACTAGCTTTTCAAATAAGTAATGAGGAAGAGGGAAGATAACAGCACTGTGCGGATTTCTGGACAGTCTGCTCTCCCAAGAAGGTGCACAACCTCAGTCTGTTTTTTCAGTTTTACTGCATGCAATTCCACACAATAAAATTACCCTGATTAACTACCCTAACACTAACTAATCTAATCTGCATGTTGCAATTCTGGTGCACTCAGTTAGCTGATCCTCCATTCTTCATTAAATTAACTCAGTAATTCCTTTCTCATCCTCTGCAGTGCTTAAGGTCTCAGGCTAGTTGAACAAAAAAAAGGAGGGCAGAAGATGGTGTCAGCACTGCCATCAGTGGGTCTGATGGGTCTTTCAAGCTCCTGCTCACTGGTGACAGACGGAAGTACCCAAGAACATCAAAGAAGCCTGATGACATCTTTCAAGCAGAGTAAAACAAAAAGTTCCTGATGAGTTTCCTATTTAGACTTCTTTCACTTTTTTTTTTAATAAAAAAAATTATAATTAAAAAGCAGGAATCCTTTTGCTGATTCACTGGTCTTTCAATCATTCCCCCACAGCTGCCTGAAGTCCAGCAGGAAGAAATGAAGCCACATTCCATTTAGAACACCTGCATTCACAGACCACGTTTTCACACAATTCTTATCTTGCTTTCAGGGTTTTTTAAATGTCCCTGCACAACATGCCATTTTTAAGTGTGTTTACTGTTTGTCACTTCTTATTCTCAGTTCAGAAGTTTTGCTGAGGCAATGTTTCAGTTGATAATTTAACAGTAAAAAATCTCTGGGTCAACAGCATGCCATTATTTACACAGAAAGATGCACATTTTCCTCAAAAAGATTACTAATTTTCCATTGCGAACCAACCTCCCCTTCCTCCCACACCCATCAAAAGTGTCAATGACTTATTTCTAGACATGTTAACTCTACTAGAATTATCAATAAACTCTCCCTCCTTACTTTCCTTTCTCTCCTTTGAACTAACACAGGAGCACAAAATGGGGATTACATCTTTGAAAGGAAAACCTCTGTGTTTCCCTGCATAGTATTAGAGATGGGAAGCTGGAAGGCCAGGCAGAATGGTTTTCTAGGCGAGATCCAACCCATGGGCTGTATGCTAGACACTCCACAACTGGACAGGCAAGACAAAGAAAACAAAGGAAAATAAAGTTTTCTCCATTTTGCAGAAAGGGAAGCAAGAAAAAATGAGACTAAAATGTCTCCCATAACATTACCCCAAAGGTCTGCAGCAGAATCAAGAACTCAGTAAAGGTATTTCCAAGCCCCACCTGAATTATTTTTGACCTGTTCCAACACAAGTCAAACCTGAAATAAAATTCACTACTAGAGAAAGAGATTGCACATCAGCTGTGAAGATCACGTTGAAATTTCAGTTTATTTGGGGAACAAGAGGCAACTCATTCCATGGCAGAAGTTGCATACTTAACAAATAAGTTGTTACTATTTTTTATCTCTACATTTGGGATGCTATTCAAGACTTCCCAAACTTCACTGCTCCTAGAAATCGTGACATCCCAGGGAAAGGACTGGGCTATCAGATGATGTCCTAGAAGCAAAAGCAGATGGAACAGCAAAGCAATAAATGTATTTTCATGGATATGGTTCACACAGTCAGAGGGGAACAAACTGCATAGATACTAAGAATATATAACCAGCTAATGAAAAGCATTTTCTTTAAACAGGATGCCTTCCAAAATTTTCCTAGGAAACAGGTATCCTCAGCTGTTTAGGGTCACCGAGCAGGCTGTCACTGCAACAATGTCATTAACAAGCATGTACAACATATCAAGAGAATGTCATAATTTATAGCGTAAAAGCAATATTGCTGATGCTGATTTGGGATGCAAAGCCTGCTTTCTATAACCTTCAATACCAACTTACCCAGCCCCATATCTAGAGAGATAAAGCAGCAATGGGTTTAGGACAGATTTAGCATTTTAAAATAATCCTATTCTTTCAATTTTACAGTCCCATTTGGCTGGCAGAATGCCACCAGAGGATGCAATTTAATACAGTCATAGCTGTCACAAGACATACTAGATTGCTCTATCCATGGACTATCTTCTATATATAACCAGTAAGAGCTTGCATAATTAAGGTTGCATTTAGAAGTCTCAGCTATGTAACTAATGGCTCTTTGCAGTGAGCTTTCATTATATATGGGACACAAGCTTTCCTCACAACAGTAATTTTTCTTCTCCAAAAATGCCTCTAATGTTTTGATGTTGTATTTAAAATAATCTTCAATGTTAGCAAGGGTTCTAATTCTAAAACCTGGTGCAATTCCTTTGAACTTCTAATATTAAACTGCAGACTTTTTCTTCATATAGAACAGAAACAGAATTTCACATGAGTGTTAAACAAGGAAAAGTCTGTATATTATTATTACGCACTGGACTGTGAAACAACTGGAGACTCCTTTTCCTGAGACTCATCAAGGAGTCCATCTCACTTCATACACAGCACAAAAGGCAGCTGTCAAAAGCAGGAATACCTGGAAGCTGCCAGTAAAAAGTAGATTTTGTGCAGAGTTGTGATACTGTTACTTCCAAAGGAAACTAAACACATCTAAACGTGACACAAGACTTTCCCTTCTCAGGCAGTAAGCAAGATGTCACAAGAACAAAATTTGAGATGGCAAATATAGGAGGTATGACATTTCGAAACAGTCCACAGGACTACTTATTACTGCATCTTTTGCTTATAATTCAGAGGGCTTTCTCCATCAAAGGAACTCTAGTTTGTGTGCATCAGTTATGCACTTGGGTACTAATCCACAGAATAAACAGAAAGCTGTTTTGAACCATGAAAGCTAAACAGACTAAATTAATTTATAACAGTAACTTTAGAACAGTCCAATTTTTTTCTTCCATGGCACAGGACAATGAAAGTAAGTGTTAAACACTCAGTACATCCCTTACAATCAGTGGAATCTCAGCACCTTTGCAGGAGAAATAGGCCACTTATTTGGTGGTTAAGTAATTCACCAAAGGCATCTATTTTCTTAGAAATAGCAGTTGCAGGATCTGAGGTATGCCACAGCTTTACCATTACCCAAGATTCTTTTGAATTTCTTTTCAGCATTATTTGTTCCTCTGTTATTTCTAAGAAGTTGGCAATATGCACACAAAACACCCTGAAAATAAGCACTGGGTCTTCTAACAAACTTCTACAGCTACTGGAACAGAATTCAGTTCACCAGTTCTGCTTTATGGAGCATTAAAGTTATGCAAAGGCTTCACTTACTTTCAGAGGCTTTCAGGACAATTTTTGGACAGGCTCTATTTTGTTCATTTTTAAATAATGTTAGGAGTGATCTATTAACTTCAGACAAGTGTGGGCCATTTTGACCCTACACATATTCAAAGCAGTCCGAAATCAAGTGAATTGAATTCTCCGTTACGCAACTCTTATTTATCGTCCAAGAGCCAATAAGACAAAGAGAGAGAAAGTCTCACCTCCTTCTTTCGCTTCCTTCCCCTGCCCCCAGGGGTAAATATGCAGTTCGAGTCTACAGTAATAATCCCCATATGAAAATTGTGACTGTTGTCCAAACCCCTTACTTTCACACCCTATGGCATAAATCCGTAATATCACAGAAAGTAAAATACTCGATCATTAGAATAATATTAGAAATGCACACAACACACTCTGTACCTTATAGTTCACTTACCACCAACACCTGTGCGTGCTGAGACTTTAAAAAGACGTTACAATGAGACATCTGTTGTGAGCAGCCAGGTAACCTCATCTGTAGGTAGTATAATTTGCATTTATTTATCTATCTAGATACTTATATGGCTCCCTCACTGTATTACTAAGGCATTTCACAGGCAGTAATGAATTTCTCCAGGAAATACCCTTGCAAAATAAGCATGATTATCTCCAGTTGAGAGGTGAAGAACAGATATACACAGGAACAGAGTGTACTGCTGAAGGTCACATTGAAAGTCTATGAAACAACCATAATCAGACCAGAAGTCTCCCAAAATCACAGGTTGGCTGTGACTCCTCCCATGCTGTCCTTCCTCCCATGCTGTCTTGGCTGAACAGAAAGTCAAAAAGAAGCAGTAACATGACCTTTTGCTTCTCAAGTTTGAGACAAAATTATTACCTCTAACTGAAATAATCTTAAAATGTTAAGAACGCTAAGATTTTCTGTATCATGCCACCGCAAATATCTTAGTATGCATTTATCCCTAATATTCTTAACAAAATGCTTATATCATAATTCTCCCACCAATCACTACTGCTGCTAGTGGTAGCTGTGTCAGAGCTGAGTAACAGTGGCTATTTTCATCATGCAGAAATAATTCTGCAGCAGCTTATATTGAGTTTATAGCATTTAGGAGCAAAGATGACATCAGTCTACCATTCAGGAGTTTTTTAGAGTCCTTGTCCTGAATGATCAATTTTCATTAACTTTAAATCCAAGATGGGTGTATGTCAAACCTGGCTGCTTCCTAGTAAAATCTATGGAAGTGATTTGAAGAAATGTAGGGATGAGAGGGATTCAAACCTAACAAAGAAGTTGTATGCCTGAAATCATCCCTTTTTTTGGGAGGTATCAATTGGTATAATAAAAGAAATATGTTTCCCTATAAACTATTGCTTGCTTATAGCCTCTGACCTTCACAGTACCATAATGCTAATCTTTCTCGATTTTCATCCTAGACCACTAGGAAAAAACCTCAATGTTCATATTAGAAATCCCCCACCACAAACAGCCTGATAACACCAGAAATTACACTGAGCAAGAGTATTTATAGCTTGGTTTTGATGGGCATTCTGTTTCTTTTGGGAATAAACAAGAGGAGTTAGAGACGTGCGCACGCCTGCAGGGTTACGATCTTATTGGCATCACGGAGACATGGTGGGATGGCTCCTATGACTGGAGTGTTGAGATGGAGGGATACAGGCTCTTTTGGAAGGACAGGCAGGGGAGACGAGGAGGGGGTGTCACCCTCTATGTCAATGACCAGCTGGAGTGCATGGAGCTCTGCCTGGGGATGGATGAGGAGCCAACCGAGAGCTCCGAGTCAGGATTAAAGGGAGGGCAGGGACAGGTGACATTACGGTGGGGGTCTGCTACAGGCCACCTGACCAGGAAGACYGAGCGGATGAGGCCCTCTATAGACAGCTAGGAGCAGCCTCACGTTCACAAGCCCTGGTCCTCATGGGGGACTTCAACCACCCCGATATCTGTTGGAGGGACAACACAGCAGGGCATAAGCAATCTGGGAGGTTCCTGGAATGCGTCGGTGATAGCTTCCTTCTCCAAGTGGTAGAGGAGCCAACGAGGAGAGGTGCTGTGCTGGACCTTGTTCTCACCAACAAGGAGGGGCTGGTGGAGAATGTGAAGCTCAAGGGCAGCCTGGGCTGCAGTGACCATGAAATGGTGGAGTTCAAGATCCTTAGGAGGAGGGCACGCAGCAAGCTCACTACCCCGGACTTCAGGAGAGCAGACTTTGGCCTCTTCAGGGATCTGCTTGGTAGAGTGCCATGGGGCAAAGCCCTGGAGGGAAGAGGGGCCCAAAAGCTTGTTAATATTCAAGGATCGCCTCTTCCAAGCTCAGGAGCAATGCATCCCAACAAAGAGGAAATCGGGCAAAAACGCCAGGAGGCCTGC
>JAYKAV010002938.1:319269-343588 GCA_035582835.1 Phoebastria nigripes | reverse complement strand
GCAGGCCTCCTGGCGTTTTTGCCCGATTTCCTCTTTGTTGGGATGCATTGCTCCTGAGCTTGGAAGAGGCGATCCTTGAATATTAACAAGCTTTTGGGCCCCTCTTCCCTCCAGGGCTTTGCCCCATGGCACTCTACCAAGCAGATCCCTGAAGAGGCCAAAGTCTGCTCTCCTGAAGTCCGGGGTAGTGAGCTTGCTGCGTGCCCTCCTCCTAAGGATCTTGAACTCCACCATTTCATGGTCACTGCAGCCCAGGCTGCCCTTGAGCTTCACATTCTCCACCAGCCCCTCCTTGTTGGTGAGAACAAGGTCCAGCACAGCACCTCTCCTCGTTGGCTCCTCTACCACTTGGAGAAGGAAGCTATCACCGACGCATTCCAGGAACCTCCCAGATTGCTTATGCCCTGCTGTGTTGTCCCTCCAACAGATATCGGGGTGGTTGAAGTCCCCCATGAGGACCAGGGCTTGTGAACGTGAGGCTGCTCCTAGCTGTCTATAGAGGGCCTCATCCGCTCGGTCTTCCTGGTCAGGTGGCCTGTAGCAGACCCCCACCGTAATGTCACCTGTCCCTGCCCTCCCTTTAATCCTGACTCGGAGCTCTCGGTTGGCTCCTCATCCATCCCCAGGCAGAGTTCCATGCACTCCAGCTGGTCATTGACATAGAGGGTGACACCCCCTCCTCGTCTCCCCTGCCTGTCCTTCCAAAAGAGCCTGTATCCCTCCATCTCAACACTCCAGTCATAGGAGCCATCCCATCATGTCTCCGTGATGCCAATAAGATCGTAACCCTGCAGGCGTGCGCACGTCTCTAACTCCTCTTGTTTATTCCCCATGCTATATGCATTTGCGTAGAGGCATTTAATGGGCCCCCGATGAAGCTGTCTTACTGGCTGGGGTTCCTTTGTGCTGCTCTTCAGGCACTCTCCTGCTGACCTCTGATCCTTCTCCAGGCTCTGGGCATCTATTGCTGGCACTGGCATCAAACTGGTAGGAGTGGGATGGACTGAGGTTCCCCTCCCCCCGGCAACTTTAGTTTAAAGCCCTCTTCACCAGTTTGGCAAGCCTATGACTGAAGATGCTCTTCCCCTTCTCTGACAGATGGACCCCGTCAGCCCCCAGTAGGCCACATTTCTCAAAGGTTTCTTGAATGTGTTTGTTGGAGAACTCTCGTAGATCCAGAATCAGGACCTTCTAATTGGGGTCGTAAGAGTTCTTGAATAATAAGGAAACAGAAACCATCCAGATCCAAACAAGACATTCTTTCTCCTTTCTGTTGCTCTGGCTCCACTCCCCTATCTTCCTGTTGTGCCGTAATGCTATCTGTTCTTTTGCACTCCTGAGAGTCTCCTAAGATGCAGGAACTGGGACAGCCAATACCTACGGAAGAGTTATACACAGAACCACAAAACAAGGTGGGACACCACCAAAAAATACCAACATCAGGGATAAGGAGATACGGACAGCCTCGAAGAAGAACAAATCTTTTCCCACATTTTGCATGTCACCTTTTAAGATAAAAAATAGGGAATGCTGCAAAGAAATAATAGTTCCATGAGAAACACATTCCAGGGTGAGAAGCACAGAGAGAAAAAAAAAAAAAAATCAGTGGTTAAGAACCAGAAAAATAAGAAGTAAATAACAATTTAAATATCAGTGAAATTTCTGATAATGTGTCTAACTGTATGGCAGAGAAGAAAATTCACCTTTAACTTTCTAATTTGGATTTATGGGAGAAGTATATAATTCAGTGAATCTTCAGCATGTAACATACAGGAAGTATTTAAGCTTTCCAAAAGCATGCCCTGCTCCAATCAGGATATGCCACTTGGAATAGGTTGGGGGGAACTCATTAAATCACTTGTTTATTATTCACACTACAGGAATGTGAATTCTATTGGCAAAATGAATCAATCAGACAGCAAAGAGCTATTCTCTGGAGTCTACATTAATCAGCCCGACAAGCTGTCACTAAGGATTGGGTCAGGCTCATAACATAGCATCCAACCAGTGGGGAAAAAAATCCCCGAGACTGCTGAAATAGGGAACAGTTCACCCATTTAAAGTTGTCCCCAGAGGCTTGTGTCAACCATTTATTACTGCTCACACACAGCTGCAGAAGCTTTTAAGTGAGAAACCTGCATTCTTGGACGTTCCAGAACTGTGTGTGTTGTGGAAACATGCTTGATCCCAGCTATTTCTGTGAGGACAAGCAAGATGAAGTATCCTGAAAGATATACTGTTGGGCTCTAATATAGCCCTCTGAAGAAAACACATTCAGGAACTTGAAAAAGGACTAAAACTAGGACACGTGTCAGAACAGATACACCGTTGGGAAACACACAGAGTTGTCATGCAGTCTGCACTTCAATAAAACATTTAAAAAAACCCAACACCTCTATTTCTACAGACTACTTTTCATACAGACACAATGTTTTCAASTTTTAGCTGTTCCCCGACCTCCCCCAATGTAAGTCTAAACCATAAAGTAGCATTTAAAAAAAATGCCATGCATGAGAATACACAAAAAAAATCAGCTTTTTATTTAAAAACAAACAAACAAAACAAAACCCCACAACCATTAACCCACCCCACCCCCAGCCCTGGTAAAAATCATGAACTCCTAAAATCTCATGATTCTGAGATATACACCCTGTTAATGAGACTAAACATAACAGAGAAAACAAGCACTAGCTGGACTGCAGGAGCCCTGATCAGACCAGAAATAAAAGTACTGTGGAAGAAAAAAAGCAGTCAGCAGTTCTTATAAATACGGTGAAGCAGTGTAACACATATAGCAATGCATAAAATCAATATACTGTACTAGAGAACACAATCATACACTGCGGCTGCTTGGATGGGGAAGTGATAAGATCAATGTTTTTGTTCTTGTCAGCACTTGCGCCAACTGTACATTCAAGCTGGATGGAGTTTAAAACTAAGGATGACTTACAGTGACACAGCTGCAGGATGGGCTACAAAAACTGCTGAATGGCTCAGAGAAGCAGAAGTGTTTTAGCTAAAGGGTACTTCAGGAGAGGGTACAAGGGAAGGCAGTCAGATCCACTCTCGGAGCGAAAAACAATAAAAGGATGAAAGTGTTTAATTGCAGCAATGTATTATGAGTGTAAATGCTCAAAAGTGAGGAAGAAAACATTTCTATCCTCACAATAAAGCTTCTTCATCTCACTGAACTCTATATGGAATACTGTGCGTGCTGCTGCTCTAAACTTGACGTTAAAAGCTACACCACAGTACACCAGGACAGCAAAAATATTAGTATAAGTGTTTAAATCCTGCCCCAGGCTGCATTGGCAAGACTATATCCAGCAGAAAAAGGGATGTGATTATTCCACTCTACTCAGCACTTCTCAGACCACACTTCGACTACTGTGTCCAGGTTTGGTCGTCCCAGCTCAAGAAATCGGAGACCATCCACCAGAGTGCCACCAAGACAAACAACGGGTTGCTTCAGGGAAAATTTTGGTGTGGCTATAAGAAAAACTGAGAACAAATTAAATGAATTGATAACAATTAAACATTGGAACAGATTACCAAGAGAAATGATGGAATCTCTCTTGCTGTAAGTACTCAAGGCTGAGCTTGACAGGGCCTTGGGTAACATAATCTAAGGCCTTGCTTTCAACATAAGGTTGGACCAGATGTTCTCTAGAGGTTCCTACCAACTTAGAATTTTTCTATGATTCTGTGATCTAAACATATGCTATGCTAAGTACCGCTAAATACTACTTTTGCAGTAACCTCATTTTAAATTAGAATTTCTCTGGTTTTTCTTCCCATTCCAGTAATAAAATGAAATGAAATAAAATAAAATAAATAAAAACAATAATGACAAGCAGAAAGGAGGACAGTTCACTCTTTTTCAGAATACCTGTCAGCATCTATTGAAATTATCAAGCAGTAGGCTTAAAAGGAAATGCTCTTTCACAGAATACATAATTAAACAAGTGAACTTACTGCCAGAGAATTTAGGAAGGCCATAGGATAAATGGCTCAAACGAGTTCCATGAATTTGTTCAATTCCTTTAGTGTCTATTAAGCATTCTTTACCACCTACTTTCAAAGACAGGATATGCAAACTTTTGGTCTGATCCAATATATCCAGTTTTACATTTGAGCCTCATGAATGGGAGATAAAACAAACCACTAGAAGTCAAACATAGTAGTCTTAAGTGTCTTAACTTGTAACCCCACTACAGTTTATTTGGATCATCAATTTAAATGCTCACAGCAGAATGATAGAAACCTTACCACTAACATCTAATAAATCATAAAGCACAAGAATGATTTATTCCAATTAAGTTGTAAATGGAAGAACAGGCTAAGAAACAAAACAAGGAAAAAAATCCAGCAATAGTGCCAGCTTCCATTTCTACCTAAAGGCAGAAAGAAAGAGTTAAAATTCCCAAGAAAATGGGATTCCAACCTGCCAAAGTAACAGATAGCTCTATCACACCAAGGTCATACATCATAGCCACCTCCAGAGGTCACTTCTATGAGAAGAGTAGATAACACCTAAAAAAAGCCTAAACAAACACAAAAATAACAAAACAGGATCAAAGATAACACTAGCTATCTGCATTTTAAAGTACATCCCATAAGACACAAAACCAATGTTGCACTGAAAGACATAAACCCAACATCCTCCCAGATGCTGACAGTGGAAAAAAAGATCCCACCAGAGACTTCTTTTTACATTCCACACGCTGAAAAAGCCATTAGAGCAAATGTTGCTCTGACAGTAGAAGACAAACATATGGCTTGAGGGGTTATGGAAAGTAGGAAGAATTGTTACTGCCAGACATGCAACAGGGAACTTTTTCGTCTTCTTATCTCTACCTTCTGTAAGTGTTAAATACAATGTTGGTTTATTTATTTATCATTTATGGAATTATTTTATTAGCTGGTTTGGAGTCATAAGAAAAAAATATTACAATGGACACCATAAAGAGAGACATCCCATAGCAAAGTCTTCACCTTGACTGTCATCTATTGGATGACAATCTCAAGAAGAGAACTTCAGTTTTCTTAGTGACACTTTGCAGGTGGCGGGGAGGCTTTGGATTTATGTTATGTGTCATGAGAAAACTTCCACTCTTCTAGGTACTTCTGGAAGTCAGTGACACGCTAGACCTCTGGACTACACAGCCAAATAAAAGGATGGTCTACAGGTCCTAAATCTGAAAGGAGTTTTGTGCCTGTGGACCATGCTGCACAAGCATGTGGAGTTCAGAGGTGGCTTGCCTGCATCCAGTCTCTCACAAGGCATGGCATGTAACAGATGGCTTGTTGCTTAAGACACTTACCAAGGACTTTAGGGATCCAGATTCAATTTCAGTTTAACTTTGTACAAGTCTCTTAGTAGGACACATCTACACCATGGATATAGACAGATCTAAGCTGTCTCTGCCCWAGCTAATCTGGAAATGAAAGTGCAGGGAAGACTGCTGCAAAGACACCCAAGCTTGAGATAGGTGATCGGCAGGATTTCTGAGCTCATGGGCAATGCCATGCACACACAACTGAGCAGAACTCAACACAAGCCGACCCATGCTGAACTGCGCTACATGTGGACTTGCTAGTTCTGGTCTCCAATAGCTCTCAGCCCTCTACCCTCTGCTCCACTGCAGACATTCTCTTCGTTTTGGTGGCTCAGCTTTCCATCTGTATCAGGAGGATAAAAGCACAGCCCATACTTACAAGGTGTCAAGAGGATAAATATATTAAGTGGTCCTAAGGCACTCTGGGATTATGGCAACAGATGTAATGTCAATTCCTTAAAGCAATGAAAATGGAGATGACAGGGCAATCAAAACTCTAAGGAAAGAGCAATTGAGAACATAAAGTTTTTTTTTTTTTCTAATTTAACTGTGTCTTTGCATCCAAACGACACTGCAGAAGAAAAGGCACTCTTTGGGACATAGCAATAGCTAGATGAAGTGCAAAAAGGGCAGGGGGGTGGGCACAGAAGTACAGGACAATAAGATTCTTAACCACCGATTTAGTTTATAACGACTATGAAACAAGACAAAATGAGATGTCATTTCTGAATTACAATCCATTGACAGACAGCTCTCTTACCTGCTTAAGACCATAACTGGTTGGAAACTCTCCAAGACAATACAGAGGAAGAAATGAGTCTTGTGAAGAACTCACGCTACTCAGCAGTGACACAGCTACTAACAAAATGTAAGTATTCAGCAGCATCATTTAAAGAAAAGTGTGCTTAATACATCAATCAAGAAGCCTGAAAGAACAAACCTCTGATTCAGAAGCAGCCCTTCTAGTAACTTTCAGTTCTCTAAGATAGCAAATTAAGTGAGAAAATTTGATTGAATAGCACAGTGCCAATTCTTTTCCTTGTGTTTCATTTTTGCATCATTTCAGACTCAGTTATTGTACATTGCGGTATACAGAGATGATTATATATGACAGAATTACTCCAAGTTAAGTGCTTCCACTGTTAACCATTACACACATTATTTGCAGAGTAAACTGCTTGGTTTAAGTTAACATGCTTTGCGTCACATGTGCAGCATGGTAGAAACGTGCACACAAGCAACTAATGCGTCTCTGCTAATGACTAGTAATTCGTTAAGCTGATGAACCCCCACAGCTTATAGTCATCTGTTCATAATCTTATCTTCATCCATAGCTCATTATTGTCTTGCTTCAGTCTTCTTCACCATAAAAAAATTAAAAACCATTAAACCCCACTTACTTTAGTAAAAAAAAAATACTTTTCAGTCACAACTCCTTACAGTGTTAGAAATCAATAATTCTGTAAGTAACAAATGATTAGCATACCAGTTTCTGCTGGTTTTAATTCCTTGCAGCAACTCTCAATACGCGTGATACACTTTTAAGAATCAACGGTAATGTGATCATTTCCTACTGCAGACCTACAATTTGTACCTACAGCAGTGGAAATTGTACCAGAATGCACATAAAACAGAAGTATGGGGAAATCCACAAGAGAAATAAAAAAGATACAAATTCAATCCCTGATGCCTCATGACTTGCCAGTGTTAAATGGGAAGAAAGACATACAGACACTAGTTCAATGTATTTTCAAAACTATGTATCCCTGGTGCATTGATTAGAAACAGCACAAGGGGTTTTTATTCAGGAGAGTCAGAAGACAGGCAAAAAGACAGGAGTACCAAATGCAGCTTGCAATGAGGACCAAGTAGATTCAACAAGAATCCATGGGTATAGAATTCCTTCCTAAAACAGAAGTAATATTTGCAAACATTATTAATTCTTTTGACTCTGAACAGTTAATTCTCATTTACTGCATTTAACAACAAAAACATAGCAAACACAAGGAGGCAAAGAAAGAAATAAAAGAAATGGCAAGCTAGTCATTCTGTGCTTCAGCTTGCATCCCCTTCCAAGGGATGCAAGGGGTAACCAACAGCTCTGTGTTCCCAGACAGCACAGAGGCTCTGGGTGAGAGAGGAGACAAGAGAGCCAGCATATTATCTGTGACACTAAACACTTAAAGATGGGTTCAGATCGGCTACTAAGATTGTAGGGACTTGGCTATGCCTTGATTAAGGACAACCACAAACATTGCCTGGATGTATTGTAAGCCTGTGGAAAACCTAGCCCTACCTGTGTTACCTGAGCAGTGGATAAAGCTACTGGCCATGGTGCCAAGTTTTGAGAGATATTATTGAAGATGAGCTGCAGATGACTTTTAAAACTCAAACCGGCAGCAGGTCCCAAGAGTATTCACAATTCCTGCTACACTGGATGGAGTAGTTAAATGACAAAGGTTTGGACAGCCATGTGAACTTTGGCCAGCTCAAGAAAAGCAGGAGGAAAGAAGAACAAATTTCCAAACACTTGGAAGTTCAATTATCTCTGCTGAATAAATTCAGCAATATAAGTTGCTCCTAAGCAGCAAGGGACTGAGCTGAATGGAGATCTGAGTTGACTTAAAGCTAATTTGTTTCAGAAAGTTGTGAAATTGCTTTGAGTTCAGTGCCTGCAGTCATTTCTGTAAAGTGATATTAAAATGATTAAGTTTTATGTGACCACCCCAACAAGTTCAGCAAACATTCACTGTTTAATAACACATCTTCAGCCATATTAGGTTCCTTTACTTTGTTTGGAAGGTGTGGTTTATTTATTTCTGCAAGATATTTAAAGCAAAGCCCAAGACATCCAGCAGAATTCCTCCTTTGATTCAAAGTTTCCATGAGGTGCTGAAAGGTTGGGTAACTTTACGAATTATATGGGATAAACATAGAGGAGCTACTAAGTATAGTATACCATATTATCTGTGACAACTTGGCTGCCCGTTAGGAACATCCTAACTTTATGTACAGCAAAACCTCAATTAACTGAACTTTACTTTCCACAAATCAGACTGCATCCTCCCATCTCTTCCACCCAGGTCTTGTTCTGTGTCAGCTGCATTTAAATAAGCAAAATTAGATGCCTCCTCGGACAGCCGGATAATGGAGTTACAAGCTCATCCTCTACTCGCATGAGGAAGATCGTACCCCTTTGGATCAGCCTCTTGCAGACATACTTACCTGGAAGGTAGCAGGAACAGACAAAAATGGAGCATGCTAACAGAGGCCCAGTCAAACAGCTTACTGAAATGTTCTGCATGGGTCTAGGAGTCCAGAGGTAAGTAAGAAACATTACAGTTATTAAGCTTATTCAAAGTTAACAATAATTGTACCCCATGACTATAACCATCGCTTTATAAAAGTTGATATCATCATTATTTTTAAAAGTTAGGGGAACTGAGACACCGAAGGCTGAAGAAATTTGCTTAAGGTCACGCAGCTGGAGGATATGAGGAATAGAACCTGAGCCATATATTTAAAGAAAGATTTAACTCCGGAGGTACAGGGGGGCAGGGAGGGCTGGAGGGGAGTAATTTGTTCTCTAATTTGAAATTCTTATCCCGCTTCTCACTTTCAATGACTATAAACCTCCTCATATACAAATGATTAAACTATGTCCAGCAGGCTACATTATAACAGATGTATACAACAAATCTGCTTTTTGAGTCATGAATCAACCCATCGTTTATCCAAAATAACAGACTCAAATGGCTCTCACACCTACCTACAGCTAGAGTAAAAACACTTCCACACTGAAGGAAAACAAAAATAATTTTTAAAAAACCCACAACAAAAAAATAAAACAACCTGAATAGAATACGGTGTTAGCAAAGAGCAGCGAGTGAGACAAACACTGTGAAAAATGCCATATCAGATGTCTTCCCTATCAAGTTGAAACAGCTTAGACCCTAAAACCAGTTATGGGGCCCTCGCCACCTGGATTAACCACTCTAACTCAGCTCTGAAGCAAACCTCGTTATTTTAAATTAAAACTAGTCTCAGGCCTCTAATAATGTTTGAATATTATTCTGTAATGTCATCGTACAGGTTTTTAAATGGACTTTGTTTACATCACATTCATTAGGACACCACGCTGTTTGAACTAAATATTACCTTTCCTTCTCCTCCCAGCCAAAACGTTGAAATGCTGAAACATTTATCTAATTGTTCTCCCCCACTGAGGTGCATGTTTGCATCGGCACACCAACAGTGCTATACCATGGGTAGGGGAAACTAAAAGCTGGAATCTTTTCACAGCTTACCGAATCCCTACTAAAAACTGAATTCTTCCTGCTAATGTGACTGAAAACATTAGCTTTTTCCAGATTTCAGGGTCTTGCTTGTTTTGTTTGGGTGGGTTTTTATTTTTGTTTGGGGGGGGAGGGGGTTGTTTGTTTGGGGAGGGTTTGTTTGGTTTTTTGTTTTTGTTTGTTTGTTTGTGAGTAGTCTTATTTTCATGGGATTGTACCGCAATTGTCACCGCACTGCTGACTTATGTCATTAGAGTCAAAATATGACAGAGGTAAATATTGCTATTATGTCAAAAGACAAGCATCCCAGGATCACTCACTGTCTCTCCCTGTCATTATTCCCTGTGACAGAAAATGGGGAATATCAGATAACGCAGCCGGGGGAAGACAATAAAAAAGAGAGAATTTGAAAGTGTTTCCTGTTCTAAGCTGTCTGTAGTTAGCAATTTTGTCCTCATTTCAGAGACAAACTGTCCACCCCTCTTAAACCTCAGAGATTAACTTTCAGTTATGTGTTGGGACAAAGTCTCTTCACAAGATTTAACTGTCTGCCCAACAGGTTCAGTTAAGCATTACAGCTTTGTACTTCAAACTAAACAGTGCACTATAGTATATGTTCCAGTTTGGTATAAATAAGTATGGATTACCTTATATAAACCATTCTAAAATTCTTAGCTGCTTTACAGTACCAACAGCTCTGACAGCAGCCAGACCCAGAGAATGGACATGCTCCCTTCTTTTAGGCTGATCTGAGACTTTAGTAGAAGTGACCTGCATGGCTGCTGTACTACTCACTGATATGCTCACTGATAAACACGCAACATTGTTTTTAATCTACAGGAAAAAATATTAATTACTCCCGCTATAAGATTAAATTAGACAAATAATTAATGCAGAAAAATACTTTTCAGGAGCAATAGTCTTTATCCATTATTTTAATAACAGACTATCAGTGAAAAATTTGCTGTATTTGACTTTTTGCTGCTACTTCTGGACCAGCAAGTTTCCAGCCCATCTTCTTCTCTTCTAGTCTTATGTTTTAGCAAAAGGAAAACGCTCCCAAACTATTATAAAATTTACTTTGAAACTGAATATTAAATATCTGAATTTGTAAATTTGACTCCATTTAACTTAGATAAATGATAACTTCTGCTTGTAATCATACCATTAATAAATAGGTATTATTCCTATCAGATTTTTTTAGTAGTTTAAATACAAACAATTTAACAAATAAACCACATTAAGGATCTTCTTAACTATACTTAGCTTTTCCTTAGCTCTTCCTGAAACACAGAAGATCAGAGATTTAATAATCTTGCCATATGTTCCCCCTAATAAAATGCATTTTATATTAAAATTAAGCAATGCTAAAACCTAACAAGATGTATATTATGAATGCTTCACTGTATGTGGACTCATTAACCTTAGCTGAATGAATAGAACAACCCAAAATTTAACAATGACCACCGTCTACTTGCAAACTTCTCTAGCGAAGTTTTGATAGTTTATTCCTGTCACTTCAGAATTTCCCTTTTAGGACCCTATTCCCTTTTAGGACACCTATTTCACGAGTGAAATTTCTTTTAAAAATTCATGTTTTATAGAATTTCTATTTTATAGCCAGTAAGATTTTCTGATACATTTTGTGAAAATAATTATTGTAATCCTTTTCTCTAATAAAACAATGAAGTGAAATCTACCCTAGAAAGACATATACCCTAATGTTTATATATGGTGATTACCTTTCTTGACAATTAAGCTGCTATCTGTAGAATCAAAAAATCAGTATTTTATTTCTTCTGCAGAGCTATATTGGCTACTTTGCAATCTCCATATGTTTGCACATAAATATTCTTGAAGGCAAACTAAATCAGCTAACGTTTGTAGTCGCCCAGTCCCTTTGCAAAACATATTATGCACTTAGGATGAATTCAGTGTAAACCATCATCCTAGCCACACAATTAAATACTATAAGCTTCCTTAACCCTCAGCTCAGACCTTCCTAATCTCTAAAAGAAAGCAATGCCAGATGGCCAAGAACAACTGCTAAGAATCAGAGGGCCACAGAGAAATACCTGAAGCTCTTAGTGATATGGTGGAGAAACACCTTCTGTTTCAACCTGCTGCTGGGCCCCACTTAGATCAATTTGCTTTGCAGAACTCATATGCGATCCTTCCATGTTAAGTAGTACACTGTCATGAATCTATTTCACAAACACTGAATTCTTGCTGGGCAGAAACAATGCACTACCTCTTTATCGTAGTTATCACAGCGACAGTATGTTTGCTACATAACGACAGAGAGAATCCACTAACCACTGCACTTCTCCATCACCTTCAAACATATACATGTGTATACATATATATGTATATATATTAAAATATATAAAACTTATTCTATATAAAAATAATGTGTGTAATATATAATATACATATATAATTGGTCTTTAAATATATATGAGCTGGCTACCAGGCTGAAGGAGTAGTACAGCTCCCTGCCACACGAGCAACAGATTAGGTCCCAGCCTTTTTCTCTGTGTAAGAAGCAAATAATTGAAAAAGATTCCTCTTTTGTATAGAAGAACATCCTTCTTTGGGCCAACACTAAGAATTGTTCAAGACAATAGTGGCCAACATTCTGGGATGTCAAAGGATACTTTCTCTGAAAAGACTGGTGGTATCTCAGAAATA
Source organism: Phoebastria nigripes (assembly GCA_035582835.1). NCBI lineage: Eukaryota > Metazoa > Chordata > Aves > Procellariiformes > Diomedeidae > Phoebastria > Phoebastria nigripes. The sequence continues at coordinate 331,263 of JAYKAV010002938.1, read as the reverse complement.
CCATTTTACTATGGCAGAACAACACTTCCCATGAGACAGGCTTTCTGCTACCACAGGCTCAGAACAATGTAGCTTTGTGGCAAGCAAGCTGGTCAGCCGGATTGCCTATTGCAGCTGTACAGCTGCTAGACTGGCACCTGTTTAAAGACTCCCTGAAACACAGCTTTTCCACCTGTTTCCAGTTGCCTAAATCGGTTCCTGTATAAAAAACAAAACAATCCGCTTCTTGCTTTTATCAGAAGATAACAGTGTGGCAGTGGTCTCCTCGCTTCTGAAGACCAGGAGTCTCATTCTGCTTTGAATTACAGGATCAGAAAATTTCATGCTTAAAAACGAGTCTTCTCTTTTTAAAAATAAATCACTGTGCATTACAAAAGATCATAGTCACTGCTCAAGAGCAGGCCACAACTTCATGTTTTTGGACTTGGGTTTCTTAACAGAAATTCAGAAGGAAGCAATGAGAACAGGCAAACCTGGGAATGGAAAAAATGGGTTAAGAAGAAAGACAGGACTGAAATAGCAGGGAGTGCTTCAGGACAGGGTAGGAGCGGAGGGCACTGGCAGAGCTGTGCAGGGAGCCTAGGGCTGGGCTAGCAGGAGAGTTCAGGGCAGGAGTGAGAGCTACTGCAAGTGCACAGTGTCAGCAAGAAGCACATACAGAGCCAAACATCCAAAACCTGTCAGACAGTCATAGTAGAACTAACGTAGATTCCAGGTATGAAGCCAGCGGCAGCAAACTACAGAACACCTGCCCGTAGTATGCTTCATTCTAGCTCACGTTTCCATGAGTAAAGAGAGATGATAATGTTATTCATTTGAATGGCTCAAGACAGTAAAATAGCCTGGTTAAAAATAATAAGAATCTAGCAAGACTGTAGTCCTCTGGAAGGATGAAYGGGAACATGAAGACTGGCTTGCGAAATTGAGTATAAGCCAGCTAAAGTGAAGAAAGGGGGACTTCTGAACAATTTAAACCAGGCTGGTGGATCAAATTTCTGTCATAAACTACTTTGAAAAGTACYTGACATCTTGCATTTAGCATTTTTCTATAATCCCTCAGATTCACCATTCCAGAGTATCATTTTCATTCTGTATAGCCTGGTTCATGCAAAAAGCATTTTTAGAATATTAGACTGAGATGTGGTGACAAAGTTTAATAACAGAAAGAAAAGTGGTATAAGCCTCACAACAAAAGACATGGTGGGGAGGGTGTAAAGGGGATTAAGAGGTAAGAGTAAGAGTTGGACAAGCACAGGGTACTAGAGAAGTGTTCCAGATGGTAGGCTAGTTTTAACCTAAGAAGCAATGTGTTTGTATAAAAGTCCAGTGGGAGCTGAGCAGACAAAGATGAGCACGCAGATGAGGTCTGAAATATTTTTGCAAGTTCAAGGAATGGAAAAATGGACTCTGAAGGTCTGATGCAGAGTCAAGAAAATTGCTGCTTGGGAAGAAGATAAAAGCAAAGAAAGATATTGCATCTAAGGAGGTGAGGAGTAAGAGATACCTAATGACTGATCACAGGGGACATGAGTAATGATATCAGAAAAAAGCTGTTCTAAAACTAATCACAACATATAGCATATGAAAAAAATACTTCCAAGGTGTCGAAGTAATGCAGCATTGGGTCAAATAGCCAGTTTGATATAAAYCTGGTGTGTTCAAAGTGATTTATTCCAGAAACAGTTAAGGCAACTTTCTGGTAGGGTTTGTGTACAGAAAAGAAAAAAAAATTAAAAATTCACAAGTGAACTTTGATCAGATGTTCTTCAGTGACCAGTTCTACCTTTCTATTTAAGTAAGACTCCCCCAAGTTCAGTGATTGTAGCAGTTCAGTCTGTTACTGATAAAAGCTCACTGTTGCGTGAGTGGTTCAACACTGTACCAAATCTCCCATTAACTCTTGCTCTTAAAGGTTATTTCAGTAAGTGGGTCAAGATAAACAGAGAAGCTGCTAGTAAGACTCCTAATTTGAACAATGATATCTCGACACCAGAGGTAGCTATCTGAATTAGACTGTTAATGCCCCTTTTTCCAAAAGAAATCCAGGGATACTGTTTTCATTTATTTATGAGGCATATTGTATATTTCTGGATCACAACCATGAATGATTTTGTTCATGTGCCCAAACTTTGCAATCAGGAAAGCAGTGACCTTTGATTTCAAACTAAGCAAACCATTTCATAATGGGCTATATTAATGCATACTCAGTATTTCAATTAGCCTGTGATTTCCTCAACAATACTGTTCACTCAAGGATGCCTAGCTGCTAGATGACTTAACTTTTCTTCCCTCCCTTGTACATGACAATACTTAGCTCAAAGTAGCCATTAAGCTTTTAACTTGCTTGCTGAGGCATTGTTACAACTCCTCATGCCTCTTGGCTGATGGAGGAAAATCGATTTTGATCCCTCAGAAGCAAGTGCAAGTCTCCAACTTCACATGCCAATGTGGACAACTGAAACTGAAATCTGAAACTGAATCCAGATTAGTTCACCATTCCAGTCATTTCACTTTATGCTGATACCTTAAGAGGTTAGAACATACRTGATTTATTGTTTTTAATGGGAGAAATGGGACAGAACTTCCTTCAAACAAAAAAGCAGTTTGTCAAATGAAGTTTACAAAAAGCAAATGAGATTTATGATGACAATGACAATGTACTTCAAATTTAAATTAACCTACAGCTTAATGCAACATGAGGTATTACAACAGAATGCAAAAATCCTGCCACTGCAGGATTTTAATGCTACAGTAATTCTGCTCTTCCTTAAAGGGCAACAATTCTGCCCTTTCTTTGATAACCCAGTTCAAAACACAAATTAGAACAGCAAGTTTGAGGAATTAGTAGCCAAACTACAGTAACCAGGTGGTAATAAAGATATAGAAAGCATGTACATTTTCCCAACAGACACAAGTTTAACACTGAAAATATTCCAAGCAGGTATGAGAGAGAGGGAGCAGAGGGGGGAACTTACTGTACTGCTTCAAAGATGCACTACACACATAATGCAGCAGTACGCGATACACTACGGAATGAAGGCAACTGAAAAGACAGTACTCACCCAGAATATTAAATTGAAAAGGAACATCATGTATTTCAAACAACACAGGCAGCCTCTTGCCATGTTGCACTTCTTAAATTCTAAAAGGAAAACAAAGGATAGATCCAGGTAAAAGACCACGTATTTGCTGCCTTTGGGTGCACTGTATTTGTCACTTTTTACGCCAGTCCCAGTCCCAACGCCGGTCCCGGTTCCGACCCCAGTGTGGCTCTGTGTGCGTGATCCAGTTGTACCATAGAAAGCTCCAGCAGTAAAACCTCGACCAAATTGCCTCCCTGAGGTAGAAGGTTTAGCAAAATCTGAGTCTTTGCTATCCAAAGATGGACTCCGGTGAATTGAAGAATCCTCACTACTTGACTTCTCCATGATCTCTCTTTTCACAGTTGTCAGATTTAATGTATAGCATCTCTCAGCATTAAATGCAGTGCCTTGCAAATGCCACAGTGCGATAAGAGCTGTCTATGTTTTGCTTCTCTTCTTCTTTGTACATAAATCAGATAATCACTGCAGAATTTATTCACTGCATTGTTGCTAGTTTTATTTTTTATAGCAATGTAGGCTGTACTCTGTCTATCTGTGGCATGGATTTATACATTAATATCCCATGCAAGAGCATACTCATGATTTATCTTGATGAATCAGTTATGCAGAACTTCGATTTTTATTCAAAAGAGCCATAAGCTCTTTCTCTCCGCTCCTAGTCTACAGCCCTCTAATCTATAGGCAGCAGATGGTCCTTGCATCCATTTCCAAACGGCTTCTGCAGTACACCTGAGAGACTCTCCTCGAGCCAGAGCACTTTCCTTGCTCTCAGCTTCCCTCTCTGTGTCTCTCTGACTCTCTCTCACACGTTGTCTTTTTTCTTTCCACCCATTTGCAGTATCTCATTCAGTAACCAGCTATCGGAGCGCACTCTGTGTTTCACTGCTGTTGCCGTGAAATCATCAGCAACTGCAACCACTGGGCATTTCCCACAGAAATCCCTGACCTAACTATCGAGTAATAAATCCACCCTCCTGCTCGCCCCTCCCCTCTGCTTTCCATCGGGCCAGTTAGCAGAAGCCTTCTCCCCCAGGGCACGCCTCCATGACATAATATCTTTAATAGGATTAGAATTACTCTTGACTATACAAGTGCACAACAGAAAATCTCTTTAAATGTCAAGTACTGTTTAGCTGTTTATGAACTAGGACTGTGAGGCAGTGATATTCCTTTAATGCAATAAAATACTGGAAAAGTATGGATTAGATAGACAGGTGCTAACTTCTCCCTGCTCATTAAATTAACAGTGACTTACATTTTTTTTCTGGCTTAAACAAATGCCATGGGACAAGGAACTGGAATAGACTAGCACCCAGCATACACTGAATAGGCACATGTCTCAGTTATTCATGCACATAATGTGACGCCATCACCTGTGATATAATTAACCATAACCAGAAAAGCAGAGCTGCTGTCTCTTATGGGATCATCAATCAATTCTTAAAACTCTTGAAATGTAAGGATATTTGAACCTGCAGCTATTTACATTCTATTTAACTAGTACGTCAGAGATTGTTCTTGTGTGTGGCAATAAGCCATCTTACGTCGCAGGTAGTCTGTGAACTAGAAACACTGACCCAAATGCCACATTTCTTTTCCAGATAGTACCGCAACATGCCTGCTAGGACTCTGAAACAGAGAGGGCATGACCGTGCACGTGTGTCTGTGCATATGTGTGCAAGTGCCTGGAGGGGAGGAAGAGAAATACTTCAGGTCACGCCTGGTGCTTCCAAATTTGTCATTTTGTCATAAGCGTAAAAGCAGTGCACTGATGGTGCAAAGTGATACAGCAGATTTAAAATGCAGGTTATTCTTTTCTTTTTGTAAAGAAAGAAACCATATTAGGAGGCCACTATGAAAGAAATACAGCTACCAGGAAAAGCAAAAATTATGGACAATTTTCAACTGACCCTTTCACATGCACATTAGAATGCACTGTTAATTATCAGGTATCTTTGAGAAAAGTTAATATAACATTTATTCAATCTTACATATCTATGCCCAAAAGCCCCTTAAAATTCTGTAATTTTTATGTAACAGTATCAGAATCAACACTCTAAAGCAGTGCTGTACCTTTCTTGACAGGCTTTTTCTGAGAAAAGATCCCTTCACCATAAAGTAGTTCATGCTATGAAATACCCAGTGTTTGTACATGTAATATTTTTCTCTCACCTCTTCTGCTCTAGAATAACATTTTAACAACAGGCAGGCCCAAGCCTATATCAACAGTGTTTATTCACTTTGTTTTTCAAAAGTCATTTCAGAACTACCTGCATCAAATGTGTCCATCAGAAAGGTGACTGCAAGATGACCACTCAGCAGCGCATATGATAGCAGAAAAGGCTACACACAAAACACCCAAGTAAAAAAAGATAAATTAGCAGTGACCAAAGTAGAGTGGGGCATTTCTGTACACGTCTATGGTGCACATACAAAATTCAACGTGAGCAGTCATCAAAAAGCAACTTTCTCAGAAAAAAACATGGAAGAGACTTGTAGGCCACGGCCAGGTACCTGCCTTGGACACCGGAGCCTGCAGAATAAGTTGCATTCAAACACAAGGCAAATGTCTGAGTATGGTTTTAGAAGTCTGGAAAAAACACTTCTGTTTGAAAATTCACTTACTGGCAGTGTAAAGTTGTGCCACTGCAATCCTATGCTGCAGCTAGATACGTTCAGTGGTTTTTACTTGTCACACAAAATTGAGTTCTCAGCCAAAAAATTATGAGAATGCACAAGTATTTTAAAGCATTTTTTGCTGTTGCACCCATTGGTTTGCCATAAAATTTACACTGATGTAGACTAGCTTCAGAAAAAAAAAAAAATGCTGTGCACTTGTGAAAACTAATGCAATATAAATATTTGCCTTAGATTCCCACATGAAGTTACATGACAATTATAATTAATCCGCCCTCCTCAAAGTTAAAAAACTGAAAGAATATTTTGTAATAAACAAAAAATCTCCACAAATCCAGTCAGAGTTTGTAAACAGTGGAAACATTCTACCGGTGGTTAAAAAAAAAAAAAAAAAAAAAAAGGCAAAACAAGTCTCCCTCCAAGCTTATTTTTTTCAAGTTTTCATTATTAGACCTTACTGAAGTTTTCCGGTTTTCTATTTTTGCCTTCAAATACTACAAAAGATTAGTTTTCTTTACCATTACCTGCAATGCATCTTCCATTAAGAGTTCTCCATGACTGGCCTACATCACAGTTTATACTTCAGAATGAACAACCRAAGACACACATATAGCCAATAGCCAGCTTCAAAATCCAAGCCTGAGCAACGAGCACTAGGGCAAACATGGTTCCAGGTCAGCCTCCCCTCCYGCTGTGTACAAAGGAAACATATGACCCTCTTACGGTTATGCTGTTGCCACCAGGGAGACTTTACAAGCTTCAGTAACCTTCTGCCACTTGAATTTGCAGCCACGGAGCAGCTTTACAGATCAGATGCCACTTCCTCCTGCTGGAACTCTAACTCAGTATTTATGTAGCTCAGTTAATAAATCACACAGAACTGCTTATTTGCTGAAAAAATAAGCAGTGAAAAAGCTGCAACCAGTTCATCCAGCTGTGTTTTGACTAGCCATTGCACTTAACGCTGCCTCTGACTGAGACTTCAGTGGTAGGTGTTGCTGCAAGGCCATTCAACAGCACCTTACGGTGGTCCCACTTGACAGTGCAACCTCAGCATGGGAACAAACACATTTTGCTTCACTACGGATCTCACCTCTGTTAAGTAATTAGGGCATGAAAAACGTTCAAAAGCTCATTCTGTACTTCATTAATCTTTGATTACTGAATCACAGAATTTTGTTGCTGAGACATGTCTCCACATCAAGAAAATCATTTCAGTCCCACACACAAATGCCTGGGACAAGGCAACGATCATCAGTCCATCGCAGGTAAATGGCTCAGCCAAGTATTACAGGTTAAGAATTTACGTCACTGTCAGATACCAGGTATGAAAATGGATGTCACAATGGGTGTAGCAAAAAAATGGAAAGGAAGGGTATTAGTAATAAGGCCCAAACAACACAGGCTGGTTCTCCTACTGAAACTGATTTACTTGGTTCCCTCCTGGGAACAGTCCACCATAGTCCTCAAAATACAGATCCCAACAACTTCAGTTTTTCTTGGAAGTCACAAAATATTTAATCTTTTTTCTCAGCCCTTAGTTTTATCTCACCAGAACTTCAGTGCCAATTACACCCAGCTACAGTGCTCCTGAACCCCTCTGTTTGTTTCTGCCCTCTTCAGCTGTTTTTGCACAACTGTCTTGTAGAACCATGCTGCAAAACAGAGCAAAAGCTGACCAAGTTTACACACATATTTATAACCATGTATTTAGAAAGACATAATACAGATATAAAATGTATTTCAGCAATATAAAAAAATTATGCTTATTTTTCCCCTTGTAAAAGTTCCAAATCCATCTTACAAGACATTCCCCTTAAATGATCTTGCTGATCCAGTGAAAGGGAGAGGGACTACAACAGCCAAGAACAGGAACAAACACTGAGGGCTGAGCAAAAATATCTTAAGCTTTTGTTATGGTTCCCCATGATTCCTGACTTGAAAATATGAAACTCCAGGAGTTTTTAAAAAGGCAAAATAAAAACTCCAGTCACCATGATATACGAGCCATTTTACAACTTATTATATATTTTACCTTGCAATTTCTATTATGTAGGATAGTGCTACTGTCACCATTTTAAATATGGGGAACTCAAGGACCAAGACATTTGCTGAGGATGAATAGGAAATTACTGGCAGAGAAGCAAACTGAATCTGTGCCTCACATGGCCTCAGCTAGTACACTAACCATTGCACTGTTCCCAAATTAATTATTTTTGGAAATCATGAGTTTCAGTAACCCTGCCACATGACTTCAGAACAATACTGAGCCCTGCAGAGACACACACAAATGCATACACTATCAAGTGTTTCACGGATATGGTTCTTAAATACATTCTTTTCTTTTGAATGATATTGACCAAGAACTCAATTATACGAGCCTTCCTCAGGGTACACAAGGTAGACAAAGAACCAAGATTGCTGAGTATAAACTCAGTGACTACATCTTTCCAGTCACTGCTCTGAATCCTGGAAGAATTCTCTCACTCCATGAGAAGGAGACATGGAACAAGATTTGGAAAGAATAGCTTAAGACTCTGGCATACAGTTATATACAGATGAAAGCTCAGATTAAAAAAAAACAAACAATTGATTTGGGAATAAGCTTAAAGGGAAAAGAATGTCCAAAAAAAATCAAACTGAAATTGGTATCACATGAGACAAAAACATGGAGTTCTCAGGAGTTCCATGCTCCTGGTTCCACAACAAAGAGCTTACAGACTCCAGCAAGTCAAAATACCTGGAGTTCCCAGGGCTCCCAAGGCTGCAGGATTTATAACCAAAAACCTGGATGCTCTGAGGGTTGCATCCCACACCCTGGGGCCTTCCAAGCTCCCAGCTTGCATGCTGTAAATCCAAACCATTCTGCCCATCATGGGACTGGACAGAATCAAGGCACGTTTCAAGAACAACTTTGTATGGTAGACAAGTTTTGAAACCTGCCTGTGTTTTTCAGAACCAAATATCCCAAGCCATATTTTACCTTTGACACACTTTCATTTTCCAACTGGAAAAGTCTTCCATTGGAAACAGACAGAGCTACTGTAACTTCAGTTTTGGAGTCTCCAATCACTGACCATAGCCTCCCACATTATTTAGAGCATACATGAACAGCTTGTTTGTTATAAACGCTAAAAAGAATCACTACCAAGTGTTTAGAGAAGAGTGAAATGCATACTTAGTATCCCTACTAGCGTGAACAGCAGCCATTTCTAATAACTTCAGAAAACCACCACTTCCTTGGGTGCTTGATGGACAGACAGACGATGGAGGGGGAGGCTGGATTCATTAAGAAACAGACTTACTCACAGCTGGTACCTGTGACCTGACCAGTAAATGATTCTCTTCTAATGTTTTGTGAGAGAGGACAGAGACAAGYTCATGCCCTTCTCTCTCCACCCTGTAGCAGGACCAAGAAAGTCCAACAGGCATCATCTGACCCTCAGTTCCACCTTGTCCTGGTTTCAGCTGGGATAGAGTTAATCTTCTTTCTAGTAGCTGGTATGTTGCTGTGTTTTGGGTTTGGTATGAAAAGAATGTTGATGGCGCATTGATGCTTTGATTGTTGCTAAGAGGTGCTTACACTAGTCAAGGACTCCTCAGCTTCCCATGCTCTGCCGGGTGCACGGGAAGCTGGGAGGGAGCATAGCCGGGACAGCTAGCCCAGCTGGCCAATGGGGTATTCCATACCATATGATGTCATGCTCAGTATATGAACTAGGAGGCGTGGTCTGGGAAGKGGGATCACGGCTCAGGGGACTGGCTGGGCATTGGTCAGCAGGTGGTGAGCAAATGTATCGAGCATTACCTGCTTTGTATATTCTCTTATTGTTGTTGTTATTATTATTATTACTACTGTTCCACTTTGTTTTATTTCAATTRTTAAACTGTTTTTATCTCAATCCACGAGTTTTCCTACTCGTGCCCTCCCGATTCTCTCCCCCATCCCACCAGAGGAGGGGGGTGAGCGAGCGGCTGCGTGGTGTTTAGGTGCTGGCTAGGGTTAAACCACGACAGTCCTTTTTGGTGCCTAATGTGGGGCTCAAAGGGTTTGACATAACAACAGATTAACTAGAGCGTATTAAGGAATTTATATCTCTTAACAGTTGTCGGTTACAATATTGATTCATCTGTTCTCAACATTAGTTTACCTGACCTGCACCACGCTCTTGTTTTTGCTGTACATGTTAAAGATTGGTGTTGGCTTCTGGAGTCTGCTGGGCTCTGCAGTGATTAGTGATGTTTTGCCTGGGAGATTTATTATTAAAACACTGGCACTGGGCATTATTTGGTATCTGGGTCTTGTACTGAAGCCGTTACTGTACTTTGGGTACCACCTCATAGAGACAATTAGCAATTATACCTCTTCCTCGGAGAGGTTTTTTTATGGAGGAAATAGAGCATGGCACCTTCACTACCTTCCTCTATGATGTTTTCTCCTTTGTTACAACAACTTGTCAGTACCTTGAACATCCCTGGGTAGTTAAGATACACCTATTGGTATTTCTTGGGAATATTGTTTCAGTTTTSTCTAAGCTTAATAAGCAATTTAAGAATATCATGCAGAGATCTACCCCAAGGCTGGATAGTTATGAGTGGCAGGGTGTGTGGGATAGCATGGGCAAATGCCTAGGAYGGTGGGCACCYCCAGTGTTTTGGAACTTCACCCCTGAACAAGTGCAGAACCCTGAAAAATTAGTAGAATATTTGGAAAAAGTATGCTGTCACCCTGGCAAYTCCAGAGAGACACARATCACTGCAATGTGCTGGGGCCTGGCCCATGCCTACCGAGCCCCGTTCAACACTATTCAGAACCCCCAAGGGCAAGACAAGGTCTCTGGATCTGACGACAAAACAACAGGCCCTGCAGCTACCCCAGCCCCCACAGCAGGCACAGCAGCTACCCCAACGCCTGCGACAGAGAACCAACCCCTGCCGGTATCAGTCGCCCCTCTACAAAAAAGAAAACACACAAGAAAACCAGCTCATTTAGTAAGGGATGAAAATGAACCAGGGCCATCACAAGAACAGGAGGAGGAAGAGGCAGAACCCCTAAATGAGTTGGTAACCACCCGATCCCTATCTCCGAGTGAGCTGCGAGATACGCGAAAAGATTTCAGTCGTYGTCCAGGCGAGCACCTTGTCACCTGGCTGCTCCGATGCTGGGATAATGGGGCCAGTGGCCTGGAATGAGAGGGTAGGGAAGCCAAGCAGCTGGGATCTCTTTCTAGGGAAGGGGGCATTGACAAAGCGATTGGGCAAGGGGCACAAGCCCTCAGCCTCTGGAGGCGACTCCTGTCAGGCGTGAAGGAAAGGGATCCCTTCAAGGAAGATGTTATATGTCACCCAGGCAAGTGGACCAGCATGGAGAGAGGTATCCAGTACCTGAGGGAATTAGCCGTGCTGGAGGTGATTTATGATGACCTGAACAACGAGCAGTTACCCAAAGGTCCAGACGAAGTCAAATGCACCCGACCCATGTGGCGGAAGTTTGTACAGAGCGCACCAGCATCGCATGCAAACTCATTGGCAGTAATGGCCTGGAAAGATGGAGAGGAACAAACGGTGGTTGAATTGGCTGGCCAACTCTGGCAATATGAAGAAAGTCTCTCCTCCCTATGGGCCTGCGTCTCTGCTGTGGAGAAACTGCCCGAAAAACTGTCTCAGGAGGTCCAGCGATTCAAAGAGGATATGTCCTACTCCCCACCTGCAAGGGCCAGTATCTCAGCCATTAGGAGTAAGCGTCCCTCTGCTCAAGAGGGAACGTATCGTGGATACACGCCCCGGGGCACCCTGTGGTTTTACCTGTGGAGGARAGGGACAGCCGGGTTTACTGGACTGTATGGATTCGGTGGCCTGGCACATCAGACCCACAGGAGCATAAGGCTCTCGTGGACACCGGAGCACAGTGTACCCTGATGCCATCAAGCYATAAAGGGGCAGAACCCATTTGTATTTCTGGAGTAACAGGGGGGTCCCCAGAGCTGACCACTGGAGGCTGAAGTGAGCCTACACCGGGAAGGAGTGGCAAAAGCACCCCATCGTGACTGGCCCAGAGGCTCCGTGCATCCTTGGCATAGACTACCTCRGGMGAGGGTATTTCAAGGACCCAAAAGGGTACCGGTGGGCTTTTGGTGCAGCTGCCTTGGAGACGGAGGAAATCAAACAACTGTCTACCTTGCCCGGTCTCTCAGAGGACCCTTCTGTTGTGGGGTTGCTGAGGGTCGAAGAACAACAGGTGCCGATCCCTACC
>JAYKAV010002938.1:297992-317080 GCA_035582835.1 Phoebastria nigripes | reverse complement strand
GCACCCCAGAAAGAATTGAGTCAGACAACGGGGCTCATTTCCGAAACACCCTCATAGACACCTGGGCCAAAGAGCATGGCATTGAGTGGGTATATTACATCCCCTGTCATGTGGGGAGCCTCCAGGAAAATTGAAAGGTACAATGGACTGCTGAAGACTACACTGAGAGCAATGGGTGGTGGGACATTCAAACATTGGGATACACATTTAGCAAAAGCCACCTGGTTAGTCAACACTAGGGGATCTGTCACCYGAGCTGGCCCTGCCCAATCAAAACCTTTACTTACTGTAGAGGGGGATAAAGTCCCTGTGGTGCATATTAAAAACATGCTAGGGAAGACAGTCTGGGTTACTCCTGCCTCAGGCAAGGGAAAACCCATTTGTGGGATTGCCTTTGCTCCAGGACCTGGGTGCACTTGGTGGGTAACGCAAAAGGATGGGGAAGTCCCGATGTGTACCCCAAGGGGATTTGATTTTGGGTGAAAATAGCCAATGAACTGTATTGTATGATGTTAATTGCTATATAATACTGTATGTCATCACTTCTATGGTTACTATACGTCATATCAACGGTATTGCAGCAAGAATCACCCAGATTAATGAAGAAGGAACTTTGATGAAACCGAGCAAAGTGCAACAATGGTAGAACCAGACGAGTGCAGCGATAATGGAACCAGAACTGGCTTCAGCATGTAACAATCCAMCACCACACACCATCTCTCCTGCCCTGAAAGACTGCTATGACAGGTGGAGCCCAAAGTCATGGACTAAACGAACTCAATGGACATTTTAGAGGGATGGCCCATAGACTAAGGGAATGATATCTGTGTGTATATATCAAAAGACAGGAAAGGTGGTGATGATTAATTGGAATGTATTGGAAAATGTAGCATGACGTAGATGGTATAGAATAAGGGGTGGATATTGTCCTGGTTCCAGCTGGGATAGAGTTAATTTTCTTTCTGGTAACTGGTGTGGTGTTGTTTTGGGTTTGGTATGAGAAGAATGTTAATGGTGCATTGATGTTTTAGTTGTTGCTGAGTGGTGCTTACACTAGTCAAGGACTCCTCAGCTTCCCATGCTCTGCCGGGTGCACGGGAAGCTGGGAGGGAGCATAGCCGGGACAGCTAGCCCAGCTGGCCAATGGGGTATTCCATACCATATGATGTCATGCTCAGTATATGAACTAGGAGGCGTGGTCTGGGAAGGGGGATCACGGCTCAGGGGACTGGSTGGGCATTGGTCAGCAGGTGGTGAGCAATTGTATCGTGCATCACCTGCTTTATATATTCTATTATTGTTGTTGTTATTATTACTACTGTTCTACTTTGTTTTATTTCAATTGTTAAACTGTTTTTATCTCAATCCACGAGTTTTCCTACTCGTGCCCTCCCGATTCTCTCCCCCATCCTACCAGAGGTGGCAGGGTGAGCGAGCGGCTGTATGGTGTTTAGTTGCTGGCTAGGGTTAAACCGTGACACACCTGCAGAAGAAAGCCGCCTCCAGAGGCCAGGTAAAAGGACCTGGGACAGGTAAATGTGCATACAGCATAAGTTGGAAGGAAAACACAGACCCTGAGATGGGTTCTCAGAGGCTGGGCTCCACGTTCTGGGACTCCACCTAGCATTGGCATGGCTGAAGAAAAGGAGGCTTGGCAGAGAGACAGGAGTGGGACAGCACTCCAGGATGCAGGAACCATGTGAAGGAGCGCCCCTGAGAAGACACTGAGTTTGAGATCTATGGGGAAAGGATCTGTTCTTACCAACATAGGAACTGAGTGTCTAGCCACCTCAATCCAACATCCACCTTCATCAGTCCTGACTTCACCCAGAGAAATTATCTTCCTTGAAATTGTTACTGGAGAGGAAATTAATTAATCTGTTTCCTTTGACACAAGGGCACTAGCATAACAGCTCATGGTTGCCTCATCAGCAACACAGTAACGCTCCTTGCCTCCCCAAGGCAAAGAGGTAAAATCTCTCCGAATGGCCTAAACTAATACTTTCTAGTTTATACTTACATATACCAATAGGAACAGTTTATCTTACTGACAGGGGGCCCTCACTGGAGGGATGATCAAGAAAATAAGACCTTGTTATAAGACTTTCCACTGTGACAAACATTCTATGTCATTTGGTCCCTGGGATTTCCATTAAAAATCATTTACTGCCAACAGTGCATATGTGGCTGAGATTTCTCACTTAGGATTTCACACCAGAGACAGAATGGGATTCTGTCTCAAATTGTACAAAGGAATTAGTTGTAAACCACGTCAGAGACCTTAACCCACTGTGATCAGATGCAGATGATGACTTGATATGCTAATGCACAGGAGACATGGGATATGAGGGTCAAAGTGCAATATGGGGTCCCAAAGCTAAGAAATTGTGATTATGTCACACCGACACACCAGCTGTCACTCTCAGGGGCCCTCAGACTGAGCAGAAAGAATGCCTGAGTTTCCAAAGTGACAGAAAAACATAACTCTACAAAAAACAGAAATCCTGCTACCTACATTTAAACTTTTAAATCAAAACATTTACACTAGCACAAGGGTCTTTTGGGGGTTTGTTTTCACTTTACAAACAACATCATGAACTATGCTAAATCTGAAAGAAGCCCTCTAAAGATTATGCTAGAATGCAATTCGCCACTGATATTTTCACCTTTAAGAACTAAAATCCAGAAAGTCTATTTATTGTTTGTTTCTGAGAAGCCCTGGAAGTCAGAGTCTTCTTGGGCTTGGCAGTGTACATATGGAGATCAAGTCAATCCATACAACAGAGAGTCTACAGTCCAGGCAGAAAACAAGACATTAATAGCTGGCTCTGAATATAATAACTATATTGGACATTTTTTTTAAGGTCCCAAAACTACCTTACCAATTCTCCCACTAGCAGGTGGGAGAAAATAGAAAATATGAGGGGCAAGAGGACCGCATGTGCCCAAGCAGATAGGCCTATCCTGCCGGGTAGCAGAGAGTACCAGATTGCTTTGGAACAGTCTGTTTATGCCTTTTAGCGTAAGAATCTGTATCCCTTTTAATTACAGGGCGTTTATCTCATCTTCTATAGCAATGAATACATTGTTCCATCTCCATCAACAGCTAATCCTTCTTAAACTCTGCTGAGAACTTAGCCTCAATATCTTACGGCAGTGAGTTCCATAGGTTCCATATGTTAAAAACCACAGCATCTTCCTCTTATTCGCTGACAGTATTAAGCGTTCCAGCTCCGACCTCTGTTCTGGCATTCATACTCATCCCACAATTCATTATTTTGTAATCCTCTATTACATCCCATGTCATTTGTCCTTCATTAATCTAAGCACTTATCTTTTCAGTGTCTCCTGTTATTGAAGACTCTATGACTCCCTAATAATTTCAGTTAACCATCTTCGCGCTTCTTTCTAATTGAGCTATGTTTATACCATAATCTTTTCCAATCTGCTGATGAAAATATCTTCTTCTTTTTAAAGGACAAGAGTTAATACTTAAATTCAAAATTAATTTAATAAATTCTGTTTCTATCAACACCTTACCTTTATGAAAGTGAAGTCATTCAGATTCAACAGACCTTTCTTCATCATTCCTATTCTGCTTTTCTATTTCAGATTCAAAATTTGGTCTCTGAAAAGCTCAACATTTCAGAGCCTAACAGGAAAATCCTTGTAGTTTAAATTCTGTATCTTACCTGTAGGAGGAAAGGAGCTTTTCTCACTACAACAGCATTAGTTTAATACCAGTTACTTGTAAAATCATCATCTTCAAGTCAGGGACTCCTTGTAAAGAAGCCAACATAAGCCGAACCAAGCCTTGGCCATCAATGATGCAAATAAATGTGCAGTACCAACTGCTGTTCCCTCCCAGTACACAAAAAACCATATGCAGGGAAGTACCTTTTACTGCATGCAGAGGAAACAAGATCAAGGGAGTAGAAAGCTGTCAACCACGGGCAGGAAGGCAGCAACATCATATCCCTGATATCCCCATGGGATGAAACATCACAAATCAGATCTCTAAAACCATGCTTTAAAAATTAAAGACCAAAAAAAGAAAGCAGGGGCGAGGAAGTAAGAAGGGTTCTTCTTATTTACCACCTATTTTTTGCGGAGGTAAGGTACATGATCTGAGTGCTTCTCTTCCACTCCCACTTTAAATGACAGTTTAGATTTTTATGTCTTCCCAATTGACTACAGATTAAAGAAAGTTAGCAAATAGCAGAAGGATTTTGCCTATCATGAGAGATGGCATCCCTTCTTTCTCTTGGACAGTGTAGCAGGACTTCATTAATACAAGAACTCTTCTAACCCTGTCCAATGTGTACAAGCCCCTTGAACAAAATCAGGTGGATTTTCTTTGACCTCTGTTCTAAAGAGGCTGTCTTTCACCAGCAGTCTGCTGTTCTGAATTTACTGACAGCTGGTGTCTACGTATTAGCAGAACTATTAAACTTTAAAACAAACAAATTAAAAAAAAAAAACCCTCATACATATGGCTCCACCTGAAGAAAGAACGATGAGAATGATATGAGCATTCCTTTTTAAAAGGCAGCACACATCTCTGAAACCTCCTTAATTATGCCATGAAGGAACATTTCTAGGCACATTCCTTTCACAATTGAGTGAATTCCTTCATTGCTAAAATACTCATTTTTTGGCACTTAAGCATAAACAGGTGTGATTCCATGAATGGGGACATTTAAAACCACTGCATCAGGGCTGGCAAAGACCCAGATGTCTACAATGGGCAGCAAACTTACACCATTATTTTAGGCTCCCTTCCCCATTAGCTCATCACCAGCCCCAGTCTCCAATTTAAGACATCGCTGAAAGTGACAGACTGATTGCCTTACTGGAGAGCAATCCCCTCAGAGATGTGTGAGTTATCAAAAGGCTGTTTACCAGCAGCATTTCCAAGCAAAACCTGATCCCAGGTTCCACCTTCAGGTCAAAGAGACACAGCTTTCACAAAGGAGTCAAACTGCCAAATGAATTAAGTACCTGCCCAGAGCCAGTAGCCTCACAGCTTAAAGTTGTCAGCAGAGTAGGCCAAGTTCAAGCCACAATACAATGTTCCCCTCTGCTGGGCCCTCAACGTGACCCAGGGCAGAAATGTCTGGAAACAAGGGTGGGATCTAGCCTCTACAGCCATTCAGTCCACAGCCTACTCCCAGCCCTCCCGGGGGTCTACCAACTGTGGTCACAGGCTACATTGCCTAACAATTCCCCACACGTACCTCCTTTTCTCTTTCAAGGGAGACATTCCTGAATTCATGAGAAACAGTTTTTGAATAATTCAAGATAACTCAAACATACCTGAAGTGCTATTAACAGCACTTCTCAAGTTCTGATCAAATCACTGCAGAACAGCCACATTTCATCCTGTTGGTTTGGGCTGGACTCTTTTCTATGGCTTCCAACAAAATTCCACAACACCTAGCCAGAGCAAAGTCCATGGACTCCTTCCTGTCTTGAAGCTCTTTAGATTTATAAAAACAATCCTATCTGAGCATCTGACAATATCTCACAGTAAAGCTTCTTGCATGTTGTGTGGTAACACTGTGGGATATGGTCAACTTCAACATTAAAAATAGGATGTGCCTGTAACGTGACAGTCATGCAATTAATGCTGTTTGCTTTGCCAACAACAACAAAGTCAGATTTAAATCCCAAGAAAAGGCAGATACTTTAGCCACCTTACTCATCTCACAAGAATGAGGCTAAATGGTTCTCATCTATTCTGCATGAGATACAAGAAAGGGTGTAAAAATGAAACCAAGGTAAACCTCTTACTATAATCCAGCAGGTTTATGTAACAGTGCTGCTATTCATGAGCTTTGTGATCGGTGTCAGCTCTTATTACAAGGGTGTGAGAGATTTAAAATGACAAAGGAGGAAAGGAAAGGGAAAAAAAATCGGAGTACAGTTTGACGTGACCCTGTCTGTCAAGCCACAAAAAACCATGCAGCAGTTCAATTACCTGAATTACAGTAGGAGCTACTTAACTTTACAGTGTATTAATTAATGAGCTTTTGTAAAGGCAGAAGTATAATGGCAAAACATAGTTTTATGACCTTATCCGCATTAAGGAGGACTCATTTACACTTGATGAGAATGCTGTGTGCTAGCTGCAATACCAGGCATTCAGAGCCTAATATGGGGTGTAAAGAATGGATGCAAGCATGTTTGACTCTTTCCCAAAAGCCAAGCCCACATTCACTTGAGTTTTGAAAAAGTTTATTCGTACCATCAGTGTCTCTCAGAGATGAGAAAACCAAGATACCCTTGATCAGCAGCCAGAAACTAAGAACCTTGCAAAAATTCCTCATAGTGGCATCTGAAAGACAAAAAAGTGTTTTTTGAAGGGGAAAACTACTTGTGTCATTCAATCTGGTCTGATCTACTTAAGCATGTAACAAGTATACAGTAAGAAATAACAAAGTGCTGCTTCTAAAGGCCAATTGATAATTCATCACAGGCAGATATTTTCCATTTACAAATTAACTGGGACACTGGCATTTTGTTTCAGAAGCAACCAACACGATGCTTCATGCTATGCTCTGCAGACTGGTTCAGAGGAATCTATCAAATACATAGCCATAAATGCTTAGTAAATGGTGTGTATCCAGACAGGTTTTTAAACAACATGAACTAAAGGCTTCCAAAATGCAATACCACGTAAGGGTTGACAGTGCTAGTTTTGGTCCAAATATGCCTTGAGGGAGTCAAATTTGATGCCCTTAGCAACGATACGTATATGATCTTTCTCTCTTCTCTCCTAAATGCCCAAGTCTAGACTAATTTCAAACTTAACCTAATTTACTGAAAAGGCTTTCCAGACTTCTTCCCTTCAGAAGAACAAGTTAATAGTAAATCTGCAATAATCCATGTGGTAATGTTTTGTTTGCTTTTGTTGTTGTTTTAACCCTATAATCTCAGTGTCTATAAAACGGATCTATACAGGTTTGGACATCAATGCCCCTAACATGAAAGATGCTTTGTTCCCTGGATTTTATCTAGCCTATGGGTTCTCCTTCTGTGTTATTTTTCTCATATGCTCATTTCTTATGTTGCACTAGTCCCCTTCCTGTCAAGCATCTGGCCAGGAGAAACATAAAATTCTCTCAGGCCACCCAGGCACTTTTCAGAAGAGTTTTATGAACTCATCATCCTATCCTATATCTGAAACCCAACTTTTCTAAACTGACCACATCTCAGTCTTCTCCTCCCCTGCCTCCTTCTGTGCTGTTGGTTTTATTACAGGACACTCTTGTAGAGTACTTAGTGTTTCTATTCCAATAGCATGGAAACTGTTATATTAAATATTTATCAGTAATGGGGTTATACCCTTCTGCAAGCTGAAGTAAGATAATTTGGCAGATACAATCATGAAAAGATTCTGTATATTTCTCTCTTTTTGAAGAAATACTATACTCAAATACATAGCTTTAAACATGATTCCAATCAAAACCTGATTGCATAAACTGCACTCTGAAATCCCATGTTTCTTGTATTCCAAGGATTGCTAAATCAAGTCAGCTCAGTTCCCTGTGTTTTTTTCTTTTAAATCAACTTGAATGCTTTCTGCCCCATACAGTGAAAACAAAGGTTCAGAAATTGTAACTAWAGTAAGTAATTTGGCCTGAGACTGAAAATAAGGAAGAAGAAAAAACCTCTTCTCACTCCCTGACAGCTGTACCACTAGAACTCCATAGGTTTAAAGGAAACAAAAAGCAATAAAAGCTTAATCAATAGAATCAGGAGTTATGGATCTCTGAACATACAAAAGGAACAGAGCTGATGAATTGGAAGGTGCAGTTTCTCTTTCTACACAGAATATTTTTCCAAACAGAATGATGCTTTGCACCTGTCCTGTAATTTGATGCCAGGTTTATGTATTAGGCTGCAAAAAAACCTAAGAAAGTGTCTTGATCATTTCAAAGAAAACTTATTCCAGTTCAGTGCCTCCCAAAGAGTGCCTATTGCTATTCTGTAGCACTTTTAGCTCCATTTATACAGATGTTTCAGTTTTGTCACTACCTAATATATCTGCTGTGTTTATATAGTCTCTCTCAAATATCGATATGATGTAGTCTAAAAGACTACATCAATACCAAGCTGTAGGCGGGGAGGGAGGAGTAATGAATTCTTCCCTATGAATTGTTCCCTAATGAATTGTTCCCAGGCACCAGAGCCTTCAAAATGTCTATCACAGAACTATCTTGATACATTTTAAACATCCTTCATATTTAAGATCCGGTTATTTTTATTTTAATATAAAGAACAAATACTTAAAAGCCAAAGAATCCAAAACAGATTTCTATACAGCGTCCTGCATTCTCAAGGAGTGAAAAAAAAACCCAAACCACTTAAGACCTGGCAGGGTACACTGCTATGTTATTGCTGCAAAGTTCTGTCAACCAGATTCCCTCTCAGATTTCACAGGCTGGTCACCAGTAGCTCTTATGCACAATCTGTAAACCGCATTTTTAAAGCAACCAGGGACCCTTCAAAATGAAAAGCCAGATACACATTATTGACGCACATTTCTCAATACGGGGAAATCTTAAAGCATTGACTTCTGTTATAGACAATAAAAGATACACGCTCAGGGACAGACTTCCAAATGAAGATACCCTCAAGAGATGCTACACGCTATTTTGAAATAAACTTGCAGCTCATAAAATGTTAATATTAGGGCTTTAGGCAGACACTAAGGTCAGGACAGATGTGCTGCCTAACACCTAAAAGACTCACTTTCCAGAAGGCTAATCAACGTCTTCCAATAACTAAAAGGCAGTTACATAAAATGGTGGTACTTTGTTCACAAGGATGCATGTAAGTTGCTCAGGGGAAAATTTGGTCTGGATATGAGGGAAAAAAATACCTTCAGTGGGAGAACAATTAAACACTGGAATAGATTGCTTAAAGATACAGTAGAATCTCCCTCACTGGAAATATTCAAGACTCAGCTTGACAGGGGCCTGGATAACCTAAACTGAGACCCTGCTTTCAACAGAAGGTTGGACCACATGGTCTCCAGCATCTCCTTCCAACCTAGACTTTGCTGTGATTCTAACATTTTGTCCTAATATCCAAACTTGAGTCAGTCACTGACCCCAAAGATGGGCTGTATGATTCCCTATTACAGCATAACGCCTCCCTGGAGTGCAAAAGACTGACACTGAACTTCACGGTGCAGAGCTCTCTAAGGACAGATTAGTAGTGACTTGCTTACAATATAAGTACAATAGCAGGCACTGAAAAACTGGCAAATTGAAATTGCTATCACTCTGATGAGGAGGGAAAAAAAAGATGTGTTTCTTATCAGTAGCTAGATTTGACAAACTAGCAACATCCTCATCCCATCAATTGAGTATCTACAGATCATAAAGCCTGTCTGATCTGTATGAATTAATTTGGTAGTTATCCCTTCTAATCTGTTAACTACTGTCTTCTTAAAAACACGTTTAACAGAAGAAATGACACAACAAATTCCAGTCTTTCCCATCACCGTGTTCTGCATTTTTTTTGCCCTACTGGAGTATGAATCCCATACAGGGGTGTATTTGTCAGAATGCAGGACCTTCCCCAAGGAAAGGAATGTAATTTATTTGCAAAAACAGGGATTAGTAATTATTTAAAGGCAATCCATCTGCCCCTAGAGATGTACCAGCTGCAGAGATGAAGGGCTGTTTTAATCTCCTCAAGAATAAATTTCTGAAAGATCCCAAATTAAAAGTTGTTTATATGGGAGAAGAAACCTTGATCCTTGAGCACAGAGATGCTGGAATTTCTTTTGGTGTTGCCACTACGTCATGACAGTGGAAAGCTATTTAGGGACTTCAATCTGACAAGCTGATACAGTTTTAGATGCACCCATCTCCTTAACTGGGCATTATCAACACAAAATAATGTCTGTTTTTACAAACAGTCTAGAAAGTTGTTTCAGATATATCTTGTGTTGCAAGTCTCTCCCTACAGCTTTCCTATCATACTGTTCTCTTCTTATAGCCCCAGTGAGGAAGAAAGCAGAGTCTGTGAAACTTTGCACAAAAACAATCACTGGAGAAGAGAGGAGGGAGAAGGGGTGGGAGAAGAAGGGAGAAAAATCCTTTTTCTCACCCAAACACCTTAGTTCAGGGCATCTCAGATGCTACTGTAATAAAAGTGAATAAAACTTTTTGGATAGGAGTCTGACTTTAGCAGCTGTTGTTCCTTTAAGTGCTAAAAGAGATATCAGATTGAGTATACGAATAATGTATATTGGTCTGATTACTAAAGCTTTTCATGAAAATACTGAGTAAAGGACTCGTCTTTCGAAGGAAAAAGGCAATTTACCAAGCAAAATGGTGCTACACCTGGCCACGTCCCCAAATAATTGCTTTATTGTTAGAGCCTTTAACAGTTACAGACAGTCTTGTCATTGGGCTGAGCCCACCTAGATGTTTCATTCTGCAGCAGATATACATGGCGTGTTATTTTCCTTGGGATTTCGAAGGATTATTAGTCACATTGTCTCTAACCTCTTTGTCACGAGCTCTTCCAATGGCAAGCATTAGCATATGGAAACATTTCCTCTGCAGTGTTTTGCTGTGTCTTTACTGTGTTGTATTACAAGGAGCATAACATATGAAGAAAACAAACAAACATGGGTTTGTTCCTTGGGCGCTAATAATGCTAAAGAGCTATTTTGAGGGAATTGCAGAAAGAATTGAAATCTTTTTAACTTCCCAACTTCCAGTACTCACGTGACTATAAAACACAATTAATTTTGATGATCAAGTTAAAGAATCCTATGCACATACCTTCAAAATGCTGTACATTCCTTTCATTCTTACAGAATCAAATGCATTTTCATATCCTGACATGATTTATCTTTTCAAAACTAATCTGGGTAGCTATGCAGGTTGACAACAGAGTTTCTTCCCATAGCAAGTAACCATATTCTATGTTAAACTAGCATTGCCTGCTGTAACTCGGAGGAAAAACAACCCGCTACAGTCCAAAATAAAAACCCATGGCATAGTTCCTATAGATTTAAAAAATAATTTAAAAAATAGTAAGCAATTCTTCTGTTCCTAACAGGATCGGGTCTCCCTGAGATTTTTAAAAGTTTCATTTCAGCATGTCAGTACAGATAAGTGGACACTTAAAGCTGTTACAAGAGTCAAAGAAGGGGATGAACATGCAGAAAATTAGCTGAACTTCCTTTTTAAGCTCTAAAGGAAATACAGCCAGTGATAAACCTAAGTCATTCAGTGGTCAGTTCTAGTTTATCCTGGTGGCCTCTTTGCCTCCACATTTCTTAAGCGAAAAAACAAAACAAAACAAAATCTACCTCTCTGCTATAAACAAAGTTGCAACATGGCAACAGCAACAGATTCTAGCCACTCTTCCCTCCCCAAATCACATGACTTATTTTCACTCTGGATTTCTAAAGAAGTAAGATTTATGCAACTGGACTGTCTATCAGCTTCAGTCAAACCGAGGAAAGGGAGCAGGCACGGTGCCATACGAGTCCTGGCAACCCAACCCAACACACAGCAGCATGTGTTTGGGGTATCAATAGCAGCAAGGCAGAACAGTCTGCAAGGCTGACACGGAGCCTGCGTGAGGAACAGGCATGCACATGATTCCGGGCTCACACTCTGCACACCCTGCTCTTACCCTGCACAGCCCTATCAGAGGGATATAGGGGAGATCTTGGAGTCTGGGGGAGGTGGAAGGTGGGGAAGGAAGTGAGAAGTCTGTAATGAGGTCAACCATAAAAGTCCAAAATAAAATCAGAACTCATTTGTTCTGCTTTTGGCAGAATTTTAAATGGTAAAAGACAGAACTGGAGCTGCGCAGTCACACCTTCACCTCTAACAGTGTGCAGAGTAGCCTCAAGTACACATCACAACAGTAGCAGAAAGTGAATATTCACAAGTCAGGTCATGGTAGTTTGGCAGCTGTACTCATGAACCTTAGGTATGTGCAAAACGCCCCAGGCTCTCTCTTCCAGTGCAGGGCATTCTGCAAGGAAATTTGTGGACTCCCACCATAAAGGGGCCATGACTTGACCGGCTGGCAGAACCTTCATGTATTAACCTGAACATCATTTTTATTTCTATGCCTATCAGGATTAAGTAAATACTTTTTTCTTTTTTGCAAACAACTGAACCTGATTCTTATGACCAGGCACAGGTGTCCCTGGAATCGTAACAGCAAGCTAAAAGAAATTACATGCCTTATATGAGAGCCAGACCTCTGAAGCTGAGACAGTGTTTCACTAAAGACATTAGAGGGAGTTTGATTGAAGTTGTCAGCTGAGCAGCAGTCAACACGAATGCAATAATCAAAGCAGCATGGCTAGGAGGAGATGAGGCAGAAGCTCACTTTAAAGGCTGCCCTCATGTAATCATTGAAAAAAGGATCCCAAAATACTCAAATATTTTAGTCATTCCACACACAGCTCTTGCACTTCTTAGGCAATGCTCAAACAGACCACTCCCAACAACATTCACAGTAATTTTTAATTTTTTTTTACCACAACTGTTATTTTCTACAATACACACAAAACCAGCTAAGAAAACAAAGCAATACACTCCACCCTAACAGCACTGAGTCATCCAGAACACAAGATAAATACTAAGATGAAACTGAAGACAGGAAGTACTAGTGATAGTTCAAGCTATTAAATTTATATACAAAAATAAAGTCATACTCATATCCAGCCATGTATGCTTATTTCTCTGTTTCAACCAGCTAACAAGTCTTCAAAAGTCTAGCACAGACTTGTAACTGGGATCCAGTCCTCATTCAATACATTCCTCATATAAGCATCTCTCCATGGGCTTATGTTCCGATTGAAACTTACCTCCCCAAAAGCCCTGTGACCCCTAATTTAACTAGCACATTAGCCACAAAATTCCTCCTCCAAATGTAAAAACCACCCTTACCTAAATCTTAGCTGTGCTAACAACCCTCTCAGAGGGAACCCTTCTCTAGGCAGAGAAGTAAAAAAAAACAAAAACAAAACCTGGCTATGGATTGTCCTGATCCTTAACTACCTCTAATAATTAAGCCAATTTGAGGTTAAAAATTCTTTTCAGGTTAGGAAGGTGAGATTCACTCACTATCACATACTTTTTCTCCAAGCTGTCATCTTTTATGCAATGAGATCAAATGTACATACTACATCCTTTCATGTAAACGAGAATAATTTATGCAGCTCAATATCAGCTCTCAACTTGCACCTAGCATGGTAGAACTGAACCACTCTGCATGCTAGAGGGCCAAGGGACGTTGTGACAATAAAGAATTGGAGGGGTACCACCACAGTTACAATAAACTCTTGAGCCAAGGATTATTTTCTGCTTTGTGTTTTACAGCTCTTAAGTCTAGTCCCTCACTGCAGTTTCTAAGACAAGGCTGCAATACAAAAAAATAATCAGTTAAGCTTTGGCATTGTACAGACCTGCTTTTAGCAGGTGCACACAATTCATATTGAAAAAAGTGAGCCCTTGCTAGTGTGGTGGAATCACAGGGTTGTGTAAGTTGCACAGTGCTTTCTGAAAATGGTACGCAGAATGCATCATACAAAAGACACGTGCCAAGAACACTACTTAAGAAGTGGAGTTCAGAAGACCTACCACCAAAACACACTTTCAGCTGTGTATGCTTTTCCTTGCACACCTTCCATCATAAGCTGTGACATTAAGCCCCATATTCCCATAACTGGGTGGAAAAGTTCATTCAGTTCATTATCTGAACAGTTCTGGGTGCAATCATTTCCCATCAGTCATTTTCAAGCCAATCTCATTCTATCAAGACAGGCACTTCCAGACAACAAATTTTACCAACAGGTCATCCCAGTACCTCCAAATTGYTCTTAGAGGGTGTACTGACTCATGCAGATAGGACAAAATTCATTCTAAGCAATTTCTGCAAACAGTGTACTCCGTTGTTCAAGCCTGATGGCATGGGCAAGGGGTTTAAGGTGGCCCTGCCCAGTGGCAGGGGCAAGACCAAGTTCCCTGCTCAGAAGGGGTTCTAGGATCCTATCCGCCATCTTCAGCACCAGAAATTGGCATGTCTCTCTTGAACACCTCTCCCCCCACTTCTGTTTAGGATATATGCTCCAGATAGCATACATGCTCCTGATTTAACAGTTCTCCAAGTTAAATCTCATTTCATTTTCTCTTTATGTATCTAAACCCAGTGCCCTCTTATTTTTCTGCTCTGAGGCTCACAATTCCCAGTTTATTTTCAACGCTCATTAAGAGTATTTTCTCTCTCCTTCTGCCATACCATTAACAGAAATGTCACACACCACCAGTCTAACTCCCAACCTATATAACCATTGCACTGCTGTTGATAATCAGCTTTTGTTTACTATCTTTCACCCAACTTTCAATCCACCTGATACTCTTCCTACCCAAACCAATTTCAATGAATCTTCATGTTAGAAAGTAAACATACACCTACTTCCCTCTTCATTCCCTAAAATAATTAATTTTGCAATTCTATCAAAAAAAGCAATTACATTGTCCGGCAAGATTTATTTTTTATGAACTCATGTTGTTATTGCTTACAATTCTGTCACCCTGCAGACTCTTAGTTTTGCATCCTCTTTTAATATCAGGCCCATTAGTTTACCAGCAGTTACACTTTCAGGACAGTAATTGCTAAGAAAACCTTGCCTTTCTTTTGAAGGTCAACACTATAGTTGCCACTCTTCATTCACACTGACACTTCATTTTAGCTATCATCTCGCAAAAACAATAATCACACAATAGTGGCACTGCAAAAAGGCTTGCTAAACACAAACTATTTAAACTCAGTGGTAAAGAAGAGAAAAAAAAATCAACCTCTTTTTCACACACTCCCTTAATCACTCTTTAACATTAGAAGAAATTTTAACAGTCAGCCTTCTGCTACAAGAAAGCACTCAGTAATACTGTTTGCGCTCACAGAATAATTCAGGTTGGAAGGGACTTCTTGAGATCACCCAGTCCAACCCCATGGTCAAAGCAGGACTAACTTCAAAGCTATCTCATATTACTTAAGACCTTGTCCAGCTGAATTTGGAAAACTTCCAAGGTTGGCGATTCAACAGCTTGTTAGAGTAACCTCTTCCCACAGCAGCACTCCCAGCGAAGAATTTTTTCCTCACCTCCATTTGGGACTTACTCAGCCACCAGCTGTGACCACTGCCTCTTGTCCTTCCTCTCCATCTCTGAGAAGAACCTGACTATGTCTTCTCTACCATACCCTCTAGGTAAAGTAAGACTATGTAAATCAGCCTGTTCTTCAAGCTAAATGAATCCAGCTGCCTAGGCCTTGTAAACAGCATGTGCTCCAGACCCTTAAAAATCTCCTTGTGGCCCTTTGCTGGATTTGCTTGCCAGCATCTCCCTTGTACTGGGAGGCCCAGCACTGGCCACAGCATTCCCAATGTGGTTTCACGAGTACGGAGCAGCAGGAAGCAGAAATAATCACTTCTCCATTGCTATTATAAGGCATGTGACTGCAGTTTCTCAATCTCACTTTTCCAGGTTTTCTCATAGTGGTAAATTTTAATATTGACTGTCCTTGCACCCTATGTAAAGGATTTCTTATCACACTGAAAATTCAGTCTTTGACCTGATACATTCAGCGAAGCTGGTGTTTAATAAACCAAATTATAAAATTTGCACTTGATCTATATAAGCCTCTGTATGCTCTTAACCAGTTTTGCTTGGTCAATCAAGCACCAACTGAGCAGAATGAAAAGCAGTTTACTGAAGTGGCTAACACATGGAGGAGAAGACATTTGACCAACGTCTCCTATTTGTACCCTAGCGTTAGAGAAATGGAAGACGGGAAAGTTGCAGACAGGATCATCAGCATGGAGTGAGGAAAAGCTGACATGCAAGTCTCAAAGGTGGAAACAGATGCCAAGCAGAGCGACAGAGAGAAGAGCTGCAACAAACTGGCCAGGTAAGAGAAGATAGATGGGAATTCAACCTAGAATTTCCTAGAAATGCAAAAACATGCAATGGAAGAAAAAGCAAAGGTGTAGGGTACAAACACTGTTGTCATGCCTGAGGGAAAGCAGCACAAAAGGGAGGAAAGGGCAGGGCAGACAGGAGCAAGCAGCTGTACCAGTTCAGTCAGTTCAGAAGGTTCAGATTTTAGTAAGCCAGGAAGAGGTAAACACATGCAAAAAGGAAGACCTTCTCATATGTATGCTTAAAGCCCAGCAAGATAAAGCTCTACCTTGGCTGAGCTTTTAAACACTTTCTGTGCTGCTGTTTATATTAGATTGGGAAAGAGATTTCTCAGTACTGGACATATTGCAGGGAACATGGAAGGTGGAGAAGAGAAATGGGTGAAGATGGGTCTGTTTTTTCACATGCACACTCTGTCACAAACCAAGAAAAAACACGGTTAATGCTCTTCTGGTACATGGCACAGACCAGTGGCTCCAGCAGCCACAGAAAATAATAAATAAGGGGGTGATGCTGGCCAGGAGTTCGTAAAGGGACATATGCATTGTACAATTTCTTTGGTTTTGAATTTCAGTTCATGAATTTGTGTTAGCATGTATGCATCAGCCACTGCTTTCCATTCTGCATTAATAGTGATGGCCTGATGAATGCAGAATGGTTCTGTTACAGTTGAGGAGTAACGTGGACTAATTTTACTCTCAGGATATTTATTGCATTCATATAGTGGCTTAACAGAGAAGCCGAAAAAGCAAAACAAACAGTAAGAAAATAGAATGGCTTAAAAAAAAACCATTTCTTTGCAAACATCTGAGGGCTATTATGAGACAAAAGCCTGTATGCTACCCAAATCACAAGTTAAAGAAGTTCCCTCTCTCACAAGTGGCCAGCTGTTTGGGGACCCAGGCAGAATGCTGGGTTCCAGCTCCAGGAGAAACAAAAACAGGGTCTGACACCTGAGAGGGGAGCTCTTTGAGACCAAGAAGTAAACAAAGTGGTATCTAGCCCTGCAACTATCTCACAAAAAAAGTATAACCTAATGTCATTTTGATTTTCTTCACTTCKAGTATTTTCAAAGTTCTTGGAAAAGGGCTCAGGCACTAAGTGACACCTGCAAATGTTTCAAAAACATTTCTAGCGTGGTTACAGAATACAAGAAGTGCACGTCTATATTCGGTTACATACAGAGTTTTTATTTTGTAAAAACCTGTGCAAGAAACATTTCTGAGCCAAACTTCACATGGTGCTTCATCCATTGTTTTACATTCCAGCTCCACAGTCCAGGATCACCAGATGAGTCACATGTGTAAGTCGATGACATGAAATCCACTAGAAGTTATTTTTAAATAAATACACTTTTATCACTTGTCAGCATTTGTAACAGCATTCTGCACTGTCAACAGAACCAGCCGTGCACTTCTGTGCAGCTTGCCTTCATAATTAGATTAGCCAAGCCTTTCTACTCAGGATGCCCTAGAGTTCAGGCATCCTGTGTCCTGGAAAAGTTTAGTGGGGAACAGACCAATGTTGTTATTCAACAAGAAGACATCAGAGATGGAGAAAGGCCAGTTGGAAGTGCCAGAAGGAGGTGCACAGCCTAAGACATATTAGTGCAAGCCTAGTCCCAGTTGCTAACACAGGCAAATCTCTAAGAATACTGTGTTACAACTCATTCGTGTAAAAGGTACCAAATTCTTTGTGAACCACTTTGTTCTCAAATGTCCAACAAAAAAAACCCCATACACACCAAACCAACCCCCTTTTCACCCCCATTCCCATCCCCAATATTTAAATGTCAGATTTCCAGCTACGCAGTTCGGAAGGGTAACTAGAACCTGCTAAGAGTTGCCAAATCTGATAGCCCCATAGAGGAAAGGCTGCTGCAGCTCCATGTCCCCACATCCAGCCAGTAGCAAGGCCAAGCATATGCTCCCAATGCACATGCACACATACATAAAATATATATATACATGGCCAGTCACATAGATACAGATGGTAGGAATGGCCTGATCCTGTGCCCCTCACTGGCTGATCAGGAAGAAAGCTCATTAGAGTAAAACCTATACTATTTGCACACATACACAATAGGAGTCCCTCCAGTTGCTGGCCTTAGATGCTTAGTCTATCGAGTAGCTGGTCCCTGGTCTCCACTGTTGCTGACACCTGAATGTATCACCCCTGAGGCCTGCAACACCTCTCCAGTGGTTTGTACTCAGACCCCTTCATCACAGATACACACACATATGCACATAATATGGATCCCTCCATTAGCTGGCCTTACTCAGCCTGCCCAGTAGCTGACCCCTGGATCTCCTGGTCTCCCAGTCACCTTATGCATACACACACACACATACACAAGTGTCTCTCCAGTAACTGGTTCAGACCTATGGCTTCCCCAGTAGCTGAATCCCCCTGGTCTCTACAGTATCTGTCTTGGACCTCCCAGCTCCTCCTGCAGCTGACTCTAAACCCTCCGGTCTCTCCAGCATCCAGTCCAGACTTATGGCCTCCCCAATATCCCAAATCTTTTCTCTCGCTCCCCAGCTTGATGTTCACTAGCAGTTACACAAACTGACACACACCCACACACAGTATGCACACACTGCAGTCTCTCTAGATGCTGGCACCATGGATGCATTGGACCCTATGATCCCTGGCCCCTTCTCTACTTGCTGGCACTTAGACTTCACGTATCCACACAGAAAAGTGAGCCCCTCACCCATGGGAACAGTCAGAAATAGAATTCAGTAAGAAGATAAGATAAACGGCAGTGATTAGGCACAGGGCATAGCCAGACAAGTAGAACAGAAAAGAATAGAATAGAATAGTTCCAGTTGGAAGGGACCTACAACGATCATCTAGTCCAACTGCCTGACCACTTCAGGGCTCACCAGAAGTTAAAGCATGTTGTTAAGGGCATTGYCCAAATGCCTCTTAAACACTGACAGGCATGGGGCATCGACCACCTCTCTAGGAAGCCTGTTCCAGGGTTTGACCACCCTCTTGGTAAAGACATGTTTCCTAATGTCAAGTCTGAACCTCCCCTGATGCAGCTTTGAACCATTCCCACGCGTCCTATCGCTGGATCCCAGGGAGAAGAGATCAGCGCCTCCC